>JAUBNY010000257.1:570737-617055 GCA_032275445.1 Crypturellus soui | reverse complement strand
TTTAGACCTTTTAGATGTAGTTTGTGGTGTATGTAATTGTATTTCCCTTTAATCCTTGCCTTTAGTAAGCACTGTTTGCAGCACATTTCATGCTTGGGCTCTAGCCTATATGCCCATAATCTTAATTTTAGTACCTTTTTGTGTTAATTGAGCAATGTTCCGATCCTTGTTCTTTGGCTAAGAACATGCTGATTCATGCCTACTTCCAGTGCCTGCTAATGTGCAGAGATTCCCCTTGATACCTGTGGTAAAATTAGTTTGTAATCCTTGTATTCATTCCAGTTGCTCTTGATAATCTGCAAATGCAGTTTTCAGGCTTGGTGTACCTGAGCTATGAAATATGATCACAATCTTGAAGAATAGGAGGTCTGAGCCTTCCTACCAGGTGTCACTGAAATAAGTTTTGACAAATATTATTATTTTCTGCTCCCCTCTCTGTCTGTGAGATCTCTGTCTCTGCCAGATCTATGGTATTGCCTGGATCATGAGCTGAACAAAGTATCTGTGCGTTACAGAATCTTCCAAAATGCTCGGGCCCCACCATGGAGCTTCACTGGAAAACCTGGGAAAGCCCAGATAAGTGTTTCCTTTTCTCTTTTTGCATGGGAGATGGTCTTGGTGTAGTCACAGGAACTTCCCCAAGTGCCTGATAGCCTCAGCAATTGCAGTCAGATCTGTAAGTAGTCATGAATTCTTGATAATGTCACCAGAACCTCACACATTCTCTTTACTGCGCTGCTTAATCATAGAAATTCTCTCATCAGTCATGGCCTGCTCTCTCAGACACGTGTTCGTTATGCTTCTCTGATATGTCCTGAAGCTATGCTGTTTTTTCAAATACAACAAAAATACTGTGGCAATGATAATGGCAATAACGTAAGAGACTGATGCAATAAAGTGAATTAAAGTTTAATGCCAGCAGTGGAAGTTAGTTGTGACATTTTGGTTATATTGTTCCATCTTCTAGAGCTACAGTCCTGAATCCTTGAGGAAGGAAAGGTTTATTGGACTGTGTTGCGTGGCGTTGTTGTGGCTATATCTGCGGGCCTGTGTTGTAGTTGTACCCGGTGCCAGTGTGTTCCCGTCTCCTTGTCTGCTCTGAGTTTTCACCGACTCACTTTCCTGGTCTTACACGGGCCAAGAGACCATTCTATTAAATTGAAACATGGTCTCCTGTCCTTCACGGGGCTCCTCGGGGTCACCCTGTGCCAAGATTCCCGACGTGATTTGCGCCCTGTGCCTGGCGCTACGCCCTAGCATTCCTTGCAATGAAACTCGTGTCTGTCCGACAGTCCCAAGCGCATCAGCTGGCTGGGGCTTTGCAGGTGGTTTGTGCCAAAGACTCCGGTTGTGGCTCTGCAACAGCCTGGGCTGTAATACCACAAGACGAAGCTGCTGAGCTGGAGCTCGGCGGTGTTGGGCACAGCCTGCCTACCGGTGTGGGGCAGGCGGGAAGGGAATGTAGCCGTGGAAAGAGGATGCCCATGTGGGTGATTTGCTGCAACCAAATACTTGGAGCAAACATGGCCTCGAAATGGTGTGGCTGCAGCAATTAACTGTATTTATCACCGAGCTCAGGGGAGCTCCCAGAGCTCCCAGAACCATGAAGTTTAGGGGAAATTAAGTCAGACTTTCAAAAACTGAAAATGAAAAAAAAAAAGTCAGGCTGCCCGGTATTGTTTTTTGGAAAAAAAAACTATAAAACAAGAATTTCTTTGTCAAGGACACTGAAATATACTAAAATGCAAATGTTGGTGTACTTTCAAAAAGAGAATTCGATCACTGAATGTAAACTTTTTTTTTGAGAAATTCCAATGCTGAAGATGTCAGGATTTCAGACAGGTGGATTGTGTGTACATGATCTTCATTTCATCAGTGACCTTGACAACTCGACATTAAGATTTCCTCCCAAAGTGCCCTTTCCTTGCACTGAAACATGCCTAGATTTCCTCCCAAATTGCCCTTTTCCTCGCATTGAAACATGCCTGATGTCCCAGTGCGCTGGGACACGACACCTTCAGTAGCGCCACCAGGTTAAGTCCCATTCGTGACTATATGTACTCGTGTGCTGTATATACACCATGTCTGATTAATATATATTGATTTTTTGTCATGTGCATTTCCAATCCCTCAAAATTACGCACAGTGTTTGGGCATGGCTGTATAAAACCTGATATCACCAAAGATGTAGCAGTAGCTACTCTTTATCGGGGGGCAGGATAAGCTTCAGAAATCAGATTCCTAAGTGATCTTAACTAATGGGATCTTAAATCCGGCGGGCGCGTGGCAAGTAAATAAAGTGCAGGGATGCTGTCTAGAGCAGGAAAGTATTCTCCGCACACCTGTTTGGGCCTTCCTAGTGGCACCCCAAGACAACACAAGCCGGAGAGGAAATGGATGTTCCCACTTGCACGGTGGCTGGGTGTCTAGTGGGGTGAATGGGCTGCCAGAGAGCAGAAGCAGTGTCTCCCGACGGAAGTGGTCAAAACCAATCCCCATATTTTTTTCTGTGCAGAATCGCTTCCTGTGTAGCAGGAAGCGCGGGGAGAGCGGGAGGGAGAGGAGTGACCGTGGGAGACACGCGCGGGGTCCCGCTGCCTGCACCGAGATGGGGCCGTCCCGCCAGGCGCCCTGGAGCCGGGGCCGGCACGGAGGCGGCACGAAAGGGGAGAAATCCACCACGGTGGGGACGGAGCAGGTTTGGGCTGTGTTTGAGGGGCCACCGATGGCTCCTGTTCAGTGACGCCCGCAGGGAGCCGGGCCTGGCGCCGGAGGGGCTATGGAGCGGCAAGAGGGACGAGTCCAGTGCTGGGGAGTGGCCAGGTGGTGTTTTGTGTTGTTTTGTTTTGTTTTGCTTTATTTTATTTTTTTCAGCATATAAGTTCATAACTAGTTTTTGTGTTTTCTTGCCAGTGTGACGGTTTGAATGTTAATTTAATTTTGCAGAATATCATTTATGTAAATGTAATTAGAAGGGAAACATGATCGGGAGATGCGCAGCACCAAAGAAAATTTATTACTCCAAGGGGTATTGCTCTAATCATTCAACTGCAATATTGAGTTTCCCCAGATTTAATCTAAAAGCTATAAATTACCAAAGGCTAATGTCCTGCCCAAGAAAAAGCTGTCAGGAACCCAAGTTTCTGTGGGGAAAAAATTCAACTTCATTTCAGCAACAGACTCGCCTCGTTTCCACATTCCTTTTATGATTCCAGTCAAGTCAAAGTCAAACGAATACAAATGCAAGTGCTCTGGCGCTTTCCCTGAGTGCACACAGGGCTCTTGGTGGCTGCAGTAACTCTTGAGCAGCCCCACGCGCTGGGGTTCGTGTCCTCGGGCTGAGCACGGTCCCGCGAGGAGAGGGCTGGGTGCTCTGCTCCCCGTCCTCATGGGACCCGGTGGTTTAAGGTAACCCACACTAGTGTCTGGTTAACTCCCATGCCTGCGCCTCAGGCTGTGCCTAGTGCACCTTGGTTTGGGGTTTTGCAATGACAAAAGGAATTAGAAGAAGCGATTTATTTGTCCTTTAACGTGGCTCTCAGTGCAAACGGTCTGCTCGGAGGAGACACCTCTCTGTGCATGGGGATGTCCCTGTGGCCAGTGCAGGTGTTTGCTGCACAGACACTTCCAGGAAAGCGGAATGAGAAACAAACGGAGACTCCCAAAGTGGTGGCCTCCTCCTGAAGCCTAAATGTGCATCTCCTTGGGAGCTCTGCTGCGTGAGGAGCGTCTCTCCACTTGATAAAACCTACAACTAAAATTTGCCAGCCAATAAATGACAGGATTGAGAAGGGATCAAGGACTGAGCAATGCCTGCCTGCCACATATGCTGAAACGCTGCTAAGGGCTGGGGTTTTGTGGTGCAGTTTACAATGAAGGCTCATGCCAACATTGCACTTCTCTAAGAAGGGGAGTAATTAGTACAGGAAATAGGTTTCTTATGTTTAATTTAGCCAGATTCATCTCTGGTTTAACTCCGCTGCAGCGTGGAATACCTTTCTTCTTATTTCCTGGTGCTCCTATGCACATTTCCCTAAAAAGTGACCTTTGATTCACTGCACTTCTCCTTAATTTTAGGTAAGGGCCATGGCTGCTTTGCTGGGCTGTTAGTGTCTATCATCCCGTGAGTCTGGGCTCCTCAGCTTGCCAAGTGAAACCTGGCTGATTTGCAGCAGGTTTTTACAAAGTGCAGACTGGGAGGTGTGCAGGTTCCCCCAGCTGCATGTGGGACCCAGGGAGATGTGCAGGGCTGCCGAGCCAAAGGCAAAGAGAAAGGGAGCTCTGGAAATCCTGCGGAAAAGGGACATCCTTGTCCTTGCGGGGAGGAATGAGCGTGAGGAGCAAGGCTGGAGGCAGTAACTGGTGGCCGTGACAATGAGAGGAGGGGACTGGGCTTGCTGGGAATCAGCTGGTGGGGCTGGGGACAGGCTAACAACCAGCAAACGGGGGGATAGAGCAGCTCAGATTAGGACAAAAGTCACTGAATTGAGATGAGAGGCTGCCGCCAGGCTCGGGGTGTCCAAGAGCTGCCTGCGAGTGATGGGAGCCGGGGACAGCCGAGCTGGAGTCCCACGGGGTGCACGTGACAGGGCCTCCTCCTCCTCCTCTGCTTAGCAGTGTTTTCTCAGACTTTGGTGTTGTTTCAGCCAGAGCAAGGATAAGCCACGTTTATCCTCTGTGCCTCAAAAGAAGGGAGGAAAAGGGTAACTGAAGAGGTTCATAACAGCAGGAATCCCGGGCAGGCTTCCGAGGGATGGGGCGCCGGAGGAGAGACGTTGCGGCCACGGCGCGGTACTTGGAGGGGCCCGCGGGCGTCAGGCACACACGTGTGCAGCGCACAGGGCAGAGCGCCCTGCATGCCCCGGTTAGCAGCAGATACGGGTCCTTGCTGCAGCCTCGTCCCAGCACGGGGACCATCCCTCGGCTCCGGCTGCCGTCGCGGCTCCGGCCGGGAAGGTCGACCGAGACCAGCACCGTGCAGAGCAGCTGCAGAAGGAGCCCCCGCGGTCCGTGGGATGCGGAGAGCGCAAGGCACAGTGCTGCGAGACCTGGCACATTTCTTCACTTCACAGGCTGTAATTGCTCCGGCTGCAACATGATACTTGGGATTCACCAAAAAAAATATTATTTTTTTTGCATAATGCATGAAGGGGAATCCTGCATCATGAAAAATGTATTCGGATCCAACTGCAGACTACTGTTCTATGAATCCCGATGATACACACATGAAGATTTTATTAGTCAAAGAAGTCTTCCAAGATCATTATTATTTATTGAAGTTCCTGTGTTATTCATTCCAGTGAGGTTTATAATTACACACTGGTAATTAAAATGACTGCACTATGCAATTCCATAGGAATTCCACTGTGATCTGACATTAATTAACAACCAATTATAAATTATGATATAGCTTTATAAAGACACCACTGTCTGAATTCCTGCTCTCAGCTTCAGTGAACCAGTGGAAGGAATTTGGCTTTTGAGAGCTGGAACCTCGTTCTAGGTGGAGCTGTCCTGAGTCCGTCCTCGTCTTCCTTGTAAGTGCCGTCCCTCTCTCAGGATCCCAAGTCGTGTTGCGAGCGCACACACTTTACCCCTTGGATTTGCTCTGACTCGTTGTGTAATTTGTGCCATTGTGATGCATCCCTTGCATACGTGGCACTAGCCCTCTCTCTGGCCTTAATGTATATGCTCAGTAATGAGAGCAGATCAGGAAAGAAGGAGGAGAAAAATAGCTACTGTCTCCAGGGAGAATCTCTATGGGTAGAAGGGAGCTCACGACAGGTGAAGGGCAGGAACTGTCACGGTTCTGGCATTATTGGACCATCTGCATTCAAGAGCTGTTGTCTAAATGGAATTTTGTGTATCCCTGAAGTCCGATGGGTCGGCTGCAATTTAGAGATATGTGGGTAATAAAATGCCTGCTACATATGGGTAATCAATAACAAACCTCTCTCTTTGCTTTTTTCATCCTTTATTTATATATTTATTTGGATCATTCAGTCCACTAATCATCATTAAGGGTTTTAGGAGGGTGGAGAAGTGGTGGGTTAATATCGAAATCCATCGCTTGCGGAGGCACGTAGGGAGCACAAGATGTAGAGGGAGACAGCAGATTCTTCTTGTCTTGCTGAAACCACAGGTTAAGTTTCCAAGCCTTGCCCCGAGGATTAATGTCCCCCATCTCTGTTAAGCTTAAGGAAAATCCAGTGCACATTGCTGGGCGTCCTCCTCGGCGGCCTCTTCAGCTCTTCCCACGGACCTGCTGCCGCTCCAAGCCAGCCCCCTCGAGCAGCCCTGAAACGAGGCTTTTATAGACCACGTTCCTAACACTGCTATGCTCGTTTGGTTCACTGCCTGAATAAGATTAAGTGGAATTTGGATAACAGCTGGACGCTAAAGATTTAAGAGATCCAGCATCAAAGCAGGGTTCATAGGAACCAACATCCTGTCAGCAAATTCTAATGTTCTATAATTAACCTGCTATTAAAATAATATTTTGTTATTACTGCCTACCTTCAGCTCGGAGGTTTGGTTTTGGTAAGATTGCAGAACGAGGCCAACTCAGTTAGGTCTATAAAATTTATCTCGCTGCTTGCTTTTTAGCTCACTGTTGCTCTGATGGCAGCTGAAAGGGCACATAAGAAAGATTGGCATTATATTTCAAGGGGAAAGTTATAAAAGTCTAAACTGCATCCAAAGTATATTTTACTCCTAATAATGAGAACTGGATGAACAGCTTTTAAAAAAATATGAACCTGCCCCAACTACATTGGTTCAGACCTAACCGATCTAATGCAGTTTTCCAAGGAATAATTGATATTATATAATCATAACTGGCAGTTTATGTCATGAAAGTGACACTTGACACTTTCCTGCTAACCAGTTTAACATCATCAATTAAAACATCACTTGTGTAATGACATTTTAGTAACCAGTTTAACATCATAAATTATGACATCACCTTCTTTTATGGCATCAGGGTTGAAGGAAACGCTTTGTATAAAAAAAGAAAAGGGGAAAAAAAAGGCAGGAAACCTTAACATTTCGTCCCATTTTGCGCTAACAGAAGATAAGTGTGTTTAGAGCCCTGTGGTCACTCTCCTCATTAGGGAGGATGTAAGAGTTAAAACGCAAGTGTGAGATAAACAGTTCAGGAGAACCTGCTCCGGGTTCGCAGACAACCTCACAGCAGAGCGTGGTGTCCTCTGCATAACGCCAATGGAAATGATCCAGAAATGGAGGAGAAAGAGTGGGTATGCTCCGGCAACCTGCTGAACTCAATTACAGCGCAACAATATTTACCGAGCCGTGGTGTGAAAGTTCAGCATTGCATCATTATCTGCCGGCGGGTGTTCTTTTTCTTCGTGGCCCATGGCTCTGAAGTAATCCTTTCTATGTTATTCTTCACGGAGTGGTCAAGTTTGGATGCTGGAGTCTGGCATTTTACGTTTCAGGCTATTGTTGGCACCGGATTTTATTATGACTGCCCATGCTTTGAGCCCTGAGTTGGTGAATGGCACCGTTTAGTCGCGGCGCCCTTGTCTTGCATGGTCTGACACGGGCCACACGGGAGGTTGTGCGGAGGATGCTCAGACATGCAGAGGTCTCTGCAAAGGGGTCATTTGTAGGACCCACTGGAAGGGGTCAGATGTCCAACACCTCGTGCATGTGTTTTTGGGGCTTGCTTTTTCAAGGTCTGCGGCACCAGCCTCCCTCTCTGCCCTCCGGGGTCCGTGCATTCTCGTGGCCTCAGCAGCAAGTAGTACAAGTCACACTCGAGCATTTTCAAAATCCTTCCTGCAGGCTTTTGCCTTGAAATTGAATTATTGCCATGGTAAGCTGTGCTTAACTCCACTGGGACTCTGTCCTGACACAATGCCCAGCGTGTCTTCAAGCCCTTATGCAGAAACTTGGCCATGCACATGCAGATGGTCCCTGGGAAACCATACGCTTATCCCACGACCAACCCTCACTTCAGGTCTTTGGTTTGCAAAAGGGGGAAAGGGGAGATAATCCTAGATAGAGGATCCAAGTCAAATTTGTTCATATTTTAGATACTGAACAACTGTTGCATATTGACTGGGGCATAGGCATTTCCTATTATTCATATGCAGAATAATTTCCCTGACTAATTCCCGGGTTGTAAATCAAGGGTATGACAACAGGGCAGGGTGGGGAACCAGTTCCCCACCAGTCTTCCATCGAGTGCCCCAAGCTCAAGAGGTGCCAAGTGCTGATGCCAAGGTGAGGAGGTGGTAGGTACGGTAACACTTCTGAAATTAAAGGCAAAATTCTAAGCAAATCCATGTAAATTGTCAGTGCATATCTTAGTGGTCTCCTGAGGAGGCCGTGATTTACCTACTCTCTTTTCTCAACGTTTTTTCAAAAGTTTTTTTTTTTCCCCATGAATATTTATGTCGATGCCTCATTTGCTGACTGAATTTCCACTCTGCTGGAATTATGCTTCCCCATAGTGCACCCAGGAAAGGTGAGCCATGAGAGGTGAGGGAAAGAGATTCCTTGACCTTTAGGAATTAGCAAGTGACACTAGATAAAACCTGTTCTGTGCGGGGTTACTTATGGATTGGCTGGACATAATTACCAAAGAATTATTATCTCTCTGAAACAATTAACTTTTGATGGATCAGACTTCCAGACTTCCAGAAGCTTTCTCAAACTGGCTTCGCCCGTTGCCGTGCAAAGGCAGTGAGCAATTCTTGCAATAGGCACAAGTGATAGATACCACATATTTCTAGTTATGGGTATGGACTTATTTACAGCTGGCATTTTTTAAAAGTGAGTTGTAAATGTTAAGGTGCTAGATTCAATGTTTATGAATGTGTTTCCTTGGTGATAAAGCTTTCACTAAGCATGTTATCTATCTGTGCTATCTTATATGCAGACAAGAGATGATTCACACTGTATGTTATAGGTCTTGTGCTTTAAAATTGAATCCTCTATTGACTTATGGCTGAGAAACATAGAAATCAAATCCACAGCTGGTTCTTCTTAAAAGTAAGTTTTGGCAAAAGCAGTGAAGGCTTTAAAGAATTACAAAAGTGTGCATTTTTTAAAGTTGTTTCACTTCCTATTTTCTCCCTCAAAACTCCCTGAAGCTGGGAGTCTCTTGCATTTCTTCTTGCAGTTTCAGCAAAACATAGCCTTGCTTTAGCATGCCCTGCTACTGCTTGTTAAGCACAGAAATGTTACTTCTTGGGGGTGCATTGATTAAGTAAATGAATGAGGATGAAACCTCTGGTAGAAAGTAGCAATTTAGCTAATGGTGGAACAGTTGTGGGCAGAAGCATCTTCAGTGGAAGGGTGGAAATGGCTTTGGAAAAGGGGAGATGGGACAGAGAGATTGGGCCAAACCGATTTCCCCTGACAGCTGATTTCACCGAGGTTAGGGAATTGCTGGCCCCATTGAAGCCGATGTGAGTTTTGCTGTTCTTTCCACTTAACCTGTGTGCATAAGCAGGGAAGAGCTGCCCCGTGGAGGCCTGGGGCAGTTACCCGTTTGCTTGTGCATTGCTCCAGCCTAGCATTACAGGATGTCCTGCGTGTTGTCAGCTCCAGCACTCGGGAGCACGCGGGGGCCCAGTGCAGAACGCGGACGTGCAGGAGCAGCGAGGGAGCAGGAGCAGTGAGGGAGAAGGAGCTGTGCGGGAGCAGGAGATTGGAGGGGGCAGGAACTCCCGATGGACGGCGCGGTACAGCAAGGGCAGCTCCCAGCATGTTGCACCTCTTGGGTTCTGAGCTGAGCTGCCCGCTGCTCACACAGACAATCCATGGAAAACATAGGGATGGACCTGCCGCATCCCAGGTACTCACAATTTCAAGCATTGACTTTTCTTCCTTCCCTCTGAAGCAGAGAGGGAGCAGTGAATCCTGCAAACCCCCTCGTTCTGCAGAAGTTGTCAAGGATTTGCCTGTTCAGATACGCTTTTCTGTGCAAATTCCAAGTTAAGTTCTTGTTCCTTGCATTTGACAGCTGCCCCATGATGCCATAAACTGCAAGTTGTTCTATTGCTGATATTCCTGCCTTAATTTATATTAACTTCATCCTATAACTCACTACAGTCCTTACACATGCAAAACTGTCTTGCTCATGTTAAATCCTTGAGTAGTCTTCTTGTTGTTTTGTTTGTTTGAGAAGGAAATTTTTCGAGGCTTTGGGTGTAGTAAAGGCCATTCAGGAATCAGGAGGTCAACTGGGATTGAGTTTGTGATGACAGTGGAGGCAGAGGCTCTCTGACCCGGTGGGCTGTAAAGCCTCTTGTTGTTAACTTAGAAGACATGTGCTGGATGTTGATGTTTGTTGTCCCTTTAGGAAGCCGTAGGCCAGACCATAGCAACTTACTTGTTGGAAAAAATGGCCTTAGTGGTCCACAATAACATTACATCAGGTCTGAGCGCTGCTCTTGGAACTGGTTGATTTGGTAGGGTCCCTAAATAAACTTGCACATGGCATTTCCAAAAATTCCTGGGAGCTGACATCGACTCTGGAGAAGCTTTAGAAATGGGAGTAAAGCTTCCAAACCACAGGACATCCCTACAGAAACTGGGATTGAGGTCTGCACCGAGGTGCAGGCTGTAGGGGCTGGCTTGGGTGCTCTCTGCCGCATGGCCATGCGTCCTGTAGGCTAATCTGAGGAAGTCTGTTTGTTGCTTGGTGGGCATGATCAGAAAAGGCAGGATCTTTTGCATCAACCTTCAAGGGGGCATCACCCTGCGGATGGCTCTGCTCTCTCTCTCCAGAGGAGAGCAAGAAGGTGCAGCACTTTCTACAACTGATATTACTGCTTTTGGACTTTCTGCCAATTTTGATTCGGCTTTGGGACAGTTTAACTGTTTTCTTGATCCTGATTATGGAATTGCTTTATCTTCTTTTCTTCCTTTTTTTTTTTTTGTTTTTTTTGTTTTGTCTGTGTTTGTCTTTGGAAATGCCAAAGAAATGGAAGAGGCACCACTTTGTTAATAGCACGAGGAGCAGAGAGAATGTCTCCCTCACTCATGGTTGACCTTGTAGTTCCCTTTAATTAATAATATCATTAGATATTAACTCATATATCACTTTCTGTGTATTCGGCTTAAATACACTACCTCCAAACATAATAAAACAAAAATGTACTTATTTTTCTTTCTAAACCCAGTCTAAAAAATGAAATAACCCTTTAGCTCTGCTATCATAACTGCTGATACTGCTGCTTATTTTTCCCCCTTCTTTACCATTTCTCCAGATCTCCAGGATACATAAACTCACTGTCACTCTCAGAGGTCCTCCCAACTACGTAGCTGCCTGTCATGGAATACATGGTAAAATTCCTCTTACTACTTTTTCCTTACACTTAGAGAACTGTTAACCAAGATCCACAAATGCGATTTGCTTGCCTACATTTTAAGCATTCCATGAAGCAGCTTGCAATTAAACAGGAAACAGCAGAAACTAAACAAGCTTCCCTCTAAACTATTAAGTCCCTCTGGAAGATCTTCCTTCAAAAAAAATGCAGTTTCAAGATGATCAAATAAAAGAGGATTTGGAAATCCTTGATAATCTTTTCTAAATATTGGCTGGATACACCCTTCCTAGGGAAGTTTCCTTAGTGAAAACAGTCTGAAAATAGGGTGAGGTGAAAATTAGTAGTTCTCCTAGACATTTCTAAGTTTATTACTGAAATATACTACTAGTAAGAAGGGACAAATGGACACTATAGGTTGATGAAGATGGACACTTGTCAGAGTGAGGAAGTAAGCTCAAAGAAGATCATTCCCATCCCTTCCCGCCTAGCTGTATTTAAAGGAGTGCAGGAACAAAACCACATTATTTTCAATGTTCTCTCTCAACTTTGGTGATAGTGTCAGATTTATTACCAAATGCAAAGCAAACATTTCTCAGGTAAGAAATGTTTTTCATTAGTATTTCCTTCTCCAAGATGAAGCTTTCAGGAAAAGCCCCAGTAAGCCCTTTAGCTTCCTGCTCAAACAGAGCGTCTTCACACCTGATATAAGTGTTTCTCAGTGTCTAATTACGAGCTAGGGATTACATCCTAGTCCATTTTAAGACTACAATCTGTTTTCAAAAGTACCTTTTTGCCATTCCCCATTTTTCATCTCCCCTACAAATACCTGTCAAGAACAGCAGCCGTCCCACTGGCTCCCAGAGGAGATAGGAGCGAGTACCGGTGGTGCAGATATGTGACCCTTCCTCTAAGAAGCGGCTTTGCAGAGTATTGTGAGCGTCAGCTCTGATTTCAAAATGTACTTCTGCTCTGGCCCCGGCGGTTGGGTGAGCGAGTGAACATTATGTCATTTTCAATAAACATTCGTGGGACTTGCATGGATTCGCGTTGGCTGATGGACCTGCTTTTCACTGGCTACAAGATAGATAAGCTAAGAGATATATCCATTAAACCAAGTTGAATTTAAGTGCCTTGAATGATAAAACCTTGAATAAATTCCTTCTAACTCAAGCAGTTTCAGTGAAAGCATAACAGGTAGCCAATCTGGGCCAGAAGTGTTTTCATTTCAGTATCTTCTTCCTCTTAACGTCTCTCACAGACACTATAACATTCTTTTAGTGTTTAGGAAAATATCCAACAACAAAATTGTCTTGCACCAGGCATAATCCCAATAGAAATTCAAATTTCCATTCTAATTTGCATGCATTTTCTTATCCCTCTTCATTTAACAACTGAAAGAGCTTTTGTATTTGACACTAAGCAAGAAAATTGTCCTGAAACACAGATTCCTTTGGGGTAATTTCACTTTTGTTTTGTGTGAACTTCAGCTGCACAATTTTTTCAGTACTACATATCTATGGATTGTGTGATGCATAACAGAGATGTCTATATGTGCTCCTCACCTGACATATAATGAAAAATAACAAAAACATTTTAATAAAATAATTTAAGTCAGATAGCTTTAGTATTAAAGACTAAACCTGTTTCAGGTTTTTAGCAGATGCCTGTATCACGGGGACCTGAAAGTTACTGTATCCCAGCATGAAAAGGCAATATGATTCTGAATGTGATTCCTAGAATTTTGAATAACATCAGACAGAAGAGGGTGAAAGAATAAACAACCCTGCTGCAGATATTCAATGCCTGAAACAAGTGCCAACAGGAAGAGCACTTCAGACTCTAATATCAAGTACAATTGCATCTTATCCAGGGTTGTGTCTGATGAAAAGAGCAGCAAAGGGAAAACATCAGAGAAAATTATGCAGAGACATTGTCTGCAGGGAGAACCTTTGAAGAGCTTCTGCCTTGGCCCGGCTCACCTGGGCGAGGACAGAAAACTGCATTTCTGGCATTGCTGACAAAAACTGGTGCGCCATCCGCCCTGCTATAGCAGCAGTAAGTAGGGGCATTTTTTGTAACTCCTGCAGATATGCAACTCAGTTAACAAACATTTTCCTTGGTGCTTTTGAGGAAATGGATCTTTTTTTTTGGAAGTGAGAGGATATTTAGTTTGGCCAAGGAATATACCACAGAGGAGACTTTGTAGTGCGGTTCATAGCCCTAGAGGGAAACTGGTGGCCGGCGGGGTCCTGTGCAGAACAAGCTGATTTTTTCCCTGCAGCAGCTGAAAGACAAAGGCTTGTGCTGCAAAAATAGCATTACAACAGGCTCTTGCAATTGGGCATGGAGAAGTGATGGTGGATTTTGGGGTGATTGTATCAGCTGATTCCCATCAGAACCCCGTTTCTTTTTGCCTGTGGTGCACCCTCAGGAACGAGGCTTACTAGCAAGGCATTGTGGCTGTTGTACAGCATCTCCCTGTATTGGCTGCAGCTTGCAGGTGGAGGCTCGGGAGGACAGTGAGCCCCTCTCAGGAACACCTCCCGTTCACCTCCAGAGCCCGTTCACCTCACGTGTATCGCGCTCCATCGCTGCTTTTGTGTATCTGGCATCAACGCTCGTGTCGTGGCATTGCCAGCTCTCTCGGTGGCTCCATCTTCAGCGTTGTTGACATGGAGAGAGACCCACCAATCCCCAGCAGGAATTCGGGGCTTTTCCCATAGTGGTTTTTCACAGAAGTCATAACAGTCCGAAGTCCAGAACATCCTTCACAGCAAGCCCTGGAGCTGAGGTTAGTGCCGCAGGCTCAGCCTGAACTATCTTGTCAGCTGGGATGGCTGCACACTGAAATACACATGCAGGTAGCTGTATCTTTTGATATCACTGATACTTTAATATTGTAGGCATTTTGTGTGAACCTTAATCGCATCATCTTTGTCTCACCGGAAATCTTTATAGTGCTCCAGCTAACAAATGAGCACTTCACTGCTCCGAGTCACTTCAGGAAGGAGGTGTCAGGACCAGCAAAACTAGGTAGAGACTGGTGCTTCCTTGAGGATGTTACAAAAACTCATTTTTCTCCCCAACCAGCAACCCGTCATATTTTTTTTTCTTTCTTTTTTGGAGAAACAGGTTTTTGTGGGTCACTCTTATTTCTCTCTGTAGTTTTTGAAGATCCTAAAGAGATACTGTGTCCAGCGAGATAAATGCACCTACGGTTATTGCACTCCATGAGCCAGGATGCAGGCCTGAAATGCAGACCTCTAATTGCAGATGTGGAGAAGAAAGAAATTTATGCCTTTCTCTCCCTAGATAACCTGATAACACGGGCCCCGATGAGAAAATAAGCAGAACACAGGTATTTGTTGTCCTTCTTTAGGAAATGCACATAGGCTGCACACTGAGAATTCAGTACTGTGTCGGAGAGCGGAGAAACTCTGTTTCAGGAACAAAAGAAAGGCTGAAAATAGAGCTGCCTGCCCTTGAGATACATGTGTCAGGAACAGGGACACTGCGGCTGCTGTCAGAACTACCTGTGCACAGGCCGAGGCATTGGGAGGGCCGTTCGGAGCAGCTTCCGTGGGAGCTTTCTATCGAGTCTCATTCTGTTCATTCCGCGCTTGAGACGAGCCTGCGGAGCAGAGCTCTGTCGTGCTATTTCCCAGGCAGGAGGCTCTGCTAGTCAGGGGCTGGTTTTGCATTCTAAATCTTGGGAATTGGGTTTTTGACGGTTGGGGTTGTCTTTTTTTCTGCTTCTGCAGAGCCTAACACGGTGCACACTAACCCGCGACCTGGATTTGTGTGCAATGGTGTTACGGAAGACCGAATAGCAGGTCAGAAAATAACTTTATTTCCTTCTGAAAAGCCTTGTCATCACCTTGTCTGCCCACTGAAGAGACTGGAGTTTGTATCAGTCTTCGATGTCTCTTACTCTTTCCAGGGCTCCCAATTCTCACCAGGTTGTTCTCGCTCTTACTGACGGTTGTTTCTATTTGCAGGCCTTCGTAGCAATCCTGTCAAATGTCTCACCCCTTGTTGTCAAAGGCTTTCCAGCCTACTGAAATAAATACTATTTAATTTTTTTGGAGTCCGTTTCTCCTATTTTCATTTTTTAAATATTATTTAATTTAAAATTATTAATTAGAATATTTTAAAATTCCTGATTTATATTCCAGCTTAAATACCTGTCTTTTAGGAATGAACAGGCAATCATATCAGGAGATGACAGAAGTTGCTGACCCGCAACTTTTTCTCTCTTTGGTATTTTAACAAGGGCAATCAACTTAATTCCACATTCTTATGTGAGATTTTGCCTTCTGGGTACAGAACATCCTCTACCTCCCCTCCTGCCCCCTTTTCCCAAACAATCTTCTGCTGTGCTGTGACAGTGGAATGTATAGGTGATATCCCTTTTAGAAAATATATCCGTAATATATCACAAGTATTGTCATTATGATGTATTAACGTAATGCATCATCAGAGAGCTGTCAGAGTGAAGATTTATTACTGTAAAATAAATTATTGTCAGACGCTGGGGAATGGGTTGACAGAATTTTGGTTTGTTTTTCTAAATTAAGGACTTTTAAAGTAAGTTTAGCTTTATGAAGTACTAGAGGTGGGAGGGTCACAGAGGAGAGGACTTGAATCCAAAACACCAGAAAGATTCTGGAGGCCTCGTAAGGATAAGAATGTAATATTTTCCCCCCAGGTAGTTTTCATAGGCTTTGCAAAGTTTAAGTTTACAGCTTAGAAGAGAGCCATGGTGAATAGTTTGATTCATTTTATTCAACCCAAATCAGGCTTCTTTAGTTTCTTCCTTAAAGAAATACAGGGTCATCAAAGCACAAAGCCTCCTGCTGCACTATGAACCGCTTGGATTCTGCCCCGCGGGCTGTTCCCGCTGCGCAGGCGGCCTCATGGGCGCTCCGTAGCGGTGGTGGGAGCCCTGCGGTGGGTGTGCGCATGCGCCGGATCCCCTCCTGCGTTTTGTGTAGTCGCGGATCTTGGAACGTTCGTAGCGTGTAGCGTAAAGCCATCTGTGCACGAGTGCAAACTTCTCCTTGTTGCCAAAGCACTTTGTGTAATTACAGTCAGGCTTGCTTCTCCCGAGCGTGGCTCGCCCGCGTGCTGGCACGTGTGGGAGGTTGAACGGGTAAGAACACACGTGAGTGTGCAGCCGCTGGCTGCCTTTGGGATGAAGGACTTTTCCAGGGAATCATTCTTGCCTCTTTAAATAGATATGTGGTATCCATCTAATGATTCACTCCTTGTGTTGACCTGCAAGTACTTCCCAGGGCAGTGTTGCCCTGGGCCTTTTGTTGTATCACTTGCATTTCACATATCATGATATTTTCATGCCATTCCTTTAATCCTGAGTATAATATCGGTCTTTGTAAGTTAAATACTAAGGTTGCTTATAGGTTAATGAGCGCGCTCTGCTTGCTGCTGACGGACTTAATTATTGCTAGGTGCGACACTGACCTCGACCCTGCAGCCCCTACACATGTACTTGACTTTACCGGTGAGGATGGTATATTTGAAAGGAATATTAACTTTAAAAAGAAACATATGCCGTGGATGTGTTTGCAGAAGCAGGGAGTTAGAAAAAAAATGTCGAAGGCAAAGGGCAAAAAAAAAACCAAAACAGCTCTACAAATTTCTTATCCTGAAGGGAAATTAGGATAAGCTGCATGTTTTTGGTCAATTTGAGGAGAACAGCTTCACTAATTACCTAAAGTACAGATACAGAATGGGTGCCAAAGTGAAGCAGACTGTGCCTACTCAAAGTCTTTTGGAAACCATGCTATTATGAGGCTAGAAAAAAATGCTTTGTCCTACATAAACTTCGGAATAGTGTGATCACATATAGGGCCATGGAAACACTGGCTCAAGCCAAATTTATTTTGAGATATTTTCTGGAGAGGGTGTATACAGATGTTTATAAAACTCCTGCACTTTGCAGATGCCAAATACCCCATTTCTGCCAGAAAAGGAGCTCTACGGGCTGCCCCGCGGGCTGGGCAGACACGTGCTTGCTGATTGAAGGATGCTGCGGGCACTGCGCATCCACCTGCCATGCAGGAGGGCCATTTGCTAATCTCAGACGTAAGAGGGGGGCAATTTTCCTCTTATTGGTCTAACAAGTCAAGAATTTTTTAGCACATTGCAGCTCATGTGCTTCGTAGAAGGCAGCTGGACCTGGCCCTCTGAAGTAGTGGGGACAACTTGTTGAATCACAAAATTTGAAGGAAGATTTGGGTTGGGATCTGTGTTCTGTCTGTCAGTGCTTTTTATTCCTACTTTCATGATGCTTGAAGAACTTCTGACCCATGTTGCAAGTGTCAAGAAGCAAATGAGTCTTTTGCTGAAGGCTTCCATGGAGAACTGTCATGCGTGCCGTAAATCAGAAGCTTAATCCATGTGTTACAGAGGTTGGAGTTATAGAGGATTTGCCCAAACTCCTGTCTCTTCTATGTTTCTTAGTAGGGTTTCACTCAAATGTATCGTCCATGCTAGCTGCTGCTCAGATCACTGGTTAACACAGTCTTAGGTCATTAGATTTCAGAAGAGAAAATGTCTTGGAAGGCCCATTTGAAATCTATCATGGAAAACCACTGATAACTCCACATCTTATTAACTTCAATTAAGTATTTCCATGGGAATCCAAGGAACTGTTTAAAGTCATGATGACACATACACACACTTTGTTCCATCCAAAGAAATAATCTGTTTTCCAGATTTCCAAATAGCCAAACTATTTTGTTATTGTTTTTTTCTTTTCCTTCTTTTAAAAGAAGTAATTTATAAGAATTTATCTTGGGCTTGCTACAGATTTAAAAGGAGAAAAAAGGTTTCTTCTGTCCGACTTTTAAATTATATGCATGACCAAAGATAAATATGTTTTTTATTTATAACTGTGGATGGATGCCAAATAGAGCCTTTCATATGACACACCACTGCTGTAGTGGAAAAGTATTTAAAGCAATTCCAGTTGAATTAGGCCCCAAGACTTTTCACTCAACTTCATGCAAAGTGCATAAGACCTTTTATTTATTTTTTTCCCTTCTCTTTTGAACATCTTCAAAGGTTACGAGTGCAGCAGGCTTCAAGGGTGCCTGGCTTCTTCCTGTTGAGCCGAGATGGTCTGAAAACCATATTGAAACATGGAAAGTTGCAGCTACTACAGCCTGCAGATGTTGGGGTTGGGATTTCTTTCAGTTGTGGCTCTCCTGCCCTTCCCCTGGTGACAGTTGGCTGAAGGCCGTGGATGGAGGCTGCTAAAGCAAAGAACCCGTGCGCCGTTACGAGATGGTGCTGCTGAACAGGAATCCTTGTGGAGCTAATACATACAATTTGTAATTGTCAGAGCTGAAAAGCACAAACATGGCCATAAGCTGTGCATAGGATCAGCTTATGTCAGCTTTAAATGATTTAAAAGGTCTAGTGTCTGGAGCTGCATCTTACTTGCCTGTAAAACTCCTTAAAGCCTTACATAACCGTATAAGCATGTCTCTCCCTTCTGTATTTGCTATGAAAACTACCCTTTGTCCAGCTGACAGGAGACAGGTTTTCAGGACAGATGTGAAACAAAGCCTTCCAGTTAAATAAGAATATAGGATTTAAACACCAGGAGAAACTTGCCCGGGCACAGTAACTCTTCCAGAAACTCCTGATTATCCTTGTTTTATGTGGGAGAGGATCTAAGTAACTGGGCGCCAATGCAACCTGCAGCCCCTTGGTCATTAGACGGCACGGAAACAGCATCCGTGCGAGTGGGATGAGGGCTTGTAAAGGATGCGGAGCTCCCCAATTAAAGGATGCGGAGCTCCCCGATGGGAGCCATGAAGCGCGAGGAAGCTGCTTCTCGCAGGGCCGCCTGCCCTCAAGCCTGGTCCGAGCTCTGCATGCTGTGGGGTCCCTTTGGGGACGCTGCGGGACAACACGCCAAGGAGGTGCCTGCTGAGCGATGTGGGCTCCCAAGTGCCAAACATGGCAGCTTCTGCCCTGTTCCCTGCCCAGCCTTCCGCTGCCCACACCGGGACCTGGGTGAGAAGAACACTGGATACAGCAGAGCAGTGCAGCTGGGATGCGAGTGACATCTCATCCTGCCAGGCCTCCCGCTTCCGACCACCTGAGAGTCTGGAAGCAACGAATTTACCATGTAAGAAGATAGGGTCCTGCTGACACAAGTCAAGGGCAGGACTGTTAAGTCATTAGGGATAATGTTGTAATGTTCTCATACAAAGGCAGGGCCTGCACTTTTCCATGTACAGCTGACCTCTGAGGATTAAGTTTCTTGCCTGTTTATTGTTGGTACTGAAAATCTCTGGTTTATTTTCATGTGCGCTGATCCTTGGCCACATGCTGGGTACTGCCAGCGTGACGGAGTCTGCAGGCCTGGTTTGCCCCCATGTCATCAGGAGGGTGATGAGAGCAGATGTGACACTGCTAGGCAGAATGCCTTGACGTGGCTCTGTGTGAAGTAACTTCTTATCAGACGTTTTTGCCATTTGCTCTAGTCATAATTTCAGTCGCTGAGTCCTCCAGGATGAGCACATCTGCCTAGGCCGGGGAGACGTGCCGGGACCCTCAGCCCTGCCCTGCTTGCTGTCCCACAGCATCAGTTCACCTGGTGGCAGTTCTGGGGACTTGTTTGGCTCTGAAAGTTCATCTAAGTGCTTTTCCTTTACAGGTGACTTCCTGAAGCAAAGACTCAAGACACGTCCTCATGGACCAGGTCCAGGTTGCATCTTCAGTCACCGCTGTCCTGCGGGTAAACAAGTTCTCCGAGTGACAGCGTGGAAGGTGCCTCGTGGCAAAGAGGCCCTACCAGGAACACACCATGTCGGTGTGTAAATCCCGAGTACGAAACTTGTGGCCAGATTGTTTTGGAGATGTAGACATGACAAAAAAACATGCGAAGGTGTGAGTGACACTGCCAAAGCGACCCACAGGACGGCATTATTTACAGAGAGGTTTCACTTTATGTGACACTTTTGTTGGTTGTACAGAAATATACTCAGTAGTGTGGGGCATTCAGAGGAGAAAAAAAAGGCCAAGAATTTTGTGTGTTAAATTTAATTTGCATTTAAATGCAAAAAGCATCTCAATTGCTTTTTAAATGTCTTGTAACAGGTCTGTGATAGCTCCGTGGCTGCATTTCAAGACACGAAGGCATTGGTTGCTCCATGTTATGATACCATGAAGGCCTTTATTCAGAAGTGCCTTAAGCATTTGAGAGCTAAAGTCCTTTTAAACTTAAAAATGTACATGTATTTAAGATTCCCAAGTCTGATCTATTGAAAATATGGCTTCCAGTGTACTTATAGCTATATTATATTTTATTTTTGCACGCTATGACTTTAAGTAAAATAGTGGTGTTGAAGCTGGGGGCAGGGGGCAGTGAAGGGAAGTGATGCTAAAAAAACGTTGCTCTTAAGACTGCACATACCAAGGCAGGTCTGGAGCGGAGGCTCCCGGCTGAATTAATAAATTCTGACTGTGGAGGTTCGGAACAAAAATTCTGACAGACCCTTCGCTGTGACAATACTAGGGGGAGTCACAACAGCATCATCTGCTGCAGAACGTTGCTCGTATGGGAGCACTCTTGTGCCAAAGGTTAATTTGCCAGTTTTATTCCCTTCTCTCTACAGCTGTAGTTTAAACGAGTTGCACACATAAATGATGTTATATGCATAGGGTTTTTCATTCAGTTTGTTATGTCAGATTTGTTTATAAAAATCATATTTTGAACCACTTGCCCAGGGGCTCCGTTCTGGGGAGCTGCAAGCTGACTTCTTTTAAAGAGGTAGCTTTCGTTTTCCATGAACTTTCAATAGGGATTTTGGAGCTCTGAACAGGGAGCTCAGCTTGAAAATTAATGCTTGCCCAGGCTTACAATTAGGTTTAATTACTCTGTCACAGAGGGTTTAATCGAGTTTTACGTGCGTGCAGCATGACCCTTACCATTCCTTATAGGGAGTCGAAGGGCCCCTTGCCTCTCTGGGGGAAAATTGCTTCCCAACATTTTGGAGAGCGTTTACAATGTTTTTGGTCCTATGCTGCAATGTTAACATTGCCCATAAACCTAATAGTCACACAGTAGTTAATAAGGGGTAGAAAGTTTTATAGTCTTTTCCACAGTTGTTAAAATACCGCTACTGTAAGTTACTCCTAGCCATGCAGAGTCTATCAGTTGTCGTGGAAAATGAGAGGCTCCTATTAGTGTATTCTTGCAAACCGGTGGAAAAGAGGATCTCTCTTGAGCATCTACTCCAGTGTAATGGACTTGGGGATTATTTAAATTGCTTGGTGTGTAACATAAACGTTCATGGACTTGCCAGCAGTGTGCCCGGAGGATGTGAGGGTTTTAGGACAGAATCATTTTGGATTTTCCCCCAATCCCGTTGGAATTAGTGGCACCGTTTGGCAAAGGATGGTTTATTAAGGTGCCTTTCAGCTGTGGGAATGGAAGGCGTTGCTGATGCTACAAGCGGGGCCAGCCAGCATTGTTCTCCTGGTGCCCATGAGCACCAAGCAGGAGCCTCTCTGAGGGGCTCCAGCCCCTCGTACCTCTGGACATGCAGCCTGGTCTGGGCGCTCTCCTGCCTTGAGCCGTGCTGACACCCGGGAGCAGAGCAGTGGAAACGAGGGACTTCTCCATGCTGGTGAGAGTTCCAGGATTAAACAGGCATTGAAACAGGCTCCGTGTGATTAGAATTGCACTGCTGGTGCCTGCGTGTGCTTTGTCGTTCCTGCAGAGAGGAGTTTTGAGCTCGTGCTGGCACCTCCAGCCCCAGGAAGGTCTGCAGCTGGTGCGGGGCAGGGAAGAGCGGCAGCAAGAGCTGCTCGGAGAAGGGAGAGCGCCTCACAGACCCCTCTTAAGGGGGAATCTCCGCAGAACGGCCTTTGTGAATAGATAAACTGTTGCATTAAAAAAATGCAGTTATCTTTAACACAGAGCATTGTTCTGAAAGGAAACCTGCTCTACTAGTACATCAAAAACTAGCACAAAGATTATTACTCAGTAGTGAAGGGTAGTGGGGGAGAGAGCAGTATGAAAAACCTAATTTGTTTCTAAATCAGGTACTAGGAACATCACGAGCTCTTAAGCAAAGCAATACTATCTAAAAGGGCAGTTGTCTAATTTCTTGACTGCCACAACTCTACCTCAGCACTTGTTGCGATCTCTTTCAAATTTAACCTTTAGCCTATGTTGCCTGGGATTGTAGTGACATTTTTTAGCTATTTGTAACATTTCTAAAAATTAGATTAACTCAGATTAACTACAAGTACTTTCAGTTACCTGCATTTAACTCTATTCTCCCCCAATGCCCTGGAAAAAGGATGAGGGGCTGGCACAAATAATCTGCCAGGCTTGGCACTGTTAAGACATTGGGGTTTGTGTCCTTGGAAAGTTGGGTACCGTTGATGGAGTAGAAATACACGCACTCGGTGATGAATTTAGGGGTGCCACAGCAGGAGCAGATAGTTTGGCAACGATGGAAAAGTGTGTGCTGTATTTAAAAGAAGGGATGGAGCTGCACACTTGCTTCTGTGTGCATCATGCCAGAAGATTCTCTAAATACAGCACAATTGCACCATGCACTGTGCTATAATGGCAGTCCAAGACGGAAATGGCACTGTTCACTCGGTAATTTCGGCCCCATTGCATGATTACACTGCTGGATTCATTCTGAAGCACATACATAGGAGTTCCCATGTAATTACCTGTCTCAAATTACAGCACTGCCATGGCTGGGTTGGTTTCAGAGGTGTTTTTGAGTGTTGGCATAATACTTTATCAAAATGATTCACATGAGGAACTTGTTGCTGTGTCTTCTTAGGCAATATCATTACTGGGAAAATCTCTGGGTTGCGCATACATCTCCCATCTTTGGGAACAAGCCAGGGAACTAAAGAGAGGAGATTCCTTCCCTAGGAGGCTCCTGGGGCACCCAGTGATGATGGAACCCTTTATAGCATAGTTTTGCCCCCAAATTAGTGCCCAGCTCAGCACTGGTACTGCTTCTGCCAAGGAGGAGTCAAGTACTGCTCTGGAAAATTGTCCTCCTGTGGCAAATTTGTTGTCCTAAACCTTGATCCAAAATGCACTAGAGGCAATAGAGTGATTTGAAGGCAGTTTCCAGTGACTTCTGTGCTCTGTCCATTAGATTTCAGTGCCATTTCAGACTTGGATTTCCAAATGCTTGAATGCCTCATTCTGGCTGTCTTTTTTCCCCCCTTTTCTGGGGGAAAAGCATGCAAATTTACTTGCCAAGATCTAAATAACCGGGCACCATGCTTGGAAACTACAGAGCTCTTGTTAGGCCCATTTTACAAGAAAGGAAGTTTTATCTAAAATGATTCCTCAGAATTGTAGCAAAGCCTAGAATAGAAACCAGCTTCCACTCTGTAGATATTCAGCCCTCTGTGCTTTGAACAAGGAGATTATATTACAAAGGGATACTTTAGCATCAGTTTCATTGGCAAATATTTCCAAACGTATTGCTGTCTTCTTACCCTTTTCAAATACAGCAGTGAATTTGAAATGCAACACATTTGTTTTCCTGTTACATTACTTTTCCTTGTTTTTCTTTTTTTTTTTTTTTTTTAGTTTCAGTCATTAATGGCCTGTGATTGAATTAAATATGAGTAAATCACACTAGTAGTCAGTCGAGCCCTTTGAGTCTTGTGCTGGCTCGGATAGAAAAGTATAGCACAAATGCACTGATATTTTCAAATGCAGGATTAAACTTAACTGAGCAACAAGCCTCAGTGCTACTAACCTTGATTAAGAATTAGGTAACAAAAGCACCTTACACCCGTATAAATTTCCGTAGCTGGGGACGTACCCTTCGTTCTGCACCCGTCAGGGAAAGCTGTCTGATTGCTGCATTACAGCAGCACCTTTGGTGACACCTTCAAAGGTGTCACCTTTGGAGTCATTGTCCTCAGATAGCTACTGCCAGCTGCTCTATTTTTAGCCTTGAAGATGCCTCTATTTTTTTTTCAGATAATAAATTACCAGAAATAATTGTTACAGGTATTCAAATGAGGTATTTGCCTACGGAGAAGACGGGCTGGGAAAGAGGGTTTTCCAGGAGTAGCAGCTAGTTCAGAGGCCCCGCGCCACCGCTCCAGCTGTTGTCAGGAAAGACTGAGTGGCAGTTCTAATTACCGGTGTCTCCACGTGTTGCTCATAGAAAGATACAAGCTGTCATGATCCCTTGCCAATCACATGAGGACTGACCTAGAGAGAACATCAACTGAAGGTGAGTGTACATGTCCAATAAATTCAGTCCCCACTTCATTGGCTTATTTTTAGGATTGTCCTGAAAAGACATTCAGTCTGTATCATAAAACCTTCAACTGAGTCGAAAATATACAGAATGATGATTACGTTAAATTTGAGTTCATGCCCTCTGGGGCATGAATTCCTAGTACTCAGGTATGATTCGATAATGTACCGAGTGTTGGAGGAATCTCTAAATGAGTTCCTAAGGACGGAGCATTTGTGCAGTGCTGGGGCTCCCTTAATCAAAGGAAGCAAAAGAAAGGTAAATGTTATTCTTAATTTACAATGAAAATGTGGTTTCTCTATGAGATATTTCTCAGGAAATGGATGTTTAAAGTTGCTGCATGTATCTGTGCATGCAACTGATACTCCTTTTTCCGATTTTCACCTTCGTCAATTGAATGTATTAGAGACTTGTTCCCGAACATAGTTTAGACAATACATGTGTCACAAGCAATGATGAATCAAAGAAAGAAAGCATCCAGAAAGGGAAGCTAACTAGACAGGTAGGCCCTCATCAGCATCACATTCTGTTCCATAGCTACAATAACAGTAATTGAGTCAGACACATGGATTTTAAGTGCCTCTTAAAGAGTAAAGTTATGGAGAGACACTGCAGAAGGAAAATTGTATACTGAAATGTGGCGGCTCAGTTCTGCAGCTGCCGTCCTTGCTCTGTTGGTAGTCGCAGCTCTTGGCTTTTCCTCTAAACTTAGCCAGGGGTGGGTGAAACTAGAGAGGCTCTTGAGTTGGCGAGGGGCGCATCCGAGTCCCCCTGTGTCCTCGAGAGAAACCTGTGATGAGTTCTGAGCCGTGGGAGATGGGAGTTTTCTTGGTCAGCAGGTGGACATCTAGGGAGACGCAGGCTGGATGGATGTTCCTTGGCAGCCCCTCTTGGCCCAGGGGTTTCTTTTCTGGCCCTGTTGTTTGCAGCCTGCATCGTGCCCATCCTGGGCAGCAGGGTTGCCTAGGGTCGGGCTTCTCAGAGGGCGATTGCCCCAGAGAGAGGCAAGTTAGACTCCCCTTCAGCTGCTGGGTGAATATTAGCTCTGTGCCTGTGCTCCCCCAGCCTGGAGTCAAACCCCATGGAGCTCAGAGCTGGAGTGATGAAAAGGAGAGGCTTGTTGTAAAAGGGCTGGGTGACACTGCTACCAGCTTTCAGTAAGAGTTGTGCAGTGCTCTCGCTGGGTTCTTTTGTTTTAACTGTCAGCTTTGGGAGACATGTGATTACGTATGAATTTTAATTTGCTCCTTTTGTTTTCTGGTCCTCATGGTTGCAAAATAAAATGTGAAAAACATGATCCAGCATTCAAAAGCAAACTCAAAGGCAGATGCAAGTTATGCAGCATTTGTGATTCCTCTTTCAGCAGCTTGAGTTTGTTTGCTTGGGTTTTGTTTGGGGATTGTCTTTTACAATCCCAGGTTTATCACATACTGCAGAGTAGTCTGTGCCTCAGCAGAAGGGTGTTTTTGGCGCAGAGGACTGCAGATCCAGCGCTGGAGGGCTGCGCAGGACCACCAAACCTGGTGCATACAACACAGTCCGTAGAAGGAGCATGTAAAATGTGTTTCAGCTTGCAGGAACAACAGTCAGTTCATTCTGACCCAGAAGCTGGCGGTGGTTTAACCTGAGATTACAGATGATCGGGAGACAACTGGGAATGTTACCTAGCTGGCAATGTAGATACAGCCTGCACTCACTTATCGAGTTCAGTCCCTTCACTGGGAGATAAAATATGCCCGGCACCAAGCAGGATAGTGCTCAGAGATGCTGAGCTATTGTATGAGCCACCGACTGCAAAGGAAAGAAAGTCCGGAGCAACGGAAGAACGTGGATTTTGTGTAATGTACAGAAAACTTGACAGCCTGTGTGCCAGATGAGACCCTGCCATGTGGCGAGGCCGAGGATGCCGAGAGCAGCGTTGCGAGGAGGGGACCGTACCCAGTTAGCGCTAGAAACAGTGTGTAGTGGGATGAAATACGGTATTTCTTGAAAAATGATTGATGAAGACTAAAGCTCATAACTTCTGTGGTAATTTTGTCACTTTTATCTCCAGGGTGGAGATCACTACATGCCAGGCTGCATTCCTTCATAGCATCTGAATCATTCTTATTGTCTCCACAAGCTGAAAATGAGAAACAGACTGGCAGGAAAGTTAAAATTTTCAAGGTGGAAAGTGTAGGGATAGCCTGATATTTTTCTTTAAGATTAAAAGATCTTGTTGTATTTTTACGTTTTATGATTCCTGTATTTAAAACAAGACATATTTTGAAGAGAAATAAGAGCACCTGAAAAAAAAATAATCTTACCCCAGTACCGTCTTTATCCAGCCTGCCTTTCATGGGGAAGAAACATTTCCAAGGCATCAGTGGTTGCCATATCCTGTATGCAAAAAGATTCCATAAATGTCTGAAAACAGATGGAATGCAACTTTGGAGGAATAAATGGATTTTTAATTTTCTGAACATTTTGGATTCCATCTGGTTGAAGAAACTAAGTGACCAAGCAGAATGCTTTTTACCTTTCTGGTGTAACAGATAGGGGCACAGCCTGCATTGCAATTGCCTGTTCCCCGCTAACACCTGGGTCTTGCTTACATCTTTGCTTACTTTCAGTTCTCCTGACGTGTCAAGGGATACCTTATATTGATTCCTTTCCTAGTGTGTCGGATCTGCACGTTGCCTATCCCTCAGTCCATGACCTGATGTTGCAGGTGGCGAGGAGGAGCTGTGAACCGCCTGCCCATGCTCACCTGATGATAACTGCAGCGCAGAGATGCAGATCTTAGGGTTTCAGCTGTTATTTTTTGCTACCAGCATTGTCACATATTGTAAACAGGATTTTAATTTGCTCTCTTGTTTAAAGGCAAGGCCTTGATTCTCTTGGAATCAAGGCAAGCAGAGGTTTTGCCTACTGTTACCAATAAAGCGGAATATTTCCTTTTAGTGCTCTTTTTTGTTACTGTCATTCAGCATGTTGTTAAGCAAAGATGAATATATGTTTTTAGATAGGAAATTTGCATTTTTGAATGAATAGGGAATGCAGTCATCTTGAACTCCCCTCAGAAGTCATAAAGTGTGTGTAAAAATGGGAAAGCCTTAGGTTTGTGGACAGGACACTCGTGTCCTGCTTGCCTCAACAAGCCTGTTCAACTCCTTGCAAGGAAGGTGGATGTTCTGGGTTGCTGGTAGCAAGCCTGCACTTACCAGTTGCACCATAGAGGAAGTTGATTATTTATGACTGCCACTCAGAAAGTTCTCCTGAGAGTAAGCATTTCCATGCTGGTAAGTAGAAACAGTGTTCGTGAGGAACAGTGAGGAGGGTATGGACAATGTGTTTAGTATTAGTTTTCCGACTTGGCGCTTTAGAGCATTTCTCATCATTTTTGCTATGAATATGGATGAAATATTCCAAAAAGAGAAGGGAGCAACAGCTCTTCCTATTTATTTCAACAGACATGAGCAAGACTGTTTTCCACTGTGGAAACAAAGCTGTTTATGTCTCAGGAGAAACCATTGCGTTTTAGGTTCAGGAGTGGTATAATGCCTGAACTCACTGAGAGATTTCACTTTTGCCCGACACTCTAATGCTACGTAAGAAGATTGTTTGCTCAGTCCTTAATAGGGCAAAATGTAGCATTTCCAGTACAAATAATTTCTGTGTAAAGCTCTGGTCACTGTAACCCCGTAATTCAAACAAGGCTTGTTTCTTTCTCCCTGAAATTTGTGTTTATGAACCTCTGAGGGCTGGCAGCAACACACACTGATGCTGCCAGCAAAACTGAGCATCCAGTGCAGTCATGTTTGCTGGGATCCTGCAATAAACTTGCCTTGTATGGCTTCGAGACAACTGAATTCTCTTTTGAGGTATACGTTTATGAATCTGTGTTACTGTCTGTCCCTGAAGCCTTGCCCCCCATAAATGACTAAAAGTGTTACGCTGATTTGGGCTCGGGAGACATATCTGAAGCTCTGTCCATATACAGAATGTGACTTGCTGGAAGACTCACTAGCTGCAACGGGAGGGGAGTTGTTGCCTCATGATCTTCTGACAGTTTGGAGTTTTTGCAAAGAGAAGTCTCTGTCCTACCAACAGCACTGATCACATGTTCCCTCATTTGTATAATTTAGAAAATTACCAATGTAATGAAAACAGCTCCATCTAAATAACTTCTTCATCCACAGTTAATAAAATAGTATCTACCCTCAGAGATCTGGAATTTCTCTGCAAACACTTTTAGTTAAACAAAGCTTTTTGTGTACCTACAGTAAGTGTGATATTTATTTTTTCATTATTCATGAAACAACTTTAATGTCACTGCTGATTTTCCTGGTAGCATGTTCAGCTCCAGCATCCTGGTGCTCATGCTGAGCTGTAGCTGAAGATGTCACTCACAATAAACATGAGCTGCTGTGACAATACAGTGGCAGAAGGTGAAGAATCTCTTTTCTTGCGCAAGGGCGTGCATGTGTCTGTGTGTGTGAGAGGGAGAGGAGAGAGATTTGATTGTGTTTACAAGATTCATTCGCAGCACAGCAGGCAGTAGTCACATTGTAATATTCACCTTAACACACATAATTTGATTTTCAGCCTGGTTATCATGCATTCAGACATAACGATACATGAAAATATATGCTTTAGCAGTGCATTTTAAACAAGGTTGCGCACTTTAAGTCGGAATATATTAGATGTGAGCATTGACTTTAGCAGTTGCAGAAGTCCTGGAAAGCACCATTCAGCATATGCTACAAAATTACTAAAAGGAAAGCAGATTTTAATGGGTAGATCTCAGAGGCAGCTCCCATTTATGGATGGGCATCCCCAAATTTGAGCTCTCTCAAGACGTATGAGTTCGGCTTGTTTTGGAGTCTGGGCTACTAAAGGATTTTCTTTTCTCATTCCTAGGTTTGCTCTCTCTGGAAAGTGAAGGGTCCAAAAGCCCACAGAGTTCCTGCACTGTATACAGGAAGGAAGATGAACTGCCTGGACGTTGGGTGGATGTTGTCCAAGTCACCCCAAAATCCTGACCTGTGATACGGAGAGAGAGGCTTGTTGTTGCTGACCAAGAGCTGTGCCTTGCTACTGCCTTCTGGAGCAGAGCGAGATACGGGGTCTGTCATCAATTTAATTCTAGTCGGAGCACACTAGCCTTCACGCAACACGGAAACAAATCTGTTGTTTGCACCACGAGATTTCCAGCTCGACTCAAATCATGTGAGTGTGGATGCGGTTGGGCTTTTGTTTTGTTTTGATTTTGTTTTCTGTTTCTTTTTTTGCTGTGGAACGTCTAAATATTTGCAAAACAACCAAATCCTCCAGACAAAAGCAGATATAAGCGTGCTGAAGTCAACAGAGTTGAGCCTGTTTATACGAATGGGGCATTTGGCCGGAATCCAGCTGGAGCCTTTGCAGCATCACACCTCTGAATCTTGTGAGGTTTTCTTAGCATCATTAATATTGAGGCGGTGTGGTACCCAACGTAATTATCCATTACTGCTTGTGCCTGGCCCAGGAATTATTCCACCACATGTTGCCTCATTATATATAATGGAAAAACAGAAACAAACTAGAAACTGGGGAAATAAGGGTGGTAAAATGTGAAAGTGGGAAGCAAACAAACAAGCGGTGGGGTGAGGTGTGCGGATGGTATAAATCAGCGCGGCGCTCGCGGCTCGGCGAGGTTGTGCCAGTTTGCACCCTGCGATGCCCAGGCCCGTTGTTATTAGGCGAGTGGGTGGCTGCTGTGCTCTATAAGGGTTCCGTTACCGAGCCAGGCTGAAAGAAGCAGCTGGTGAAAGTTATGTTTATGTTCCGCAGATGGATCGGCAATGGCAGGCACATAGCTCTGTGTCTGGCAAGCAGGTGTTTGACTTCAGATTTGCTAGCTGGCCAGAAAAAAACAGATTCCTGGCGAAGGGCGTAGATCATGTTAGTTGCTGAAAAGGAAGAAATACTTATTTAGGGTTCCAGTTTATCATCTTTTTAAATAAAAATGAGTCAAGTCCTGAAACTAGTATTGCGTTTTATCGGATCAGGCTACACGATCTAATTGGTCTGGAAGAAAAACTAGCCAAGTAGCAAAAGAAAAAAAATCAAAACCAGAATTGTTTCTTGCAAATAAGGGTATTCAAATGATAGTCTAACCACCTTCATTTCTGGCCTGTTTTGAACAGGAGAAGTCGCTTTGTCTGCAGGGGAAGTGAGATCCCGATAATGGAGTCAAAACCTCCCGGGCCAGAGAGACAACTTCGCAAGTTGCTGCAGTGCGGAACAAGACCAGCAGAATCACGGGTGATTGCAGCAACCCCTCCGCCAGGAGCTGGGGATGTTGTCCTCTTTCTAATAACACATGTTTCACAAACCGATTCTGCCACCTGTAAATTAATTAATTACATGTGCGTAGCCAGTGCAGAATGTGGACGATTGCTTTTCAGCTTATGCAGAATAAGCCATTTATTTGGACTGCTTTTATTTTTTCATTTCCAATTGCTCGGAAAACCAAAAAGTGGTTGAGATTGTGTCTGGTCTTCGGATGACAAATATTTCTAGACAGAGGAATGACAACACATAAATTCCTGGATGAGTATCATTCTGGTTAAAATTCTTGAAGCTCTGAGGATTTGGGAGCATTTGCACAGATCCCAGCAGTAGGCTGAATGCTCGTTAATAGCTAATATTGTGACTCTGAATCATAGTGAGCCAGGTTCAGCACTTTCAGTTGCAAATCAGGTTATTATTTTACTCTTTGACCAGCTCTAGGGAGAGCTCCTTAAAACATAATGCCAAGAAGTAGCCTAAGGGAATGGAGCAGACTGGCAGAGTTTCCCTATGGCCTTGCACACTGCTGCCGGGCATGACCCTCCTGGCGCAGGGGCTGGGGCACCTTGCCGTGTCCCTGGACGGAGTGGCCGGGATGGGATGAGCGGCTCTCCTGGACGAGCTGTAGCTTTGCGTGAAGAAGACCAGCTGAGATGGATGAGGAACATGGGTAGGGCTGCGGAGAACGCTTCACCCCGTGTGTTGCCTGCTTGTTCTCATGCCTTGCTCGTGCAACCGAGCTGCTCCAAAGGGCGAGCGCGCTGTGTTGGAGAGGCCGCTGGCTAGCGCAGGGGCGAGTGGCACGTGCTTGAGCTGCTGTGGCGGGTGCAATCCATGAGGGAAGAGCGAGAGCAGCAGGCGCTGCCGAAATTTATGGAGGAGCAGCAGCCCTCAGGAAGAGTAGCGACAGTCCCGGGAGCAGATGGTCTCGGGAGCTATAAACATGGGGCGCAGCCGGCTGCCCGTGTGGATGAGCCCGCTTGATCAGCACCAACGTGATGAGGCCTCCCAGGCCCACGGGGCACCCACTCAGCTCGGCGGGCGCCGTGTGGAGAGAGCCAGACACGAGCCCAACGCACCCATCTCTGTGCAGGGCACTCCGCTGGTGAGCAGGGACATCTTGAACCGGTTGGGAACCCCAGAATAGAAGTGCTGATAAAGGCTTGTGGAGGAATTTAACTACCCAGACATCTGCTGAGTAACAAATGCAGCTGAACATGCATCATCACAGAGGTTCCTAAATTACAGTGAAGACAACTTTATGATCCAGAAAGTAGAGACTCCTAAGGAGAAGCCATCCTGGATCTACAGGAGCATATTAATGAAATTTGCAGATGCAACTTTGCAAGTGCATTAAAAATACAGCAGCACTGTGTTTTAGTATTGACTTTTAACACAGTATCATGTGTGTTTAGAATGGACTCCCTTCCACATCAATTTATGAGTTTGTCATTGTTCCACAAGTAAATGAACTTTCAAGCCCACCTACTCCTGTCTTCAAAACTGCCTGCGTCATCCATGAATGCCACAAATTTGAGATCTGCAGACTCTTAAGTAATACACTTTGCAAACATCTGTTTGGACAGTACACAGCTCATGACAGAGACCAGAGAATTAGGAAAATGGACAGATAATAACAGAGTGTCATTTGCCTCCAAAAAAGCAAGTGCATATCTTTGCAGAAAAAAAAATCATTTGAAACAAATGTTGAATAGGATGAAGAATCTTAAGAAGCAGAAATATTGAACAACAAATAAGGCATGAGTTTTCAATAAGCCACAATAGCGAAGGAGGCCTATAAAATCCTGGAGTACAAACAAAGAGATATTACATCACAGGGTAGAGTTCAAATAGGACTTTTTTCTGCCTTTTTGGCATGAGGAGGTTTAAAATAGGCTAGTCCACTGAAATGAGCAACGAGAAGGTGAGGTTGATTATCAAGAGGAACATCTGCCAGTAGGACTTACTAGTTCATGAAAAATCCTTTGGAGGTCTTGATTTACAGTGACAATTGGCAGGGGGAAAGTAAACAAACCTAAAAGCCCACAGGACTTGATTTTTGTCATAAAAACAGGGGAATCTGCGAAATCTTAGGGGGAAAGTAATCCCCTAAAACTTCTCACATAAATCAGCTAATCTTTACCATCCTCAAAGTCAAAGCAGCCCTGAACAAATCCTGTTCCATTCCTCAGATCCAATACAGGGATAATGCCAGGTTTGCACTCTAATGGTTAATTTCCTTACATCTGGAGAATGAGTCTTTTGAAAATTTAGGAGGGGGAAAAAATCAAGGTTTTCTTTCTTCCTCTCTTGCCAAGTTTTAATTTGATGCATTCATTTCCTCATTACCTCTCTGTCCCGAAGTTTATTGTCTCAAACACTGAGCAGCAAAATCTTTTTCTCATTTCTTCAGGAAGGTAACGTTTCAATTTACATTCGTAATAGCGAGGTATGATCATCTCAGTGGGATGGCAACCTTAATAATCTTCCTGCTAAAACCCTCTTCATTAACTTTGTGATAAAATATGCCTGTGCTATAAATATTCCCAAGAAGAACAAAACTTTTCACTTGTCTACATTCATCCTGACATCTGCTTGAGGTCATACGAAGAGAGAAATCTACCTCCAAAAGCGATTCCAGTTCAGCATTGCATTAAGACTGTTATCAAATAATTCCTCTCCACGCCATCAAAGGCTTTCTCAGCATCTAACGTTAATAACATTCATGGTCTCAAGCTTTTGCTTCTTCTAAGATTCTAGGCTCTTCAGTGCATCACCTCAGAGGTCACTGAGAGGTAAGGGAGCAAGCAGGTCTTTGATGAGAAAGAAGCAAGAGCTCCTTTTAATCTTAATATTTAACTTTAATACACACACACACACAAAGAATAAATAATCCCAGGGAGACTGATCTCAGTCCAGGAACAAGCAATAGTGGAAGATTTTTAGTCCAAGGTGCAATCTCAGAACTACCTTTGCAAGCAAGGAATTTGGAAGGAGATGAAAAATGCACAAGAAGGCCTCTCCAGTGTTATTTCTGCCTGAATTCCAGTTCGAATTGGCCTTGCACAAAAGAGCTTGCAGACAGACCTGCTCTCGAGCAGTGATGCATGAGCCCACGCTAATGAGCCCTCGCTGTGCCCGGGGAGCTGGCGAGCGCCGGCCCAGCGGCCCTGCTCGCTCGAGGCCGGCCGTGTTTGCTTGCTGTGCTCGCTCAAAGGTAATTCGTAATCTACAAAGCCAACCTGCCATTAAGAGGCAGGGGCAAAACTTCAAGGAGGAAAACGGCAGCAGAATCTCTATCAACATGGAGCTTTGCGCCGTCTGCCTGCTGCCCTCGGATGGGTGCATTCAGCCACTGAATTGAGTCTTTCCAGCATTTCTGCGCTGCAGTGGAAGGGAAGACCAGCAGGAAAAGTCACTCCTGATCCTGGCTTCTATGGGGGAAGGTGTAAGAGCCCCTGAACTGGCCCTCAGCAAGCTCACTAGCTTGAAAAGTACTTAGCTGAGTCTCTTTCCTGGTGCTTTGACTCATGCCCTCCACTTCAGCAAAGCTAGATTACAGTGATTTGCCAGCGATTTTGCGGCTGCAAAATACAGGAAGGTATTTTAATTGCATTTTCCCCTGCGATCGGTTGTGCTGCCATATTCTTATTGGAATGCTTTAAATAGAACAAAGTCCTGGTAGCCTATTCTGCCCTGACGCCCTTCCTGTCCCCCTCCCCAGCCCCGCCGTTTGGATGGAAATGCAACTTTTATCTAAAAATGCTTTTTGCCTAGAAAGCGGCCGCAAATGGACAGTACTGACAGAAACTCTTCATAATCACTGGCCAGGCTCTTCCCACTCAATGTACGTTTCCCAAGGAGAGTATGCTGAAAAATTTGCATCCCATTTTGGGATGGAGCAGCCTGAACTTCCTTAGAGCTGCCCGTGCTGATGCTTTCCTGCTGGAGAGGTTCCTGGGCTCCACGGATGGTCCCCTGGAGTTACATGGCCCTCAGCTGTTCCCTGAGCAGCAGCATCCAGAAACTGCAAGGTTTGCTTCCGCAGGAGCAGCACTCTGTCACGGATTCCCTAGGGATTGGCTTTGGAGCCTTACCTATGGAGAGAAATTTCAGCTCGTGCATTCGTATCAGTGCAGAGATGGTTCAGCCATTGCCTCTCTCCCTGCTCCTCACCCATGTACACGCACCCGAGCATGGAGCACATCCGCAGGGTGAATTCGTCACCTGCAGGATGTAGAGGATGGTCCTCAGCTCCCTGAACACCCGAAAGAGGCAGCCTCTGCGCTTAGGTCTCCAGAAGGACTTGGTGGAGCTGCTCACCTCTTTCTACCAACCAACACGGCCCCCTCAGCTACCTGCCAGCAGCCAAAACTGCTCCTGAACAGTTCTTGTAACGGGCCACTTCCCACAAAACGTTTGTGTGGGAGCAGGACCTGGCTTTATTCTGAGGAGCAGAAGCGGGGGTGAAAGAGCAGGTTGATGAGGACCCCGCAGTTAGATCAGATCTAGTTCCTATCTTGTGCTAATCCACCCCAGCCTGCTGGCGGTGAGATCCAAGGCAGCATAGAGCAGATAACGGAGCAGGCTGGAGGCTGGTCAGGGGTGTTTGTAAATAAATCTGGAACCTGGGATCTGCAGCCTGCTTGGTTCTGGTTTTGTGAAAACACAATTACAGCATAAAATGAAAGCAGGCTGTGCAATGAAAACAAGAGGAATGCCATCACCCAGGTTGGCTTGTACTGCAAACCACCCTGGTCAATCATCCAAGATGAATGGAGGTATCCGCTGAATAACCTCACTTTGCAACTTTTATGTGAAGGCTTGATAAATGAAGTCAGGGAGAGGTACAAGAAAGTGATTAAAACCAGCCTGCGCAAAAGGCAATGATAACCTCCCTGAGCTTGGAACTTTTTTCCCCCCCCCTTGCATGAGTTTGTTGGATAATTAACCCTTTCGTCCTTCGGTCTCAGTGTGCAAACATTTGTATTTCACGCAAAGCAGTGATCTCCTGGCCGCCATTTGTCACTCGTAACACACCAGCCTCAGTGACAAGGCTGTCTCCACCAGGGATGTGTACGGGCAGGTACCTCGATGTGGACTCTGACCGTGGCCAAGCTATACCAGAGACCTTCATGGAGCTTTAGCTCACTCGTGCCTTGCCAGCCTCCTAGTGGCGCTCCAGCTCACTTGAGCACCTGCTTGCAGGCGCGCTGAGCAAAGCCGTGTCCCATCCACAGGGGCCGAAGAGTCCTCGCTGGTGCCGGGTGTTGCTCATCTGTTGTGGTACCAGTGGTTCGTGGAATGGTGCAGGAAGCACGAGCACCCTCGGAGCTCTGTGCCCGGCGTGTCCCAGGACGCTCCTGGCTGCTTCACGGGCTGCAGAGAAAAGGGACCAGCAGAGGGGCCCTCCAGGTGGAGAACGGGGTGGGGATGAGGGCTCCGGTGAAGACCTGGAAGCGAGCGTCAACACACACATGGAGGGGTTTTGCATGCCAGAGGCAGAAATGCAGCAGGAGGAATTGTGCTGTTTTGGGGTGTCCAGGCTGAGCGGAGCAAATGGCAGCAGCATCGCCGCCTGTCACTGTGCAGGGCTGTTCAAACCCTCGCCGAGGAGCCAAATCTCGTCTGAGAAATGTCAACAGAGCCTTTACGACAGCCTGGAAATTAATTGTCCTCTGAAATGGCAGTCCTCAATTTAGGCTTAATCTCCCCAGCATTACTCAGGTAGCTTTTGTGCGGTATCGCAGCGCTCGCTGACAGTTCCTCCACGCCGCCCCACGCCCACGGGAAGGCAAACAGCCACATAAATCCCTCTGCCTGGGCACGCTCCGGCTTGCTGCTTATTGTGGGGCAAATTTATAGCGCCGCTTGCTATATAATCTTTAAGTGGGGACTGCCTGCTTGTTGCAGGTCTAAAATTACAGATGACCTGGGTGTAAGCAGAAGTGGATTTGTTAAAGAAAAACCTGTGTTTAAGGGAGGGTGGGAGGGGATGGCAGAAGAGAGCTGGATGTTCCCTGGGTAGTTTATGACCTTTTCTTAAAGAATAATAATAATAATAATGAAAACAACACCCTTCACAAAAGGTAGAAAAGCAGTTTTCGTTGCGGGGCTCTAAATATCTGTTTATCCCACTGCCATGAGTCGAGCGTGCCCGGTGGGGATGATTTAGCTCTCGGCTGATGACTACCAGCGGAAGGACTCCATGTGAAAGGTAGTCTGCCTGGCTAATGGGCTCTTGTTTCAAAGGGCTGCAGTGTGTACATTACCCGTGTATGGAGAAGGTGCAGAAAGGCCTCTGCAGACATTAGGAATGGAGTGTTGCTGATGATGAAAAGGCACTTTGCCGTTGAGGGAATGGTGGGAGAGAAAAGGCGTATCTGTCTTTTTGATTAGAAATGCATGCTTCCTTTCATCATCTGAGCTGAAAAATTGGCTTCTGCTCTTGGTTTATGAAACCATTTTTCTTTTCCCTTCCTTCCCAGGTTTGCAAACTCTTTAATAAATTAGTTACTGTGAGGTGCATGGGTGCAACAATCACCTTAGAGGCTTTTCCCAAATGCATCTTTAATATTTTATAAGTATTTAAATAGATTTATTCAATGTGAACAGCCTGATTTATTAGTGCTGGCACCCTGGCATGGGAGGAGGGTTCAATACAAATTATGTTGTGTCAGAAATTTTTAGCAGCGAGGTCTCAATTTACCAATGGCTTCTCGGAAGTCAGGAAATAATGGGACCCACCTCATGTTAATATTTAATCAGGCTTTGGTGCCAGGTAGGAGAAGCTGTCGAATGAACGCGGCGCAACCAGGGGAGGCCTGTGTTGCTTTCAAACGTTCAGTATATGTGCATTATACTTAGATGGGAGGGAAGTGGTCAGTTGTTACAGTGAGTGAGAGCTTCGGATCTGCTGCTGAAGAGACTCTTTTGGACTCTGAGTTGCCCAGATGGACGTTAAAGGCCTCTCTGCAGGTGTGCGGTGGAACCTGCGGGGCCCAGGTGTGCAGCTTGCGTCCCTTTTGATGCCACAGATCTCAGGAGCGTCTTTCCTTGGGCAGATTCAGCCTGTCACATCCAGGAACGTCAGCGCTCGACACAGTAGCGGAGCTGCTGTGTACAGTCAGAAGGATGCTACAAAAGCTAAGATCATCCTGGGTAACTATTGTTCCAAACTACCCCAAATCCTTCCACACTTCCAGTGCTATGTGAGGTTACTCTTATTTAGCCTAGCACTTCATCATTATAAAAGCAAACTGTTTTATTTCCATGTGGAAACACCAATCCCCTTTCTCTGTTCAGATTTTGAGTGTAAATGTAAAATGCAAGGAAACACTGAAGCGAAGAGGGCGTTTATTTTCACAGTAAAAGATTTTCACAGTTCATTCACTTTGCATGGGACAGTCAGACACGAGGGCACGATTGCAAAATTGCTGTGCACATCATCAGGGCTTTCCCGAATCACTTCACCCAGCGTGGAGCAATCCGGACAAGTCAGAAACATGCTCAAAACCCGTGTGTCCCTGACACTGCCTCCCAGCAGGATCAGCTGGTGAACTGGGAGCAAGGGGGAGAGCTCTGGGCAGCTACAGCTGGACCGATGCTGGGAAAAGAGGAGAGAGGACAGCTCGGAGCCACAGAACTTTCCTGGGACATTTCAAGGTGACCCAGTGGTGGGCAAACCCTATGGTGGTCAAGAACCACCTGGCCACAGCCATGTGCTCTTGTGCAAGGATAAGGCTCTTCTAGCATGCGCATCATCAGCGTGGCTCAATTTACTGGGATAACACCAGTGGCCTCAGTTTTGCCTTCATAGCCAAAGAGACAGTGTCTCTGAGCTACTTTTCTGGTGGGAACTTTATTAATTCCCTTTCCTCACTTAAGAATGTTTATTTCTATCGCTTCAAACATCAGTGCAGTCAGTGTCCCCATGCGCTTGCTCTAGTTAAAGAGCGAGAGAAGAGTTGACCTGCTGGAGCTTTGTGGTGTTAATATTGAGGAACCAACCCTAGCTCCAGCGAGACGGCGGGGCTGCAGAAAGAGGCTGCTGCACACACATGCTTCTGCTCCCTCATGGTCGGGGAGGCTAATTGTGAGGCTAGAGCTGAGGACAGAGCCCACGTGGGTGCACAGCGAGGGCTTTCCCACTGCCAGGTCTCCACCAGCCTGCGCGGGGCTGGCTGGTCTCTCCCACATGATGGTGTTTTAGCCTTTCCTCAAGGAGGGACAGAGATACCACGGCCGTGCTCACGTAGGAGTGCCCCAGGGTTGCACAGTGTGCTGTGATACGCACACGTGGAGCCATGTCCGCTTGTTCTGATCTTGGAAAACCAAAGAGCATAATTTACACTGAACTCAAATATGTATAAATAGATTTTCTCCTAAGTTGCTTAACAATTGAAAGAAGGGAAATATCACAATTCAAGTATATGAAGTTTTATAATATTGCTGTTAGGAAAAGAATTTTAAAAAAGTTATTATAAAAGCATCAAGGAAAGTTAAAGAAAATGATACAGATTTCTAGGTAGGTCTCAGATTTCTAAAGTTCACCTGGACTTCTTGCCTCTGAAAAATCTGACCAGATAAAAATATGTCTGAGAACACAAAATTCCAGCTTGGTGCCTCACAAAGGCAGCAGAGGAGCAGCCCGTGCCACGTGGAGCAGCTTTCCAGGGAAAACGGCTTCAGGAGGGCCACAAGGTGCTACTCGCTATGCGAGTGGGGCCACAACGATTATCTGCGAGATCTGAATGTGATTTTAATTAGAGCTTTTATTATTGAAACAGCTGTAACCAAGACTGTAACAGTCAATTATATACGGGGCTTTATTGGCAAAGGGTGTTTAATATTAAACAATCATTACTAACTGTGAACATATCTAATATAATAATGAACTTTATTTGGGAGATCAGGATAAGATAAAGGAGTTAAATGTAGCTGTGCAATCTGCAGCAATAGCACAAGCAGAGGGGCTATCTTGAATTCATTTTGTTTGGAAATAGAAAATGCTGAATGTTGTTAGATTATCTTTTTGAGAGCATAAAGTAAATGTTTGGTAACCAGAGATTTGTATTGCGAGAGAGAATCACTTTTGCTCAAGCTACGGTAACCGAATGCGTAAACGTGCAGGGCTGAGCTGTCAAAGCACGTAACAACATCTTTAAATAAAGTGGAAGTGGCCGGGGCTGCCTGTGCGCGTGTTGCCCTCTGACAGCACCTGGGTTCGACGCCGGCCTCTGCGGAGCCACCGCGGAGGGGCTGCACCTCGGCGGGCCGCGTGCAGGAGGACGCAGCAGCGGCAGCGCTGGAAGCACAAATACAGTGCAGGGCAGCTCAGCGCCAGCGGCGAGACACTGCGCAGGGGCCAGCTGCAAGGCTGGACGCAGGGTGCAAGGGGCTGCCCGTGTCCTGGCGAATCTGGGTCCGGGCACTCTGTGCTGACCGTGCCCTTGGAATGGGCAAAGGGAGTGGGGAGTTCTCCCCCCGCCAACACATCTCAGCTCTTAGAGGCTTTTGCGAAGCCTCTGCAACCCAGCAATTGGGTAGTGTGAAATACAGCCTTACTATGCAGAGGAGAGGGCTAGGAAAAAAAAAGAAAAAAGAAAACTCTAAGGTGTAAAACAGCAAGGACAGAGTTTGGAATTGCACTGTTAGGAGATGCAGCTGAAGCCAGTGGGAGTTTGATCTCTGAAAGCACAGCAGGACCAAACCATATATAGGAAAGCAGGATCTGTCAAAATTAAGTGTGTAGTTTATGGTATGCTTTTTGTTTGAAATAACATATTACCTCCTATTTATAGGAAAGCAGACTAAACTGTTCTATATGTCTGCATTTACAATTTTCAGGCAGAGAGTAAGGATCCCTTTTACCTGGAAATTGTGGAGATAGAGCTCAAAATTGTGAGCAGTGATATAAAAGAATACCTGTGATTTTACAGGCATATAAATCTGGAGCTTCTGCTTACATAGCCCGGCTCTGTCTGAAGCGTTGGCTGGATCCGAAGATCTCTGCTGGAGGACTACTAGGAAACAAATGAACTCGCGATGCATAGTATCTTAAAGGAAACTATACATGGGAGAGGTCAAGGACTAGGCATGTAAGCGACGGGAAAAAAAATCTTCCTTTTAGTTTATACAGCTCTTGCTTCCATGTCTGCGCAGATTCCAAATAAGGAAGAGCAACTTTCCAAGGCACGAGGCCTGTGCATGCTTCCTGACCTTATAATTCTCACAGTTCTAGACATTCCAAGGTAGGGGGTCATTCAGACAGAGTTGTAATTTCTTGTGCATATTTATTTCCAAAGTATCTTTTGCATAGTTTCCCAGTGAAATCATGTGCCGGGGCCGGGGAATGCTAAATATGTTATTTTTCAAGCTTGCATCTAAAGGGCCTGTCAGACGGGCCTGGTTTGGCCTTATCCGGCAGCGTTGGTGGAGTGGAGCCGTGGTGCGGCCACGCTCCCGCGGGGTGACGTGAGCCCGCGTGCAGCTCTGGTCTCGTTATCTGGGTGGATTTTGGTCATGGTAAGAGTCACAAATGCGTAAGCTGGCTTAGCAGGAGTGTGACCTGAGCCTTCCCCAAGCACTAGATTTTGTTAACCCTTTTTGTTATGCTTGTGCTTTTTGTTTTGCTTTGTTATGCTTGTGCTTTTTGTTATGCTTTGTTATGCTTCTTCGCATTCCATAAATAAATAAACTCCTAAATTTAGGGGAGAAAGGTTGTAGAAACCCTACTTCCCGCCAAGTAACTTAACTGCTTGTGAAGGCACATCTTGAACTCTTTTTCCTCGTCCTATGTTTCAAAACACATACCTTTTTTTGAAACAATTACATTTATCTGATCAAAGAATTAAAATGCATCAAGGACCAGGCGGGACATCCTGAATTTTCAGTGTTCAGACACATCTCTCAAGGAGCAGATAGAAGTTATCTCCTTTCTTAAAGAGATTTAAATTTGTCTGGTAATTTTCAAAAACAAAGATTGCGGTAAGAATCTGGTAGATGATTTATTCACAAAGAGAGAAGCCAGCATCAAGAGGAAGGAGTTTGCTGTTTATGCTGCTCCGTGCTCCAGGGAGCAGTGAGGAGGGTTCATGAGACCTCAGCTTTTATGGAGATGTGACCAACAAATTTAAGTTGAAATATAGGCACTTTCTGAATTCCAAAAACACACAATTCAGTTGTCACTAATGTCTTCAAGCTCTTGCTGAAAAGCAGACACAGACTTTCTGCTTGCAAAAAGCCCTATTAAAATCTAACCTTTTTTTTTTTTTTTTTTTAAAAAGGCATTTCAAAAGAATGGCAAGGGGAAGATCCCATAGAATTTGGGAGTGTTTTCACAGATTGCTCGTGACAGTAAGTATCATTTTATGAGACACCAGTTGGGCTGCATGTGACATATGGAGAAAATTTCTACCTCAGCAGTATTTACCTTTCCCTTCGATCTAATGAGAGCAACTCATGAATGCGAGGCAGAACCTGGTCTAGAGCATCCTGCTTGGTCTGCATATTGGGAGAAGTTGGGAAGAGCTCCATTGACATGTGCCATTGCAAACAGGAGGACAGGCTGGTGAAATGAGTGATTGAAACATGTGAAGGGACAGTTATGAGGTGACAGGAGTGGAATGCATTAAGTGCTGCCTTTTTCCGTTATCATTAGAGGATCATTGAAATGTAAGACTGGAAGGAAACTCCATGGGCCGTATATTCTGCTCTCCTGCTCCAAGGCAGGAGCAATTATATGGCCATCCCTCAAAGCCATTTAAGTAATGAATTATTGCAATGAAGAGATATTCTTTATATTTAGAAGGGGGAGTACTGCCAGTTAGTTACTTACTTTATGGGAAAAAAAAGGAAGAAAAAAAAACATAGGAGTTATTTCAGCTCTCTAAGAGTTATCATTCAAATTAGTTTAATGGTTTGCTTGGGGTCATTGGAGAAGCCTGACTAGAAGATAAGATAGGGTATATGGAGGTGAAAAATCAGGAGATAGGATTACAGAAAGGCAAAGGAACAGGTTGGACAGGCTTCCAGCTGAGGTGGTGACCCCCAAAGACTGTAGTAGTTGTTTTGGTAGCAACTGAATGAGTATGTGGAATTCAAAAATACACTGAGCTGCAGGTTGCGTTTTTGAGCTTTGATTTTCCTGGTGACCTCTCCAAAGCTTAGAAGAGTTATTTTGCAGAGCTCTTGCCCATTATGTAATATCAGACATTTGTGTGCGTATGTGTGTTTGTTTACCCGTGCTGATTTTACCCCTTTTGAATGAAAATGCAGCCTTGAAGCGTTTAAGATTCTTTCAAAAAATAAGTTTTGAAGCTCCTTAAAGCAGTACAAGAGAGAGCGAGAGAAGACCCAGTGACTTTCCACTGCAGACCTGCATGGTTCCTTCTTGCTGTAATTTGGTTGGTTCAAAGCACTCTGCTCAATGGTTGCAAGTTGTTTTTCTAAAGCCAAACCATTTAATTTGGCTCTTTCAGAGCTGTAGCTTTCCTTTGAGCTACTTTAAAGTGTAAACACTACAGTTATTTGTAGAGTGTTGTTGGTCATTTATTTTATCAATCTAATATTCTTATCATGCATGTTAATATCACTATTAACTGTTTTGGGTCATTTCTTATTTGTATTCCAGAAAACTGTTTCCAGTGTTATTACTTATTGGTCATAATCAATTAGGGAAGTTTTTAGACTATGGCAGTCTTATATAAATACTGGCAAAGTTCACCTCCTATGATTTCTGACAATTAAATTGTTCTGTCACTTTGGGACCTTCATTAATCTCAACTTGTCATCCTTGTTTATGCAGGTTATAATGGCCTGTGTGTGTAAGTGAAATGAGATGCTAAAAGCCCTTGGCTGTTTAACTCTTCAATGAAAGTCAAGCAGGAATACATTGTTGAAGGGAAAAGTTGGGTTTTTTTCATTCCCCAGAATGGCACCAGGGAAATTATTGCACTCTTTAACGACTAGCGATGCAATAAGCCAAAGGAAAGGTTTTCAGAGGGGTGAAGAAAGCAGAGCTGACAGTGCTGTTGTCACAGCCCTTGGTGCACATGCACGAGTGCACGTGGATGGGGCAGGGTGGATTGCTTTCTCCTCCGGGAGAGAGGTGGAAGACATCACATTCCAGCACACGGAGGAATCCAGCAACCGAAGATTTTGAGATAACACTGCAAGATGAGCACAACCGTATGGAGTACATGGCTAAGGCTCCTAAAACCTGGAGCAGTTGCATGTGGTGGCCTGGCTTTGCATAGCTGTGGTGGGTCAGTTACCTGGGACCAACACGGGCTCTGTTCGAAGGACTTTGCAAGGTGAAAAGTCTTCAGAGGGATTAGCAATGAACTCACCTTGATGGCTGCATTTGGAGGGTTGAGTCTAGTATTTAAATTCCTGGTAGTGTTTAACGTTTTCTTTTTGGTTAAAGTATCTCCTTGTTTTCAGAGTCCCACTCTCTGGTGTTTCCAAATGCACATGGTGGTGTGTTATCTTCTATCCTTTTCTGCATTTCTTTAAGAAGTTCTTAGGAAGCTTTTTGACTGCTTGCTCCGTAGCAGCAGCACCATTGCATGTGTCTGAGGCAGGGCTCCTCACTCATCCTTCCTCGTGGAATGGTCCTCACCTTGCAGCAGCCTGAATTACAGGCAGATGCTCTTCTGGGACTGTGAAGCAAAGATGCAGATCTTTTGTTCCCCACAGGCTACCTGCTGTGGTGTTTCTTGTTGGCTGAGTGTCTCCTGAAACTGAAATCCAGGATAAAAGATCTTTATTTAAATTTGCAACTGGAAATTCGGGGCCAGGTGAGAGAGCTGAGGACAGACTACAGGTCTCGGGAACCGCACACCAATACCCTGGACACACGGCCTCCCAACTGACCAAGGTTAAAAAACACGAACAGCCTCAGAGTTATCTGTCCCAAATCTACGAGGAGTATAATGATATGCTATTCCCTGCACTCTGATGAGTGCATCGTATGAGTGACATCTTCCCTCTGAGCACTAATTATCATAATTCTTAGACCAGGGAGAGATCCAGAACACTGCACAAATTATCACCCAATATCTTTAATGAATGTGGATGGTAAGTTACTTGCAAAGGTGCTGGTTAATAATCTGGAACACATATTCCCAGACCTAATTCATTTCAGTCAGGTGGGATTTATTAGGAATTGGCTTGTCACGCAGTAGTACAAAGCAGGTCTTTAGTACAATAAGTTCACAGAGAAGCAAAGGAGAAAGCTGGCATGTCTTGTGGTAGTGTAAATGGCTTAGACTCCCCGTATAGTTTTTTCTGGTGTGTTGGGGCACATGTGGAGACCCTTTGGCCCTCTGCAGTACCAGCCAATGTCATCCAAGGAGCTGCTGTTAGATGGCAAGTGGCCTCCTGGGCAACCTTCCCAGGTCACAAAGAAGAGAAGTGGCAGAGCTGCTCTCCCATTTCTGCTGGATCCAGAGGACACATCATAGCTGCTTTCTCTTTCTTTTATGATACAAATTTATTGAGGAACCGGAATGCCACGTGCCTCCTGGGTGCCCGTTTTGCATGCGCCGGCCTTCATTTACCACCTGAGAAGGGAACAGTGTGACAGCCTCCCAGCAGCGATGCTGTGGGTGAGGCAGGACAGCTCCATGGCCGGGGCGCAAACTGCCACATGTCATTTGTCGAAGCTGCCTCTAGACTGCTCTAAACCATACCAGCACATGCAACAGGGCAGGACAAGAATCAGGGCAGCCTTCCAATTCCCATTGCTCCCAGACGCTCTCCAGGGGAAGCTGGCTTAGGAGCAGAGACACAAAGACCATGGAAGTGGGAGATCTGTGTGTTTTAGGTTCTAATGCTTATATAGAGCAGCGTATGTGGAATTTTGTCTTGTGTTTTAAGCATAAAACCATGTACATATCCTTTGAGATAACTCTAGCATGTAGTGAAGAGTATAAAGGAGATAGATACAAAGGCCAGTGCATGCTCCTGAATGCTGGGCACAGCATTACTGTTTCTGCCTTGAGAGTGCCAGCTGATGATATACTTCAAGATGAGATAAGGCTTTAAGAGGCCTTTTGAAATAGATTGAAAGACGAAACGACTGGATTTTACACAAGATCATGCTAGGAAAACCCTAGGTTTAACCAATTCACTTCCACACACTGCCTTAATAAATACACATAAAATAAACAGACCCAAAACCCTGAGCTGGTGTATTTCTGGTTGCAAAAGAGGCGATTATGGGATGCACCCCAGAGTTCTGCGTGAGCTGGCTGATGTCATAGCCAAGCCACTCTCCATCATCTTTGAAAGATCCTGGAGAACAGGGGAGGTGCTGGAGGACTGGAAGAAGGCCAATGTCACGCCAGTCTTCAAAAAAGGCAAGAAGGAGGACCCAGGCAACTACAGGCCGGT
>JAUBNY010000257.1:548432-570637 GCA_032275445.1 Crypturellus soui | reverse complement strand
GTTCTCCTTGCGTTATCGTCTTTCCCCAAGCAGGTGGTTTACTCAGACTGATATCCATGGGGAAAGTCTATTTTTAGCTGTGTTTGTCTGCTGGCCGGTACAGCCAGATCCTGATAATATGTCCAGTGCTGGACTATTGAAAGGGAAGAGACAAAAGTGAGCACAGTTTCATCAGGGAATGCTCAAAAGAGTGTACTATATCAAAGGACAGGTATTTATGTCTTAGTCCCCATTGCTTAATGCAGTAAAATTGACACTAAAGAGGTGACATTGATGTATTTATTATCCTCCCCGATAGATAGTTTTCCATGTTTTTCCCCTCTTACAGCTTTACCTTAGTGACATATTCCTTCATAATGTTTTCATTGACCACTTTTGGTACTTTATGTTTAGCACATAATTATGCACAGCCGCTAAACCACATAAATAAATTCTCAGCAGTGTTGCATGTGAACCCTGAAATGACTTACCTGTGCTAGCTCAAGACCTGAAAACCGATTAATTGCACCAGGAACAGTTAGCTCGGGTGAAGCTGGCACTGAGTTTCTCTGTTTCCATGGTCTGATCGCTGGTGTCAACAAGGAACTGTGTAATCTGATAGAGGAATGGCAATGTATAGCAGAAAACTGCTCTTTGCAAAGCTACGAAGTCTGGGCAAAAATGGTTCACTGGTTGGGGCAAAAAACGGAAATTCACTTGATGAGATTCTTCGAAAAGAGTTTGTTGAGCCCAGAGTATTCACTATTTTATTAATGTGAATGATGGCTTTGACCAAACTGGAGATTTTCACGTTTTATTGCCCAAGCACACATTTTTTAATTTTTGTTAAAAATAGGAAGCTAGCACTTTCAAATGAAAATGCAATTGTTTTAAATTAAATTTGGCTGCATTTTGAGGACCAGTTTGGAGGGAAAAAAATGTTGTGGATGTAAGTTAGTCCAGTTTAGCAATCCCCATTAAACAAAAAGTGGCCTTAAAATTTCACAGTGTATTTAAATGAAATGAACTATTTAAAATTTTGAAATGAGCAATCCACGTAATTGATCGGTTACAAGATGTTCAGGATCAGTAAAGTAAGAGGACTTAACAAGGCAGGCTAATATGGATATAAATATGTGTTCATCTATGTGTGAGTGCCTGCACATACATACATACATATATATATATATATATACACACACACACAAGTCGTTTTGTATCTTTATTTCTGCATGCAAAAGCACACATACATATCTACATAAAATATATATTTACATGCACACGTAAAAACACTGATAAAACTACTGGTGACTACCTCTCTAGACAAATAAAACTCATAAATTGACACGTTTTGGTTAATCTGTATGTAAAGCATGTTACACATCAATGTTATAATGCAGACATCTTAACTTTAAATGAGATGAAAACAAACATAAAATTAGCACTTTAGGGAACCCCTGCCACTCAATTTGTGGTAGGTTTAACACCTTCTTATTTTATATATCCTTCTACATAAACAGTTTTACATCAGCCCTTGATATGGCACCTTCAAAGAATTAAATGTTGAGCTGTTTAAAAGCACTAATTAGCAGCTTTAGTACAAAGGGGAGCATAGTTATTAGTAAAATCTTGTAAACCACAAATACCCTTTGGGCCCAGTCATTTGTGTGTGAAATAACTCAATAAAAATATTATATTGTTAATCACAAAAACCTTCAAGGGAAATGCTAAATCTAGGCGGAAATATAAACTGTACCTTTCCAAACAAAGGAGGAAAAGTGACCGTCTACATTAAAGCAAAGCCATAAAATCCCAAGAAGAATATATTTATTGATAAAACGCAGCTTGTTTCCTAATAAAGCTTTTTACAATCCCTGACTTTATGCACATACAACAACAAACACGCATTAATCGGACACAGCTAGCAACATGTTTATTAAATTAGCACTTCATTCCTCTCAGTGGTGTGTCCCAAGGCCAAAGTTTTCCTGAAAAATAGCTTTTGGTGGTGGAATGATGGTGATATTTATATCACCATCAGTTATTTTTGTCCAGCAGAAGTACATGTATATCCTTAGAGATGTTTAGAAAAGTGTTAGGATCTATCCTACCTAGACTTTTTTTAAGAAAACTAAATTAGTTTTCTAAACTAATTTAGATATCCTTTTATTTATCCTATTACCCTAACTATTTAGATATCACAATATCCTTTGTTTTGTCTGATCAATTTAAATTTGTTTGACAGTGCTGCTCCTCTCAGTGTGTCGCACATGTTTTATGTTAGCAGTTAATATTGTTGATGCAGGTAAATTATTATATTCTTAAGTGATTAAAAATTACACTAATTCCAAGGATATTAAGGGGCTATGTTTCTAATTTATACAATGCATTGTAGGTGAGTGATACTGCATAACAAAAGTATACCTGATCACAAAGAAAATCTTTTGGCTCAGAAATAATAACTAAAACATAAAACACTAAGAGTTTCATAATTTGTGGATATGCAAAAAAAGTCATTGCTTTTATAACTTATCAGTGATTTCATGAGATAAACTAAGGACTTCACTTTTAAAAATTGTGTCTTTGCTTGTGTTTTGGTGAAAGGTGTTTGAGTGATACTTTGAATTTTAAATTTCTAGAATTGCTTTTCAGAACCTTGTTTATACTTCTGAAATAATTCTTATTATTTTTATTCACATTATTAATATTATAATTCATAATTTGTATACTGTCACGCAGAATCTCTTTTTTTTTTTATCTGATATCATCCTTGTCCTCACAATTCCTGGGAAATAAAGAAATTGGGAAAAAAATACTGGGCATGTGTATTTTTACCAGTGTTGTGATAATGATCATTTGCTGATCGCTATGGCAAAGGAAAAAATTTTTTTAAAAGATGCAAATAAGGACAGATTTTATTATTTGTAGACCATTTAAAGGAGGAATTTCTGTGTAATGAGCAATAGCTATCCTTTCCAGCTCTGAGCTACTATTAGAAACAGATTTTTAAAAGCTCTACTATATTTGCTATGAATGTATCTTAATGCATTTCTCAAACATAAAAGAGCTGTCCAGAGCTTAAACATTTTTTTATTTTTCTTTGAGTGTCATGCTTTGCTTTTTACAGTGTTTTATGTTACAACCTAATTAGTATCTCACAGTGCCCTTACATGTACTCTGGGTGTAGGGTTTCACTAACTACACCGAACAGTTTATTCGGAGACCTCCATGACATGCTCGGAGCTGTTCTAGGCGGGCTCGGAGCATGTTCCCAGTCAATCAAGGCCCTGCGGACAGGGTATCCCCGGCTGGCTGCAGCCCCTCCGCCAGCGCGCTCCAGGATCCACTGCCAAAGTGCCATGCTGGGCCTGGCTGGCGTTTCCAGGGTCCCCAAGCTGCCTCCGGCAAAAGGGACCAGCGCGGCGGATCCCGGGATGCAGGATGCGGTGGCCGGTGCTGTGACGGATGAGGATGGGCACCCGGGAAGGCTCCCGTTCCCGCCAAGGGGCCCATCCATCAGTCCCAGGAGGGGAATCCACTTTTGTGGCCATCCCGCAGAGGCTCTGGCATGCGGCCCCAGGCACTGGAGCCAAGCAGGCACGTCTGGGCGGGCCTCCCAGTGCCCCTTTCTGCAATCCAGCCAGGTTTCCTTCCAAAAAGGCCAAGACCAGGCTAGTTGATAAAATAAAATTAAAAAAAAGGTTAAGGTAAACATTGGAAAAGGCTGCCCAGGGAAGAGGTGGAGTCACTATCCCTGGCAATGTCCAAGACGCGTGTAGATGAGGTGCTTGGGGACACGGTTTGCCAGGCAGGGTGGTGGTGGGTGTACGGTTGGACTTGGTGATCTTGATGGTCATTTCCAGCCATAATGATTCTATAAATCGGTCGTGTTTAAAGCACCCTAAGCTCCACTGGGGCAAACCTGGCCATGCAGCACCAGAAGAGCCATTTGAGCAGGACATTGGTGTGCGGGGCAGGCTTCAAAGCAGGAGAACTGAGACCAAATCAAGGCTTAAGCAGAGTTTATGTGTAACCGTGAGGGCTCATCCTGCGCTCCCAACACAGGCCCTGCATTCCCAGTGGGAAGGAGGGCGTAATAACCTCATCGGATGGCAGTCACCAATCACAACACGGGCTCCTGACATTTGCCTAATTATCTTTTCTCATCATCCGTCATCTCCTGAAGGCTTTGCTTCATTCAGATGCCAGGTATTTCTGAAATTAATCACATCCCTGAAAGCGGCATCTTTCCATGTAAATGGACTTTATTATCTGGGCCAAAAAGCTCCCCTCCGCTCACTCTAGCCCCCTGCTCGTCCTTTGAGCTGCAAAAGCCTGTTTGTGGGCACAGCGTTTGAAGGGTGACGTGTCGCCTCCGCAAGAGCGATGGGCGCTGGTGACCTCCCAGCGCGAGCGCCGCATCCATCACCGGCGCCATCCGCCGCAATTCGGCTCTGCATCCTCCTTCCCACCCAGGAGGAGCTGGCAGCCCCACACTGGGCGCTGCAGGCCAAGCTCAGCCTGTCGGCCAGTGCCCTCCTCCTGCATTAAATCCTGTTCGGCAAATGCTTGGGCTGGTGCAAACGGATCAGCTCCTTTTAGCTCTGGCTTCTGAAGAGGCCCCGTCTTTGGACTCTGTTGAGTCAATAAGAACTCAGTTGTGTTAAGGGAGGGCTGTAGGGATGAGTGAAGATGTAGAAAGGAGGGATTTACCCGCTGGAATGTTAACTCTGGTGGAAGGATGCGTTTGCTTTGCTCCTTAGAGAGCAGTTCAGCACGAACTGACGGGAAGACATGGGGGGAATCGCTGGTTACCCCAGATCGGCCATGAAGGATGAGCCCTTCTGGATCATTCACTACAGCTTTCTTAAAGCAGGCCTAAGCTGGGAGGAGGCCTCTGCACCCCACGGTGTCTCCCAGCCGACCTTCCAAAGCCAGTGTTAAAATGGGCATGAAAGAAGCCGGCCCAGTATTGAGCAGCCCATCCCAATGCTCCAAGTTACAAATCTCCTGGGGATTCCTTGCGGGAATTTGTCCAGCTCCGGCCTCCAGCCGTCAGCCCTTGTTTTCTGTATGGCTTTGTTAGGCTGAAGAGCTCTCCATCACGTTTCTGTTTCCTCTGAAGGTTCTTGTATACTGTGAGCAAGTCGCTCCTTAACCTTTTCTCTATTAAGCTAAACAGTCTGAGCTTCTTGAGCCTCTCACAATTGTTTTCTAATCCCGACAGTGTTTTCTAGTCCCTTAACCGTTCTTGTGGCTCTTCGCTCTAATTTATCAACAAGGCACCAGCGCTGGCGTTGCTGCTCCATTAGTGGTCACAGCAGTGCCACAGGCGAAGATAATCTTAGGGCTTCCCAGCTCTATCCCCCTGTTTACATATCCCGAGGACTGAACTTGCCCTTCTCATTATCATTACTATAGTGGTGGTGCCGGTGCCACCTGGATAATAAAGCGACGGGCTATGTTAGCCCCTTGCCCGTTAGCAAGGAGCTATGTTAGCTGGTGGCTGTTGCACTGGGAAGGGTTAGTCCTTATCCGAAGAACTTAGGGCTTCATCGTCATTGTTTGGTTTTGTTTGTTTCAAAAAGTCAGCATGAACACTAAAATAATCCTTATCAGTATGACATTAATTATCACTGTGAATGCCTTTAAATGGATTTCTCTACAGCAGCCGTTACATTTATTCTGCTCAATAGTTTTCAGTAGTTCTGGGAACTGTTTTTCACAGAAATGTCTAATTATTATCACTAGTAATTAAATTTATTTATTATGTTTTGCTATTGCTGAAGGAGTGTCTCATGCCAATGACATGCTCTCTTGTACATTCTCACCAAAGACTAATTGGGGGATAATTAAATTGCAGAACAAAATTGTCAATGTTGACAATGTTTCCCTTTCACAGGGTAATTTGCAAACATCTACAGTTTTTTTCCAGTTAAAAATGATTTCACTTGTTTTTCATTTTATAGCTTTTGATGATCCACTTTTTTTTGCCTTGGTCTCTTCTCCCTCCCCTTTCTTTTAATGCCTTCCTACCCTTTTGGCCAAGAAATCTCTATTTTGTTTTCATACTCTTAACTTCTCAAGAAAGCTTGCAGAACATCAGCTACAGACTTGATCTTTGGCTTCCTTAAGCCTGAATTTATCTTTTTCATGTGGCAATTTGGCAAAACCAGTGCTGTGGAAAAAGAAAAACAGAAATGAACAAGTAGAATAATTGTGCACCACAAAGAATATAATAAACTTTATTCCTTGCATTACTTACAGTGGCAAAATGATTTTTTTGTTTTTGCTTTTTAATTTTAAGTGAAAGGGGAGAATGGAATTTGAAAATTTTCAGTTCTAATGGGAAAAAAAAGAAGCTTTAAAAATACCAAAAGCTTAAAAAATGGTAAATTTGAGGGTTTTTTTAGAAGAAAAAGAAAGAAAAACATTTTCTGTTTTTTTCTTGGAGGAGAAAAAAAAAACCTTAAATGGCAATTCTTTTTTCCTCGCACTTACTTTCTGCCCCTCTTTCACAGTGCATTAAGACACACAAGGAGTTAAAGGTCCAGGAAGAGAGCTAGGGAAGAAAAATCCCTCTGTTAATTGATCTGCCTGTCTAGTGACGAAGGCCAGCTGAAGCTTGTCAGAAACTGCACGAGCTGAATCCAGCTTGGGGCCCTGAGTGAAGTGCAGACACCTGGTGTGAGCGGGGCCGCGCTGCCCGCGCCTTGGTTCGGTGAACACAGCCGTGAAGGGAAGCGGGTCAAGGGGTGCTGAGGCTGGGTGGAAGGAATGCCAAAGAGGGGGTTTTTCCCCTGAAAGGAGCAAGGCTAAAGCCTGTTAGTAGCACCCTAATACCATCATTGCACCAGCGTGCGCGTGCTCGGGCGCTTGCTGAGCGCATTGGAGGCGTTTTGGATGCCCGAGCACGGGCGGTGCTGGAGGATGTGCGGATGCCAGCAGCTGGGCAAGAAGCGAGCGGAGTCGTGGCGAGCGGTGCAGCGCTTCCTCCTGCCTTGCTCTGCCTCCCGTCCCTCCTCTGCCGCCGCAGTCTGGTCATGATTCTGCATGCCACTTTGTTTGACCCTGATGACATAAGTTGACGCATGTACTTTTGAACCTTCCCAAGAATGAATAATCTCCCTGCAATAAAATGAAATCCTAGCATTTTTAACCCGCTGTGCCCCTGTGATTGCCGGGGCCAGGCATGTCAAATTGTGGCTCAGCCGATGGGCAGCTGAAACAGGAGTAGATACATTTCAGCCCCAGACAAGCAGCCCATTGAGTGCTGGCCCCGCTCCGCTTTCCTCAGGATACCTGGGGTGAGTGTGTCTCAAACACCAGCGCATTTCGTGGGCAGTGGGAGTGGGGAGGGAGGATGAGATAAGGGACAAGAGAAGGAGCCTCGTGGCTGCAGATGTTACCGCTAGCAGACAGCTCTCATTGCCCTGAAACCTGTTGGCCTTCTGCGTTGCTTTGGGTGTCCCAGGCTAGATCTAACTTGAAATAGGTCTTTTATCCTCTCCTCTGTCCCAGGTTCCCCACATATTATGTGTTAGTTAAAGACGGCCCCCAAGTTTGTACTGAATTCCGCCTTCCACTGGGTTCAGAGGGGTCAGATCCAAGATTTCTCGATCTTTTCAAGACCTCCTTGTTCAGGCCATCTCTGCCATCCCAGCCCTCCTCTGCATTTGTACAAATGGATCCTGGTAACTCAGGGGAAATCCTGGAACAACCTATGCCAGGACACACTGGTTCCTGTTGGACTGAGTTACTGGGTAACCCTGTGTGACTGAAATAGCAACTTCCAGCTCTTATTTGTGGGTGCTCCTGTTGGATGCCATGAATCTTCGCTTGCTTAGACTTCTCCAAGGAGAAAAAGGTTTAGCCTAACGATGATATATATATATATATATATATGTATACTTATTTGTGTCTATTATATTGAAAAGTGCAAAGACTAATGAACATGTGTTGGAAGAATAGGCTCTTTAATTAGGCCATTGTCTTAACATAAAAGAAAGTATTTATTTTTTTAATCTATTTAAAACAGAAGAATGAGACTACCTTGTATCTGTTGCACTTCAGTTTTGTTTTGTTTCTCTGGGAGAGACTGATAACTGATCTCAGTTACTCCTGACATGCTGAATGGCCATCCTTGTCCTCCTGGATATGATACCCGAATGGATAGTTAGAAGTTAAGGTGTCTGGGATGGAGAAGAGGATGCTGCTGCCTTGGCCTCGCAGCCTGGCTGCTTAATAATAATAATAAAAAGAACAGAGGACAGCCCCTCTCCAGGCCTACAGGACCCTGCATAAGGCTGATGAAACTTTTAAGGGAAAGAGAGACATAGTTTATTTGTTTGTTTGCCTTTATAAAACCCATTTGGGAGGAACATCCGCAGATACACCATACATCAGTTATCTGCCTCGTACCCGTTACCCTGATGCTGGAGACATCCTTTGTTAGAAATTAATGTAGGTAATAAAGTTTTACATTTTTCATATGTTTTGAAGTATGTGGGCTATAATTCTTTTGACTGCATAATTACTTTTTGTACACAAGAAAAATGAGGTGCTTAGTCCTAAGTAAATAAGCTCAAAACAAACCAAGGATAACAGTTGCATCTTTTTTATCTTCTGGGTCTTGCACAATAAATATTTTGTTAGAAACTTAAGAAAAAAGTTATATATTCTCAATATAATTTTACTTAAAAATAAAGGCCCCTCTAGGATCGTATTGAAAGAGGAACTGAACTTACCTAGACAAGTAAATGTATTATTTTGCCACATTTTTAGGTACAGAAGAAAAGAACGGATCTAGAAAGTTTTGTCTCAGTAAGCATTTTTGGCTGAATTTTCATTGTCTTCACCTCTGGACTATTGTATACATCAGAAAAACCTCTAATAAATTAATTCCAGTGGCTCCAAGACCATTTAGGGATCTCCTTTTCTGTCACTCTTCCCTTTGAATGAGCATCAAGAGTCTCTGCATGGTGCGAGGCCGTGTGAGAAGGGCAGCCTGGCAGAACCAGAGGCAACTCAGAAGCTTTTCCTGCAAATTAAACCACCTCTATTTTGAGTGCTAATGGCAAGATTTTGAAAATCATGAGATAACCTTGCCAGAGGCAAGAGGCTCGCGTGTGTATCTTGTGAGTTTGAGCAAAGCGTTTGCCATATGGGTCTTTTTTGTTCTTTTTTTTTCATGCATTTGGACATCTGCCCGGTTTTCTGAACTTTCTGGATAATCTTAGTTTGAGACACCCCTTTGCAAACTAAAATGCAAGATGCTACTCCTGCATGGAAAACACACCAGGTCTAGTGCTGGCGTAAATAAATCAATTACAGTACTCATTTCAGTTAAACCAATATGCTAGCAAGGCCTTAGGTTTTCATCTTGCGAAGAATTATGTACATGCTTGCATGAATGGTGGGAGTGATTATCTATATAATTCATGGTAAGCATACAGCATTATTTAAGGATTCGGTTTTATAATATATACCGGATTTGCAGATCCTTGCCTCCGTACGGGTTTCTGCATAGCTGGAGCCACTTGCTCTGGATAAAATACAGTCCGAGCCCGCTCTGCGCACAGCCGTGTGCTCAGCCTTGTGGCTACCGGCTCGCCCGCCTTTCCCAGCGAAATGCACTATGAAGCCTGACACTCCTATGGAGCCAGGCCATTTTTTATAAATATGTAAATAAAATTTACCTCCCTCCGCTGACCCCTTGGAAGGCCATTTTTGGCCTGCCACAAATATTTATGTGTGGGCTGTAAACCCCTGAAACTGAGGGGTTATAGTGGAAATGCTGACAGAGTGTTAAGGGACCTTTAACCCTTGGTTTAGCTGGCCCTGCTATAATTATGGGGCTGTCTGTTATTTCCAACAGCACTCATCATGCCCTCGCCTCTATTTTTTAATTATAGCCAAACCTGTGAAGGAAGTCAAGACAAAGTTGGGGTTTTTCTCTTCCTTGCTCTGACTTCTTTGGGCTTTATTAAACACACAAGTCGTGGAAGAGGCCAGGTCTACCAGCATCGCACTCCCGCAATGAAGGGCTGATTTTGCAGCTCAGTGCACAGTTCTTGGAGGCCGATAGGGACTGTGGACTTGTCCCAGGGCCAGGCGTAGCCCAGGAGAAGCGGGATCCTCCATCCTCGCTCAGAGACTGGGGAGGACTCTTGGGCCGCCCTTGACTTCTCCTAGGCAGGACGCAGCGCCAGGCCGAGGGAAGGCGAGCAGGGAGCAGGGCTCCTGCTAGGGAAGAGTGGGCAGCTCCCTGCATTGCCTTCTGAAGAGGCTCCATCACCCATAGGAGATGCGCTTCCAGGCTGGAGTTTTCCGGGAATCCTCCGGTTTTCCACGAGGCTCCTCGAAAGGAGCCCTGCATCCACAGGGGCCCGGCTGCAGGTTGATCCCTCCCACGGGAAAGGGCAGCCTTGCTGCGCTTTCAGCGTCTCCCACGCACATCCCCACGCTGAAGCTTCAGAGCGGTTGAGATATTTTCTTTTTTAATGGGAGTGATGGATTGGCCTTCGGTGGCTGAATGACCTTTCTGTTCCAGTCTAGACAGCTGCCGAGGGTTTGAGAGGCAGGACTGGATCAGGCCCTTAGGAAATGCTTTCACTAAGGCACTTTATGCACGTTCAGAGGGCCTATGAATCACTGAGCTTTGCAGATAACTTTACCCATAGAATATGGTAGATTATATTCATTTTAATATTTACCTCAGTGGAAGGCAAGGTGCGTGGCCACGAGGCGCAGCGCAGCGCTGAGCGATGGCCTGTCTGCGCTGTGTGTAGATGAGTCACAGAGTTGGTGCGCCGGAGCTGCGGGACGGGGTCCGAGCAGCCTGCCCATTTATTTGTGTGGCTCAAGGAATGAGACCGAGTCTGAAGCATAGCTTAGAGGTGTTGCTTTTTCGCTCCCCTTTGCCCCCGAAGTGCAGTTGCGGCGTGTCCGTGGCTTCTCAGCTGCGTGTTTGAGCTCCATCTTCCTTCGCTGGGGTGGAAGGAAAGTGAATCAGCACAAGCTCATGCAGGTAATTAATGCTGTGTGGGTGAGAGAGGGAGAAGACTTCAGAAATGGCTTGCAGTACATTTATAAATCTGTCCTACAGCACTCACCCCGTGCACTTATGGCTAGGGATGCTTTGCAGACCTTCATGTACCGCCTCGTGCCACTGACTGATTTTGTTCCGCTTGGGAATGTCATTACTGATGATTTTTCTACCTGCCTTAAGTAATTGTTAAGCTTGAATTGTGCTTTTGCACTTAAATACTCTGATACATAAATGACTATTCACAGAAGAGCCAACTGCTTGTTGGAGGAGCGCACGACAAAATCTGACAAAGGAGCCATCTCTTTACGTTGTACCAATCTTATCAGTACTTTCCCCAGAAAGTTTTCCCCTGTTTTAAGGAATACATTGTTATTGAAATTATTATTGAAAGCAGGACTGAAAGTAACGCATTGCTCTAACAAGCAAACCAGCTCTTTTTTCTTTCTTTTTTTTTTAATTTTAACTATTGAAAAATGCATCAAATGCGTAACATAGTGAACCCCTTCGCTCCTGAGAAAGAATGTCTTCAAAAAGGTGACATAAAAGGACAAAAGCCGACCTGGGAACAAACCTCTATCCAAGCATGGAGATTTTGGGGGCAACATTATTCTATATACATAGTTCTATCCATGAAGAACTAAAGTTAGCAGGTTGCCACTCTCATGTATTTGTCCAAACTGCATGGGCTTGCTCAGATCTACCGATCAATCACCACTTGTGCTGGGTAGCATCGCAGCTGCTGTAATTGCAGTATATATTCATGCTTTCTAGGCATCGCAAGAGGTGCATAGGTAGATCCTGCTGCCAGTGTCCGTGTTAGGAATATTTCTGGCTCTAGACAATGGAGCAGTTTTCAGCCTGCCCTTTCGCTCCCCACCCTGTGGGTTGGGTGCCAGGGGACAGGGTAACCACGTCATTTTCTTGCCAGACCCTATTGCTTCCTCTATCCTTTCCAGTTTCCATAATGCACCCAAACTGAACTTGTGCAGATTTTGACTGGCGAGTTACAGTTGCAGAGATAATATTGGACCTGAATACACACCAGCTGTCATGGCATGTGGGATCCAACACTCCTTTATTTTCAGTGATATCTGTTAGCGAACATCACTCTAATTTTTGTTGAAGACAGACTTTTTCTTGTACAACGCTCAAGAAGCAGTTCATTCGTTCTGGAGGCAATTATTTGCTCTTTGGCAGTAATTTGTATATTTCCTAAATGCCAAAGGGAGAGTCTTCCTGCGAGTTCTGGGTAAAACAAAACACAGCCGAGGAAACCACTGGCTGGAAGCAGGGCAGGTCAGCACAGGGGCAGGCTGATTTATGCCTCCAAAGGAGCCGGTCCTGGGAAGCGCTTAGGGGCGAGCTCACCGCCAGCCTGTGAGCAGCCCCGTCCCGTGCATGGAAATGGGGCAGAAAACCCCCACCGCGACAGTGGCACCAGTGCCACCACGGGCCTGCGGCTCCGCGCCCGCTGCAGGACCGGCCAGCGAGGAACCCCGTACTCTCCAGTCACCTGGGCACCCTCAGAACCCCTGCCCTGAGCTACCCGCGTGCCAGAGCACATGAACAAATTGCATTTCTAATGTTTTGCTCATTTTCTTTGATAAATTTCCAAGTGAGAGATTCCAATGGGCCTGCGAGTCGCTCAGGTGAAAGAGCAAGTTTCTGCTGTATTTTTAATGCGGGGAAAGTGCTGATCTATAAAGGATTAGAAGCCTTTATTCAGAGTTTGAACTTTCACATCCTTTAAGCCTGGATTTTTTAATCTTCAAAAGGAAATAGTCATTTCATGGTGAGTTATGAAATGTGAATTATTTATTCCTGCAGTAAATATGTAATTAGGCATATTTTGAAAATCTGTAATTAATCCCTCACCCCTTAAACCTATAAGAAATGCTAATATGCCTCTGAGGTAAGGCAGGTTCTTAAAAAGGGCATTATGTAAGCTGTTCTGATCTGTTGTGTAATTATGTTTGCTGTCTATAGTGGGAAAAAAATCCTAGGGAGAATTTGTTTGGGGGAAGAAAGGGAAGAAAAAACTTCATTAAATGGCAGCATCTAAAGCTTTTCATTTGTTTGTGCTCAGTTTCAAAGGGCGCAATACATGCACGAAGCAAGGAAACCAAAGCTGTAGTTTTGATGTAGCAAACGGACTCTTGAATGGAAGGGAAGGGGACGAAACGGGTGGAATACTTTGGATAAAATGAGTGGAAGCAGCAGCAGCGTCCCGAGCTCCAGGTGTGTTTCCAGCTTGATGCGGCTGGTTGTGCTCCAAGTGCCACTTGCCAGGAGCGACTGCCAAGGCCATGTCATTGTCCCTGTAACTCCATTACGGGGGCAATGCACCTCGCTGCTACAGCCGAGGAAGGAAGCGCTTCAAGGTCTCCGCGTGCAGGTCAGGTCCCAGTCGGGCACCTCGGGGCCTTTGCCAGGAGCCAGGACTTGCACCATGACCCGTCCACAGCCAGAGCGGGGCACACACATGGGGAGGTGGAGGTGCTGCTCCGTGCACGGCCTCACGAGACCCTGACGCTCCTTGGAGCAATGTGAGCAGAAGCCAGAAATATAAATTGGCTCAAAAAACAGGCAGACAAGTTCATGGCAGATATGCTGATTGATGATTATTAAATATAACTGTGTGAATATAACCTCAGGGGCACTAGGCTGCTGTTTCCCAAAGCAGAATAAACCCAGGGAGAATTTCTCTGTGTGTGCCCTATATCCCATTGTTGTTACTAAACACCTGTAATCATCAGGGGAACTGGGCCTGTGTGGACCTTTTGGACAGACCTCCCCAGGCATGTTCAAGCACTATATAAAAATTGACCTAAATTCATTATTCCCTCTGCTTCCGCCAGCAGAGGAAGGAAAGAACTGTATTCCTTCTCACTCCATACCCCGTTTCAAGGCAATGACCCTGAGCAGAGCCTCTGACCTCAAGACGATCTGGCCTCAGCAGCCCTTGGAAAGAGGCAGTTCAAATGCATGCTGACCTGGCCGCGCTTGGCACTGGGCAGGATGTGTATATAACTCAGGACTTCATGGAGAAGGGCTTGCTCGCAGGAGTCAGCCGAAAGGTTGGCCATCAGTCAGGCAGATGGATAGCCCGTTCCCTGAAATACGGGCAGCCTCAGCTTGGGAAAGTTGTGCAGCTCCTAAAAGCTCTGCAGGAAGAAGAAGGTGCCTATAGCAAGGAAGCAGGGAAGAAGACAGAGTATTCCTGAGGGTATGTCATCTGCCAAGGGGTAAAGTCTGTTGGAATGAGCTTGACTTTGTTTTTAGGCTGTGTTACTCTAAAACCTCTTGCAGAAGTTGTCAGTGAATTTATCACAGGATTTGTGATATTTGGTGTCTTTATTAAAGGCTTTGGAAGTGTGAGGCGGTTTGAGAGTCTCAACTTGTGTCTGAAACTTGCAAGAGCTTCACTAGCGAGAAAGACAATGAAGATGCAACCACTCCGTGAGCTCTGAAAGCTAGGCATTTAGCGCTCAGGCTGCCTCTTAGTATGAGAGACTTTTCCAGGGAGTCATTTCTGCCTCCTTAAATAGATACGTTGTATTTTCCATACGTGCCAGCCCAAAGCCCATGAATAAAATTGTTTTCTGGTGGGTGGGTTAGTGATTGAGATGAAAGAAACCCAACTCAAGGTCTGGTAACCTGGCCCAGACAACAATTATAAAGGACTTCATATGCATTCCCAAAATGTTTTTATTTTTAAGCCTAATTGATAATTTCTGGGACCTAAATGATCCGGCACTGGCATTTAGCAAAGCTACAGCTACTTAGTTTAATTACACATAAGTCAAAAATAGTCATGGTTATATTTTAAAGAACACAGTAAAAAGAGAAAAATAAGTTCCTGTAATGTGAGGTTCTAATTGAGGCTGCATTTCAGTTTTGAGTTCATTTTGTAAAGTGAATTTACAATAGAAATGTCGCCACTGGCTGTTATAGCCAAAGGCATGCCATTTTCCGTGATGAGAAGATAACCCTCATACAAGAATGTGCTTTTTGGTGCCGAGAAGTGTCTGTCTCAACAGAACAATCTTCAAGTATGTAAAGGGCTGCAGCAAAGGGGAAAGGAGTGATCAGTCCTCCACACCTCCTGCAGGTAGGACAGGAGCAATGGGCTTTAATTGCCCTGAGGAGGAATTAGTTAAAGCCTTCGCCCGATAAGGGCCGTGCTGCACCGCAGACGCTGCCAAGGAGCCCCAGTGCCTCCAGCACTGCAGGCCTTAGCGCCCCGGAGATAAACATCGCTCAGGAATGGCCCAGGTGAAGGGACCTGACCATGGTGCCCTGGGCCAGGGGAGGGCCTGTGACCTCCTGAGCTTCCTTGCAGCTGTCTGCAGCAACGACCCTAAGGTGATGCAGGTTGGAGTTGCATGAAACGACTGGAGAGTTGTGCTGGTTGTCACTTGGGTTGTGAAGGGGCCCTGGGGCATTTGGCTCGGTAGTTTTCAGCCTGTTTTGTTGGGGGAGATGGCCCAAAACCTAGCGGAGAACCTGTAAGGAGGGATAGAAGGGAGGGAGAACAAAACCCAGGGAGCCTTTAGAGGGCAGTAAGTTTCTTTGGAGGGAGAAAAGGAGGAGGATGTGGTAGGTAGGAGATGGGACAGGGCTTTCAGATGGAAGATGGGAGGAAATTGTACAGATTTTTGGCCAGGAGGGTCGCAAGCCTCCAGAGAGGGGCTAATCTCTTCAAATTGTTCATACTTGTCTAGTTTCTAGCAATGCCGTTTGGCCCAGCACACTGGAGTGGGTCAATGGGATCCTTTGCCTGTACGCGTGTGTAAATTGTAGGTCTATAACAGGAAAAGGCTTCCCCTGCCCATATGCTAATGAAAATTCGCTATTATCTCTCTTTCAAATTCTGGATGGCATGATCCACAGTTAGGTCTATATGTACATAAGGAAGGGATCAAACAAGCAGTATAAACCCTTGAAACAGCGCAGCGCACATTCATGCTCCACTAAATGCCCGACACAGAGGGCAGCTACTGTCCCCTGCAGGCCCTGCCAGCCCCGCCAGCACCAGTGGCAAGAGCTGAAGCGAGGTGACTGCGAAGTCACCCCCGGCCTCGCCATCGGCAGCACCACCACCGCCACGCTCGCAGCTAATCCCCTTCCAAAAACATCTGCTCCAAAGCAAGCGGGGACAGGGCAGCTCGTACTGGTGCAGAAGGTAGCCCGGGCATTACTTAGCCCACATTTGCAAGTTATTCCTGACTTTTGCCTTACATCACCATGACGAAAATGTCACATTTCATTGGACATGTCTCTTTGGGGTAGGTGCATCTAGACCTTCCGTATTACCTGTGACATGTGGCAAGCCAGGGGCCCGCGGAGTTGCCTGCTTTGTACAGAGTTATGATTTCATCAAGGAATATTAAGGATTTTGCATAATATTCTGCAGATAAGTTACTGAGCGTTAGAATATTCCCTGCTCTAGCGGGAGATATTTTTATACCATTGCTTGTTAGTCATTTGCTGTATTGTGGGTCTCGTGTTGTGTTCCAGGTTTCCATGTTTCGTTTCTCTCAGATCGCTTTTATACTTTAAGTACTGAACAGCACAGAGTAACACGATGATGCACATCCATTTTTCAGCCCTGCCAACTGCTTCTTGTCGGTTGGTTTCGATCAAAAACCATGGCAGAAATTGGAAGTGAGAAGGACTACAAACCTAAAACCAGGATGTAATGCACTGTGCTGGCTTATCCTTGGGTCTCCACTTCCTAAGAAGGTTTCATATAATTATTACATTACATTTTTAATTATGTTTGCTTTCCTTTTTGTGTTGCTCATTTCTTGCATTTCTTCCTCAGTGTACATACTACCCCGCAACATCCACATTTATAATTACAGAAGATAAAGTTATAATATTCCTGATGCAAAACTGCATTTTAACAACTGTACTAATGTGGAAAACAGCTTGGGCAGAATATGTCCTACAATTAGTGGTATGCCGACATTTTTCATGGTTACCTTACATATAAATAAACTCAAGCCACTGACATTTTTCCCAAGGGTTTTTATCTCTGTGGCCCCCAAAAGACCTGCAGACAGATTTGTTGTAAGTAACCCTAGCACTGTAGTAAGTTTGAGAAGCCTTTTCTTTTCCTTTTTTCTTCAATTTGCCTACTCTTGCGTCTGTGTAGCTTTTGCATCTGTGTAGCTCTTCACGTGTGCGATGGGTCTCCCAAGCCAGGTTTGGAGCTTCCCCACAAGGAAAATAAAATCCGAGTGTTGCTTGGAGCAGCCAAGCTCAAGGACATGCCCCAGCTGCCACCTCCGGTGCCTTGGACACTCATCCCGTGGTTGCTTACATGAGAGCACCTATATGGAATAACCTCAGGACTGACTCCGGGGCGCGCATTGCTCTTAGAGCGGCTTTGTCAAGCGAGTCCTTGGAGCAACGTGAATTCTACCGGGGCTGAGAAAATTAAAAGAGAAAACAAACAAAGCAAAAAGGGAAATAAAGGAAAACAAGTGCGGGGCTGAGCGCTGTGGGAGAAGGTGAGCTATAAATAAATGAGCTTGCACAGCACCGAGAGCGAAGCGCACAGGCGTGGTTTGTTTGCTGTAAAATTCAGCCCAAGGCAAGCGGGTTTAAAACTGATCAGCCTGCTGCAAACATATTAGTTTTGCATTTATTTATTGCACAGCCCTTTAGTTTTATTTATTGCTGTCATTCCCTTCTGTACTGCAGGCAGGGCTGTCACTGTATTTTCTTTAAACTTTGACAATAAATTTGTAAGCATGGAAAAAAATCCGGCTAGCACATATTTTTCTACTGTGTTTTCAGAGACTTTGGCATTTGTAGAGGTAATACCAGTTGTTTGCAATGAAAAAAATACCCTAGGTGCTTCCTTGTTTCAGATTCCTTGTGTAATTGTAAAACAGACTCAGAGAGCGTGCTACTACGAGCAATCTGTTGCTAATATAGCCTAATTGCTAGTGATATTTTGAGAAAACAATTAAATTGGAAGTGAGGTTACTTCAGCATTCATTGTGTGTGACAGCTTCTTTTGGGAGCAGGCTCTAAAAGTTGCTGAAGTGGAGCTGCAAAAAATCCTTATCGTAAATATAGAGCCACCGGGAAGGGTGGAATTACGGGACCCGCAGGTCTACCTGGAACCCGCCCAGGTAGACATGGAAATCAGAAGAACATGAATCAGAAGAAATGCATTTGAACCACTTGGATTACACATGGAGAGTGACAGCTCAAGGGAAAAATCTGGGCACAATTCCCATGGATTTCCCCGCATTCAGGTTTTCACTGCTGGGAGTCACTGTGATCAGAACAATGTGCTAACAGACATGCCCTCTGCAAACAGCTGTGCTGCAAGAGGAGGCTACCACCTACCAGCGTGGTCCCGGCTTTTCCTTATGGCTGGAAAATGCCACGGGCCTGAGTCCACCCGACCCTCCTCCAAGCACCACCAGACCCTTCTTCAAAGCCCCGTGGTAGAAAGGACACTATTTTTGTGCGGAATTCCACCTGAAACAGCCATTGGAAGAGAGCTGGGAGGTGACTGAAGGATCAGCTGAAAACACCGGGAAGACTTTGTACCAGCCAGGCATGAGGTTGGGACAAGAGTATTGCCTTGAGTTTAGTGATCACAGCACATCTGGGCTACGGGAGAAAAAGCACGAGATACTTTCACTACTTAGACATCCACTTAGCATCAACTACTTAGCATCAGCTTAGCATCAACTACTGTCTAAGAGGGAACTAAAGCACAAAAACAGTTTTGCCGGTAAGAGGTAGCATCTCGTGAGCTCTCTCTTTTTTGTCCTCTATGCAGAACTGCTCACATCAAGACCTTAGCCCGGCTCTGTAGAAGCTATTTGCATGTGAGCAGATGGTATTTCATAGTCTTTTGCTACTGATCCTGAGTTATCAGTTATATGAAAATGCCAATTCAGCCTTGAATGCTCTGCTCTAACTCTACCAGGACCACTAGAATGAACACAACTTATATATTGAATATTTATTATGGTACTGTGCATATTATTTATTGTATAAGCAACATTTTGTAGGTGAAAAATGCTACCTTATCTAAGTCAATGAGCATAACCGGAAAAAATATGGCAGAGTAATCATGTGATTCATAATTGACATCTGCTCTCCAAAGACTTGGACAGAATCTGAATTTTCAGCATCAGCTTGAAATGCTCCTCTGTTTCCTGGCGTGGGCATAGCTGTGCCATTGCTCTTGCTGGCAGATCCATCCGTCTTTGGTATTTCCATAACTCCCTGGGTGCAGAGGAAAGCTGTGACAGCACATGCTGAAAATATTTCAAGAAGTTACAAAAAACACTGATGTTTTTCAGTGTCCAGAAACAAGACAGGGAAATACTTTTTCTATCCAAATGCTAATGAAAACCAGTCCATGAGTATCCTTAGGGTTTTCATGGATTCACTGAGGATTTATGTGTGTCTGTGTCTGCACATGTGAATATGCATGTATATGACTATAGAGATAAAATTTATGGGAAACATTAATATGTCCCACTTCTGCTCTGATTTCATCACTCTGTTTGCATCCACCGAGCAGCCTGGGTGTCGTCAGACCAGTGTGACCTCTGCAATCTCATTCTCTCCAGCATCTTATGATCAATTCTAGTTTAGAACTAGTCTTTGCCAACTTGTTTTTTCCTTCTCAGCATACTGGTTCCTTGCACACATTTGGAGCAACAGCTACTCGGATTCCTGACTCATAATTTGGGGAACAGGGTGGTTGCTTTCATCTCTTTGTGTGGGTCCTGAGAGCCTTCTAGTGTGGTGGGAGCCTGAGTGCATGGAGGTTCCTGTGACAGGATGTCTCACCCACCACTTGTTGGTGGCATCTCTGCAGGGTTTATACTAGTACACTGGCAGCACTGGCGGCAATGAGCGGTTTGCTGGAAGAGAGGAGAATGCCAGAAATCTCACAGAAATTGCACAGGAGTTGAGTCTTATCTGGTCTATGAAGATTCCTTTAGAGGAAATAGAGTGAACTGGTCTATTGGTGGGATTTGAAAAAATGGAACTGAATAGGTCAACAAGCACCATAACTTGTGATATTCTCCTTTTGCTGGTTTTATTTTCTGGATTTTGTGGATTCATTAGTGTCTAACAGTGTAGCTGAGCTTCTCCTTCGGTAAGTTGCATCTTTCTTCCTCAGCTCAGTTCAACTCAAGTCTTCCTGAACCTTTTAGGCACTTAATCCCCTTGAATGAAGCTTGAATGAAGCACCCGCTTTAGCTGAACCAGGCTGATGGGGAGATGGTGGCCCAGGGGTGGCAGGACTGACAGGCAAAGCAGCAGCGTTGTGTGAACCTCAGCTCATCACTCCCAAAGCAGACTAAAATAGACTAAAACTAATCACTTTTTTTCCCCCCAGAAACTTAGTTTTATTGGCAACCGGTCGCTGGGTCATAGTTAATGCGACACCTCACGAGCCCCCTCTCCAAGATCTATTTCCAGAGGAGAGAAGTGCGTGTGGCACTATTATTCCCAGTGTATTCCCTGTGGGCATCAGTCAGAAAAGAATACCAGGTCGTTGCCCTCAGTGGCACAGTGGCTGTGGTAGAGCGCCCTGCGCGTGTGGGAGGGAGGGAACAGGAAGGAATGATTAAGGTTTATCCATGTAAACAGCAACCATGGAGCACCAGGGTTTTAACAGCTCTCCCAGTCTCATTATTGACAGTATCTAGAGACCAGCCCACATCTTACTGGCATCACTTTCACTTCAGGAACCTGGCCAAGTTTGTCTTCGCATCTGAGCACGTCTTTCATGTCAAAGCATTTTTTTTTCTAGATGGATAAGAGACTGTTTATAGAATACTTTAAATCAATAACTAAAGAGAGCAGAGGCTTTACCACTTGGATATGCAAAAGACAACAAATTTTATGTAGATATAGTGGAGAGTCCAATCCTGCTTTTCCAAGTGACTGTGCAGTCTTTGAGTTACATCCAGTTTTGCTTTGATTTTTTCCCCCTCTTGCAAAATGTCAAGAATAAATATGTGGAGTAGCACTGCAGTGTCCCAGGTATTAGGACTGTTTCAAGTGTCTCGGATGCTCCGGCTGTGCAGGCTCAAAGCAAAGACTGTGTCAGCATCCAGGGTTTCACCCCAGATAACAGAACCTGGTCATGCAGACTCCATCTACCCAGAGCAGAAAAGCACCGAGCAAAACCCCAGCCCCAGCATCGAGCCTTTGTTCAACTCTACCGTACCCAGGAGCTCCCTTTGGAGCCAGAGGAGCAGGTCTAGCATGGGGCATCCTTGGGCCTTGCTATGTGTTTAGACGGGCAGCCCTTGCCCCAACAGGGCTGGAGGGGACTTTGCTGCCAAGCAGAGGGGACCAGCCCAGGAGAACGGGCTTGTGCTCTCTGTGCAGGAAATGCCACTTAAAAGAAGTGCTGAATGTTAATGAAAGCAGCCCATATGGGTGACAGAATGCTGCTTTGCCTAACTGAACTTGTATATCTAGCCTGTGAGCTGTTGTGAAGCCCTGTCTTGGGGAGTGAATGTGCTTAAAACCACTGTTCTGATATTCATTCTTCTTTGTATAACCCAACATGTATGTGCATACACACAGAAATCTGCAGAGAATTTCAACACACGTCCAATTTAGGTACTCACGACAGCTTGGAAATGAATCCTTGGTAAATAATCATAGCTCCTAAGTGCTTCTAATACCCTTATTATCACATTGTGTAAGCATCAGGAGTGAGACCGGGAAACACAAGCCTCTTGCCAAAGGAGCCTAAACTACATTCCCTGGCCTCCGCGCCCAGCATTTCCCAGTGATGATGCCTTGATGAGTGTCTTGAGGTAAAGCGAAGCCCGTAGTGAAGTCCAAAGCTCATCCTGCTGCAAGGACAGAGCAGGGTCTGTCCCCATTTCTGCTGGCAGTTATTCTTTGTGCTGCTTGGAGTGGCTGGTGCCTCGCTCCATGAACCCCGCTCAAAGAAAAGAACAACACGGCAATGGGGAAAGATCTTAATGAGAAAATTAATAATGCTTCTGGAGATGGGATGGGCGTATCTAGCTCTGGCTTCATCACCTAACATGGTAAAACGAAGCCTGATTTTCCCAGGGCTAAACCTAAAATGCCAAGCAAGGCTGGTGTAGGTGAGCTGCAGAAGGAGAGGAAGGGAAGGGAAGGGAAGGGAAGGGAA
>JAUBNY010000257.1:512216-543592 GCA_032275445.1 Crypturellus soui | reverse complement strand
AAAGAGGAAGTTTGAATTTTTTGTGGGAAGGAAACAATATTGTGTGAAAAAAAATTCTGTGCAGACAGAGCCTGCAGGGAGAAGCCGAGGACTTTGCTGGAGTAATAGCCCTGTGTTAAAAGCACTAGTTCCCTCTTTAAGGTGCACATGATTCTTTGGATTAGCAGCATAATTAAAGATAACAGAATTTAGCATTACTAGTTGTAAGCATGGTTACAAAACTAATATGTTCTAAAGAAAAGGAAAGAAAGAAAGAAAAAGCAAGCAAAGGAGTTGCAGCCTCAGTGGAAAATCCTGTCTTGGGACCTTTTCAAAGATGTAAAACATGGTCTTGAATTGTTTACTTTTATGAGCGGGAAGTAAGAAAGAAGTGAAGTAAGAGTGGAAATGTCATCCTTCCCGCAGCTGGAAGGTCAGTGTGGGAGCAATGCACCATTGCACTGCTAACTCATTTGCAAATGTGATTTTTTTTTAATAGTAAGTGTGATCATTTAGTCACAGAAAGCTTGCAAAACAGAGATGCAAAGCAGTGTCTGCTCATTCCCAGCCTCCAACCGATGCCTCCTTGGGGCTGCTTCGACGCGAGAAACCTGCAGGCACTGGCACAAACAGTGCCGCACGTCATAAACCCTCCGGCCGTGGCGCTAATCCCTATTTATTTTGTCCCGCTGTGCAGGCTGCAGGGCGAGCGCTTTCCCCGCAGTTTGCCACCCGCTCCGCTCCATTCCCCTGCGGGAACGTCCCAGGTGGAACCCGCCGAGCGGTGCCTGGGCCCTGCCACAACCAGGTTCCCCCTCTGACTGCCACGAGCCTTTCTCCCAGTAAAGGAATCCACAAACCTTTTGCACGCTCGGGATATCCCAGCTGAAACGTCAGTCTCCTCAGCAGCTGCGTGGCGTACCTTTCAGTATCACACACAGTAGCTCAAAAAAAGAAGAAAAAAAAGAACATTTTATTTGACTGTCCCTTATTCACTCCAGCTTAGGCAGTTCTTTCCAATGGGTTAAGCCAAAAAGGCCAAACACATTTTCCTTGGAATAGCGAAGGGCCAGATCTTGACTCTCTGATAGGTGTCTGTGGCTCTGGTTTCCCCCTGGGGCAGAGGATTAGCAATTGCTAATTGCTGTTTTTCGCGGCTGCTCATAGTGTTTTCGGCAGTTTTTTTCCAGGTTGCTCTCGTCCTGTTTGCGGACAAAACACCACTTGCGGATCATGTGTGTGGCCCATGGAGAGCCACTCTAGCACAGTCCAAGCCTGGGAAAAAGCAGCAAAACACAAGAAAAGAAGCACTGAACATTCTGCTAAAATCAGTGGTCGTGTGGATGTGTGCGGGAGGCAACAAAACCAACAGGAACACAAGGAGGCTCTTTCTTTGTGCTTATATTTTCTTAAAACTTCCTATTGAGAATTTCCAGTGGCCTCTTGACCGCCTTGGAGCTTAGCAGGTTACCAGCTCTGAATTAATTTATTGACAGGGGCCGGGAAAAAAAAAATGGGATCGTTAATGAAATCCCTTGAGAGACGAGGTATGTCGTGAACTTCCCTAAGTTATTTGCAAATGTTTCTGCCCATATCAATAAATCCCTCAGATTTCAGGAAGAGTTGTATTAATTGCAGCGTGGCGCTAGGTACTTAGAGGTTGCTGAACGTTATATCTGCACGACTGTACCTGCCCGTGGAGCATCTGCTGCCCCTGCACTGGCAGCCACAGGGCCGTGGTGTTTTAGGGGGCTTTATCAGACGTTCTTCCATGTAGGGGGCTTGCAGGGTGTGAGACTGCGCACGTGGAGCCTCCGGACCCCCGGCTTCCGCATCCCGCTCGACACCAGGACTCGGGCAATGGCTCCTCTGCTCGTGGGACGCACGGAAGGAGTGGGCGGCGATGGAGGTGGCGAGAAAGTGGAGCTCAATGGGACCTATTAGATATCCATTTTAACCTGTGTCCTACTCGCGAAAATTTGAGTAAAATTGGATTTTTTTTTGAGGGGGAAAAAAGTGGGTTTTTTTTTCAGATTTTTTTGTATTTCTACTGAACCCTCTGGAAACACTCAGCATTTCCAGCTGAGGCTCTTGCCCCGGGGGAGTCTCTGATGTCTGTAGAGGGCTGTACTCTGGCTGAAGCCCCCAGCTTCCCCACGGGGCTCCTGCCGGCTCGCTCGGTTATCCGGGGTTTACCTGCAGCGAGTCTGTGGTTTAGCCGTCCTCAGCCGAGTACCCAGGGCTGTGCACCCACGCACCCAGGCGTGAGAAGCCAGGCCTTAAGAAACCCAGATAAAAATAATGTTTTCTTCGCAATCCCGGGCTGCACGAGTGACATGTGACACTGGGGAGCGATTAGACTGTGCAGCCCCGAACGCCTCGGCAGTCCCGGTGTCCCAGGCGGAATTAGAGCAGGGGCTCCAAGGAGCCATGACATGGCCCTTTCTGACCCCGGCTTGGAAGCAGCCAGCAGTAACGGTGACCAGATACAGCAATGACGCCTGTCGGGTGGTTTACTTGGCGCATCTCACCCTGACTTGAATAACTTATGTTACAGGCTTCTTTCCCAGCTGTTTGCCCAGATGCCGGGCTGCGCACAGGCCTCGCTAATATCATTATCACAAGAGCCATTCGGCAACCCTGGGAGAAGTGCTGGGAGGAGGCGCTGGGTTTTGGGAGAGCAGCGCTGAGCCTGCGAAGCACTGGGCTCTCACTCGGGCGCAGAGCAGCTCCGTGCAAAGGGCCCCACGCGCTTGTCGGGAACAGCGGTTTTGGGTGCAGGAGCCTTGGGAGCCAGGCACTCCTGGGAAGGGAGATACGCAGTCGTATAAGGACGCGTGGGATATATAGACAGAGCCCAGGCACAGCCCCATCTCACACATCTGGAATTGTGTGTGAGGGAAGCTCCTTTCCGTTCCTCCCGCCAATTGTGGGGTTATAGCAGATGGGTTATGGAGTTCATTGGAATATCCAGCGGGGTTCATGCTGGGTGGCGTAAGGCAAAGCCTGCTCATGGGCAGTTTATCAGCGGCACGTGCAGGTGTTCCGGGGATTGGAAGGGAGCCGGGAATCCGGGATGCCCCCGGCTGGACACCTCCAGGGGCAGCTGAGACAGACCTGGCCCTAAGCCCCAGCCTAGGGCCAGGAAAGGCTACAAATGATCAAAATGCAATAAATAAATAGATAAAATAAAGTCCAGGCAGATCAGAATGGAGCCAAAGGGAAATTGCTGTTTTATGGTAATACCTTCCCCTCCCAAGGTTGGTGCCTGAGCTGATGGTTGTGCTGTCACCTGCTAAAGTGAGGAGGAGGAATGTCCATGCCCCTTCTCAGATGGCATCCAAAGATAAACATTGCCTCTAGAAAAAAATATATATTCATAAATCTCCATTGTAACGCCCTTGAGGGTAGATCCCATCTATGTGCTGGTGGCTTAACCCTTTGACTAATTAGTCCTTAACTTTGTCCTAACTGCTCTATGTGTTACCAGGATGCTCTCCCTCGCAGCCATTGCACGTCTCAGGACCCCTCAGGGTGTCTCCATGTTGGTGCCCCCCTCCATGGACCCCCGGGATCCGGTCCCAGAGGTGGCGTCAGCAGGAGCGAGGATGGCCCTGGCAGCATCCAGCACCTCTTTGCAAACCTCTTCAGCCTCCAAACCACAGTTTGTGATTCTTATTTTATTTTTTTGCCCCTACTCAGTAAAGACATAATAGAGTTTGCTTAAATTAATACTATTAAAAAAATATATCTTTTTTCCTTTATCAAGAGAGGGAAAAAAAAAACACATGTAGGCAAAGGAGGCAGAAGGAGAGCTGTAATGGAAATAAAATTGACAGCCTCTCAAAACTCAGGTGGCACTTTCCTTTTCCAGTTAATTACAGTTTTAATTACATGGCTTCTTGTGACTCCTTGATACCTAATAAACTAGACTCTGTGGGGCGGCAAAGTTGAGTTTTGCTTGAACTGCAGGTGTAAGGCTCAGCATGAAACATAAATCAACTTCTTAAACATGTTCCCAGGGTGTGCACAGGCTTTTTCTTCCTGGTTGCATGTTTAAAAATCACATCTTTTCGCTATTGTGGGTTAAAAATAAAAAAAAAAGATCGGCACTGTGATGCTGTGCACGTCTTTGGCTGCAAAATCCCTTCTGATGCGGAGCGAGGGGAAGAAGAAGGATATATTTTATCTGATAAATAAAAGAGCCATTGTGCTGTGTAGGTGCCGAGTTCTGCAGGAGCATCACCTGCAATACTGATTAAAAATAACCCCAAAACGTCCTTAAAAGCAGGTCACAACAAGGACTAACTTAGCAAAAATGATGGGCCAGCCAACAATACAAAAATGACACCTTTTTTTTTATTTTATTTTTTTGGTGTGGGAGGTTTAGCTTTGTTTTAGCTAAATGCTTGCACAGACTGTAATGTTCTTGCCAGTCTCCATCTGACTAGTTTTAAAAAATAAATAAATCGTCACCGTCGGGCACAGAGCAGCCTGGAGGGAGACACTCACCGGTCCTGTGTCCCTGTGCATGGGAGATGCTCTGGGCCTGGACGCGTCCAAGGGACGTTTTTGTACAGGAGCAAGAAGAGGAGCAGGGGGACGATGGCATGGGGGCCTGGCAGGCGTGGGAGCAGATGCCACCAGTGCGGGTGGCAATGGGGCCGGGGACTTTCGCTTGGAAAAGGCTGGAAAACTTCCCAACAGGGTTTCATAGACTGCAGAAGCCCCAAAACGAGAATTTTCATTCTAAAAGGGCAATTCCTCCAGCAGAAGGGCAGATTTTCTGCAAGCTGAGCTTTGATAGTGGCATTAGAGGTAGCACGTGGGACCACAAAGCCACCGCTAACACTCGCAGCTCTGCAGCCTCAGGGGATCCGCGATTTTCTGGTTAAACAAGTAGATCTACTGCTGCAACTGCCTTATCTCTTTTGGGCCAGTCTCTCCCAATTCAGATCCTGCTCCCCTTACGCCTGGTTTTTAACTTTGGGAGGAAAAGTGATTTGTGTCTTGCTAGATAGCTACGTAATAAAAGTCGAACCTATGTGGTGTGCACAGGCTACTGTATTACTGTATTACAAATATTTAATAAGTTTTATAGAGGAAAAAGGAACTATAAGGGTTAAAGAAATCCTATTAAAGCAACTAAGTAAACACAAAGGAGGTTAAAGTGTCTGACGCGATAAGGTATAAGGGATAAAGCAAACCAGATCGCTTCCTAGATACTTGTTCCATGTACAGTGGTAACTGGGCTGCATAAAAATAAGGCAAGTATTCAAAGACAGGCCAAAAAAAGGAGATCTAAAGCATTTGATTGGCATTGATAACAATCATCTCAAAGAGCCCTGGAACGTTTAAGGAGAATTAGAGAGGATTGTGCTGGAATCAAAGGGAGAGTGCTTTCCACGCTGAGCAAGGATTTGGGTATCCGCAAACTGATCACATCAGAATGAGCAGAACAGCCTTGATCACCGAGGGCTTTAAAAGCAGAAGAAGGGGATTCCTGTGGGGCTCCCTGCTCACTCACACATCCCGCTGCTTTATGAGGCTGCTGCTTCCTGGTGAGACAACGTTTGCTTCGGCACCAGGCGCCTAGCTGGGCTCTGGGCAACAGGAATACAGGGAGGGCTGAGGTGCAGCTATTCAAAATGCACATTTTTGCAGGTGACTTTTTTTTCTTTTTTTTTCCACAGTGTTTTCTCTGTTATAGCTCTCCTCCTAAATAGCACTAACTCGTTTTGCTGCTACCAGTGGCAGAGCTTAACAGTGCTACGGAGAACTGTTGGGAAGGCATAAATCATTTGACCTGAAGATTCTCCCTGGAGTGCCGGTGCCACACACTACATTTTCACTCTGCCAAACCCTTTATTTAGCACATGCTAAAGCACATTTAACATTTAAAGATCCCCTTTGCACATCCTCCAAATGTCTCCATCCTTGGCGTTTAGATTAATATGTCTTCTGTGAAAATGAGATAATTGATTACAGAGCCATATTATTTACAAATGAAGTGTTGTTCATGTATTGACCTTTCATTTCTATAGCTCAATACTATTCTTGCGCAGTGTTTTTAATTAGTGAAGTAGGAGCAGAACTAGAAGAAAGGCAAAAAAAAGAAAGAAGAGCTGATGTAGATGCAGGCATATGGATGGAGGATGAGCGCAGGCGCCCACCGCTACCTTGCAAGCCCCGTTGCTTGCACTAGACCTGGGCAGAGGGAGAGACCCTCGACATACTCAGGAAGCACAGACTGTCCCAGTGCTGTTTGTGCCACTAATGCAAAATAGCAACAAGAAAAAAGAAGAAAACAACTCAAGGGTAGCTTGAGCTCGTACTTTGGGCAAGGCAAGCACCTGGAGAGGAGATGGGAAACCGTTGCTGCCAGGAGGCAGGGGCTTTTTAAAATATCTTTTTATTAATGCAACAGAAGCATCCTAAAAAATGCGCTTTTGCAAGAGAAAAGTATTAGCTTTGAATGGCGTCCGAAAGGAGAGGAGCAGCAGAGAGAAGGTGGCAGGCGGTCCCACGTGCTGCTCTGGGGTGGCCCCCTCTCTGCTCGCCCCTTCTATACCAGCCGGCGCTCCCGAACTGCCATTCCTGCCGGCAGGACCCGGATCCAGCGCCCGGCCGGCACAGCTCCGCGCAGGACGGTGCTCGAAGCGGCGGGGAGCGCGCGGAGCCCCTCAGCTACCCGGGATCGTATAAATCCCTCAGCTATCCTTCAGCCTTTCCGAGCTCCAAATGCAAAATCCAGCAGCCCGGGATATCACCGGGATTTATGGCTTGGGATTTATGAACCGGCCTGGATAAAATAAGAACTGTCTTGACTTTTTTCTTTTTTCTTTTTTTTTTTTGAGGTTTGAGGAAAATGAATAATTAAAAAAAAAAAGACCTGACCTTTTTCCCCCCTAAAGCTGATGTTTGCATAACTGTGCGCGTGTGGATGGTTCGGATCTCCTCGGTTCCTTGGGTTCCCCGTGTACCTGCACCCTTCCCGCTCACAAGAAACACGGATCTGCAGGGCTCCCTGCCTAGCAGGGCAACCAGAAAGCGGCATAAATCGCTCAGGAAAACATGCTCTTGAGACATGCCCAACTCCAGAGTCAGAAAAGGGGCTGATTGATACATTTGAGGCAGGTTTATGAACATTTCCAGCCCATATGGCAGCTCCCCAAGAGGAAAATGCCAGTGCTCGCCCTGTGCCCGCTTCCTTTATCCTTTTCCCTTGGAAAAGCTTGCTTTTATTTTCATTTGTGACAAACTGTATTGTTAAATGTACGCATGTGTATAATGTTGGTGCATATATATTATATATGTAGTTGTGCATATATATACATATAATTGTATGTATATTTGTAGTTGTATAAACCTGCAGGCAGTCATATACTTTTACGAGAGAGCATTATGGCTAGTTTGCATGGGAACACTTTGCTTATGAACTAACACAAACTGTCTTTTTTTATGGATAATATCATCCTGCGCTCATCTCGCAAGGGCTCTTACATGGGGGTCTCTGCTTCCTGGGCTGAGAGAGGAGGGAAGCCCAGGAAGGAGCTGGAGATATAAAAACACAGGGTGTCTGAGACAGAAATAAAACCATCTTCCGCAGTTGCATGCCTTCCTTTGTAGCCATAAGGATATTAACCAATATCTTGGTTACAAGCAGCTAAACTCTATGATTTATCCAGAGATGCTTCCGCCACGCTGGGCATTGCTGGCCCCGCGGAAGAGCCCTGTGAGCACCAGTGCATCCACAGCTGCCCCTGCGCTCGTGCTGGGGGAGGAAACACGGGGCTCTCTCTGCGTTCGGTGGTTATTTGGGTGGCTTTGTACTGTGGCTCTGCAGATTTGGCTTTGATTTTGATTACTGCGCATGCAGGCTGACTCATGTCCTAGGAATAATTGGATTTGGCGATTTTGTTCGAAATAAAAATGAGGGCTCCGTACTGTATGTATACATATATTGCTACAATAAAATAAAATAAAATAAAATAAAATAAAATAAAATAAAATAAAATAAAATAAAATAAAATAAAATAAAATAAAAATAAAATGCCTCCCATTTTCCTGTCCCGCAAGCTCACAGCTCCTTCTGAGGGAGGCGACGGCTCCGGGGCTGCCTTGGGGCAGCTCCTTGGCCAGGATCGCAGACCCACCAGAAGCGGCTATTCCCGCCTGGAGCGTCTCCCGCGCGGGCACCGGCAGGAGCGGGGACGAGCTGGGGCTCTAGGCGGCGGAGCCGGCAGAGCTGGGGCCGGCGAGGTATGCGGCAACCCATTTATCACTTTGCAAATATTAGTGCTGCTCGCATTTGCTGCAGCAATATTTCTTCTTGGAAATTGGTGAAGTGAGTAATAACAATGTTATTTATTCTAAGACCATGGAACTGAGAAGCAATAATGGGGGGGGGACTGTTCCCTTGAAAGCTGCAGAGGTGCTGGAAATAAAATGGGAAGGGGGAAAAAAAAAGATCAGACCAACAAAGGTCTCAAGGAGAGAATGGCACATTATAAAGCCATGGAAATCGCTTGTTTAATTTCATTGCCCCAAAGGTAATAAAATACATTTTGCAGTGATCTATCTATAAACAGTGCAAAGGGGGAAAATGCTGCATGTTTCGTCCTCAAAGAGGGTCCCCTGCCCGCTGCGCTGGCACCTCGTCTCTGTCTCCTTCGCCTCGGAGCCTGTTTGCTCTCCCTGGGTTTTTTTTTTTTTTTTTTTTTTGTGCTTTTCCCCCTCCGCCTCGCTTATCTGAATATATAAGGCTGCCCTTTGCTCAGATTTATGGGCTGGGGCCGCGCTGTGTGTATTTACAGTCTCCTGACCTGAAGACCTACAGCTGAACAAGAGAAGGAGGAAACCAGGGCCCGCTCCATAAACAGAGACAGATACGAGGGGGAGGCAGGAGGCACGTCGAGCACTTAACGTTTTAACTGTTTGGCATTAGTGATTAGATTAGAGGCGGGGGAAAACCAAGATGCGAGGTTAAAGATGGGGGAAGAAGGGGGCGGCTGCGGGACCAGACCCTGCGGTGCCCGGTGGGGAGGAACCCGGAGCGCCGCGCTGGGAAGGGGAGGAAAAGCGAATCTCGAATGCGTCTGGATTCCTGGGTAGAACTGCTGTAAAGTGCAAGCACATTTGGAGGAGGCAGATTACTCTGTGTTTATTCGGGTACTAACTGCCTCAGATTGAGCAGAAAGGAGCCCTTCCTTGGCGGTGATCAGTATTCCTTGTGTTTGTAGCTAGCGGTGGGCATGGATTCAGTGCGGACAAGGCAAAGAGCCCCGGGAATTCCTTGACTTCGAAGCAGCCCAAGTGGCAACAACCTGAAAAATAAATAAACAGAGCACACCATACGTAGGGGTCACAACACGGCACAAGTATATCAACATGATGAACAGCTTTGATGAAAATGGTAAACAAAACCACCCTCTCTTCCTGTGGCTTGTTTTACATTGCAATAAACCACTGACTCTATAACCTATCAGAACATGCTGAGATTTTATGCATCATTTCCAACTACTATTTGAACATTTGGTTTAGAGTAGTCATGAACTATAATTAATGGGATTTCTTTTTTTTTTCCCCTGATAAAAAGCGCATTTTATTGTATTTTATTACTTGTTGGTCCCAAGCTCCGTAGACGATGTAAATTCATCATAGCTTTGAGGACGAGGGTGAAGGGGAGGGAGGTGGAGTGTCACTACGATGAATTAACGTTAACCATCTGCAATCGGGGACAGCAGCCCATCCGATCTACACGTTTTGCCATTAATTCGCTAGCCCGGGGACAAGGGGACATTGGGAGAGACACCAAAGCGCATGGCAGTCACCATGGCCAGCACCGGGATGCAGGGATGTGGCAGGGACCGCGGGGATCAGGATTGCAGCAGGAGCCAGGAGAGGGGTGTTTTTGCTGCTCTCATGTGTGAATGGGCCAAATAATCGCGATATTGGGGCAGAAGGGCCTGCCTGGCAAGGAGCGCAGCCAGCAGATGCCACCAGCATCCCCGCAGCGCCACCGCGCCTGGTGCCATCCCCTTCCCCGGCAGCACCGGAGAGAGGGGAGAGCCCCACACCCGGGCACGGAGATGAATGGCACTGTTTTATGAGCCATAAAAGTTTTATTCATCGCGACACCGAAACAGGTTTAGGCAGCGAGTTGACACGCCTTAAATAAATAAGCGGGATTAATTCCCGCGTTCAGGAAACAATAGCTGCCCGCGCGGTGTGCCGAGCAGCCCTGGGATTGCCATTATTTGTGGGGTTATTTTTTTTTTGCCTTTTTTTTATTTGCTTTTTCTTTGCTTTTTCTCCCCACAGCACAGCGCGGCTCCCTCTGGGACCCGCTTGATCCACTTCAGATCCATCCCCTGTTTTATGAGAGGTTGTCCAAGGTTCAGGACCTGGTTGTACCGCAGCTCCCACCGACAGCTAAGGAACCAGTTTGGCGTCTGGTTTGTCTGTTGTTTTACTGCTGACCTTCAGATCAACTCTCCCCCCTGACCCCCGGAGGCATCTATCATGACAAGGGGCTGTTTAACACAAATGGTGCCCATTTATACGGGAAGCGAGCCTGAAGATCTCCGTCTCTCTCTCTTTTTTTTATGAAGAATTTGGTTTTTTTCCACCCCTCTTTTCTCAGGCACCACAGGTGAAACCCCTCCCAGCAGCTGCCTTATGAAATAATGCGCCGGGAGGCCGTAATGAGCCGCAAGCACCCTCAGCTGGAGATAAATATATGCAAATGAGATGCACAAACAAAGGCGCCCGGACAGAGAAATATCTGCAATTCCAGCAAAATGCTGCCTGCAGCCAGAAGATGAACAGCTTTGATAAAATGGTAACAAAAAGCACCTTTTTATCCTCCAGCTTGTTTTACATTGCAATAGACCATTGTTATTGTAGCCCAGCGGAGCATGCCGAGCTCTGCCGCACCGGTTCAAAAAAAAAAAAGAAGGAAAAAAAGGGGGGGGGGGAAGGAAACCTGTTTCAACATTTGTTTTAAGGCATTCTGGAAGGGCGATGCTCAATGCGCGATTTTGTTTTTGAGTGGCTCGTGGACGGGGGGTTTGTGTCCATCTGGGTGGAGTGGGTGAGCTTGGTGGGACATTGCCTTTTGCTCTTTTTTTTTTTTTTTTTTTGCTTTTTTTTCCTGCGTTTCGCTCTTCTGGCCGTTCCTGTTGGTTTTACCTGTTGGTCCCTGCCGGTCGATACTGCACGGGGCAGGTCGAGCGCTTGGCCGGGCTGGGGAGGGAAAACCCAAGCTGCTGAACAGAGAGGGGATGGTGGGGGGACCCCCTGGCCCCTTGCGAGCAGCGCCCGAGTGGGCGCTTAATGGGAGCACTCATGGCGCAGAGCTCATTCAAAAGCAGGATCTAATGTGCTGATTGTAATAAGCCTTCAGAATGCAATGTCGAACTTTTAAAAGTCGCTCTTTTTCTCTTTTTTCCTTTCAATTCAGTGGTGTTTTCCTGTGTGCGGGGTGGGGGGCTTGGCGTTTCCAAAGCAAATACGACTGCTAACATGTGTTTGCAGTACATCGAGGACAGAGGGTTAAATGAGCCCTGGGCTCCGGGGAATGATGCTCCCTATTCCTGCCTATGATGTTTCGGTGGCCCCTTCCTCAAAGCGCTAGCCCAGCCTTTCCACATGGCAAGAAGATGAGTAGACTTACCTTTAAAATATATAGATTCCACCTCTTACCCTGCCATGCTTGGGCACTTATTGGTGCTAGAGCAGTTCTCCCGGTGTTTCCCGGGCTGCTCCCGGTGCGCTTTCGGCCCGGCGCGGGGGCGACGCACAGAACGTGCGTGGCCTCAAGCGGGAAACGCCGGTGCTCGGAGTAGGAAGGGTTAACGGCGCCGGCGCGCGCTATTAGGGTGGCTTTCCTTCTCCAGCCCAGGTTCGTAGCCGCATAATTATGTTCAACTGCTGTTGTCTGAAAAGGGCAAACAGCATCTTAGGCACAGAACAATGAAATTACAGCTGAGATTTAGGTTAGCAAAAGCCGTCTTCTGCAGGCTTTTATGATTCATTATTTCCCATTAAATACAGTATTAGAAGTGTACACCAGATAGCTCATGGTTGCTGCGCTCAGAGCACATTATCTATATTACACAGGTCTGGGGAGCAGAATTAGAAAACTTTGGGGGAATGAGCAATATGTGTTTGCTGATAGAAGTACCATATGGCTCATCTTCCTCAATTGCTTTCATTGCGACTCTGATGCTGGAGAAATTAAAGTTTTATTTGATGTGGCACAGTTTAATGAACTGTCTTCTGTTAGGAAAATTGAATATGTTTCCTGTTATTTGAGCACAGAGCCCTCATGGTTTTGGCTGATGAGGGATGCATTATGTATTGTTTATTTAGCATTTTGAAAACAAAAGCAGATATTGGAGGTAAAATTGATTACTGCAGAATGCGTTATATAATCACATTTTTCCTTCTTTTTCCTTTTTCCTTTTTTTTTTAATTTATAGCCCTGCTTGTTGTTTTTGTGACAGCGTTTTCCCCTTTCTTAAAAACCCAACGCAGAGGCGGGGGGTGTTGGTGGGCAGCGGGTAGCTCTGCTCGGTTCACAGCAGAACAGCCCTGTTGAGGGCCCAGGCGCGTGAGGGAAGAGGGCCCTGCTCTGCCGAGCACCAGCCGGGAGGCTGGGCGGCCCCAGGGGCCGGTGCTGGGGCTGGACAGCACCGGGAAGGACCCTGTAGCCGCCAAATTCCCCAAACTGACCCTTTTCCAGCCACCCCGGGCAGGCTGGAGCACCCCAGCCCACACCAGCACACGTGCTCTGCCCATGTCACCTGGGCACTGCTTCTCCCCCTGGTTTAATCCCTGCAAGTCACGCGCTGGAAAGGACAGGGTTTGCCAAGCCCCTTTCTCCCCAGGTTTGTGAGCAGGCAAGTGCATTTGAAATACTGGGACACATTTCTCCTGATGTTTCAGGGGTTGTTTTTAGAGCCCGTTCTCTCCCCTTTGAGCCCCATCCACTAGAGGCGAAAGCGCCGGCTTTGGGAGCAGTGGCCCCGGCACCTTCTCCAGGCAGGAAAAGCGGGGAAAAGGCGAGGAAAAGAGCCGGGCAGGAGGAGGGGGCCGCTCCTGAAAGCACCTTGGAGCAAAGCCCAAGTGTGCACAAAGAACACCGGGATACATCGTGCTTCAGAGCAGGGCAAAAACAAACAAATCATCGAGGCGGCGGGGGGGAGACGGAGGGGATTATCTGCAACCGATACCAAAGGCCACAAAACCTTGGTTCTGGGGCAGGGGAGGAGAAGGGCCGGCTCCCGGGCGGGCGACCGCGCGGCGGGAGCGCGCTTGGAGCAGCCGACGCGCACATATCAGCGGGCCGTAATTTGGCTGTTGACAAAGTATCTGTGGCAGCGCGAATGAGAGCAGTTAGGAGCGCGGTGGCTGGTAATCAAGAAGATGCTTAGCTGTGCAACGCTGCGTCTTGAGCGAGTTTGAGGCAACGCCGCCTCGAGGGGCCACAGCCGTGCACACGTGCGCCCAAACTCCATTAATTTTTAGTGGGAAAATCAGAGTGGCACTTGACGAAGGGAAATTTGACATGCGTTAATTGCTCCGCAGCTCCCCTAATTGGAGGGTTTTTTTCCCTAATTCTTTCTGCGCCGTCAGACTGTTGCCGGACAAATCGCCAAGTTGCAAGTGGGGCCGGTGGCGAAGGCGCACTCAGGGCTGTGTCATTGGTGCTGATGCTGGGTTGGGTGGTTGGGCATCGCGAGCGCAAGCAAATCCTCCCCCTGCATGAGTGAGACTCAACAGTATAGCAGATTTAAAGCAATTTAAAGGGAGGGGAAGAGCGGCCAATCAAGCACTGGGCTTTGAGTACAATGTGCTTTAGCCGCTGTTAAACACATACCCTGATACACCCTGCACAGCATTTTAGAGCTGAGGCTGTTCATAGCAATGAAGCAACTGGAGAAATTCAATTTATTTCCCTTGTACCTTGGTGGTGGGAGGCAGGGGATGGGGTTTGGGTCCCTGTTTGCCAGCTCCCTGGCTTGAGACATGCCACGAGGAGGGCTGCGTTTTATATCAGAAACTGGTTAACATGTTGTCCCAATGCACGCTCTGTGCTGAACACAAAAACATGATTTTTGTCTCTTTTGGCTTTGTTTTTCTTTCCTCTCCCTCCTCGATCATTCCTCCCTCCCATCGCCTTTGAACTACTCTTAATCCATTAACATATTGAATTTTTTCAATTTTCTATTTTCTCGCAATAACAAAATTAATGCCAGGGCCAAGGCCTGATTGGAGCTAAATTACTTGTTACCTGCTGGCATTTATTTATATGGCATTGAATTATAAAGCTTTGCTATTGTCATGCCTTGGGCGAATTGTTTATGACACCAGTAATAGAAGTAATTGTTATTGTTGAAATTACCTGTCAGCTACCCATAGCAGTGGCCCTTGTCCCGCTGACAAATAGTGACAGGGGAGAGGGATCCTCCGCACGTCCTCCTGATGACTTCTCCTCTGATAATAAGGAGTGCAGGGCCTCTGATAATTTGCCTGTCACTGCCGAGTGCAGCTCAGAGAGAGTTGGCCAAATTGTTGTCATTCACTTTGACAAAGACAGCAAAATGCCAGGAAGCAGGAGGAGGATTGTCCAACTAAATGAAAGCCCTTACGTGGCCTTTGTTTTGCTTTCTTTTCCTTTTTTTCCTTTTCTTTTTTTTTTTTTTTTGTTTGTTTTTATAAAAATGGGAGTGCATCTCTTCCCGGTGGGGCTCAGGGGATGCGGAAGGGCTTTTTTGCCATTTTGCTTCCCGTTGCCCTGCAATATTTTGGTTCCTAGATGTGGGTTGTTTCATTTTTTCTCCTCCAAGGCTGCCAGCGTTTCAGGAATTAGTGACACCGTGAGAGGAAAAGCCAGCCGCATGGCTCCTGGGCACGAGGGCGTATTTTTTTCCTTGCTTGCTCCTTTTTCACAGTTGGGGGCATTTCTCCCCCTCGCCAGCGCTCTGCACGACCTGGCGTAGTGGCCAGTGCTGTTGGGGCTGCTGCTTTTCTGCAGTGAAAGAACCAGTGCAATAGAACCAGGATTACCTTCACCCCAGCACGCTCTTTCCTCGAGGAAAGGCAGCTCTGTGACTCACAGACCCAGAGGCGCTGGGCTTGGGGCCGAGCGGGGCTCTGCGAGGCAGCAGCGGTACCTGTGGAAGCTGCGACACAGGGAGGAAAGAGGTGCTCAGCACCCCTCTGCATGGAGCACGCAGTGGGTCATCACGGCCAGGCCAAGACGCGCATTGGGGCAGCCTCATTCATGCCTCTCTGGATGGCCACGTTCAGATGCCCCTTCGGGACGGCCGCCTTTGGGGACTCCACACACTGGACACCCCAAACGCTGCTAGGGCTGGATGCGGCCAGCGCAGCCCTTGGTCCTCCTCATCTCTACCCCAGTCCCACCGTCCCCTCTGCTCTCCACGCCCAGATAACAAGATTTTGTCAGCCCGGTAACGCGGCCCGGTCCCTGTCGTGGCGGCACCTGCGCATCGCTGAGTCGGACAGTCCATGCTGCCAGCACAAGACGGAGCTGTAAACCTCCCCAAACAGCCCGCGGGGCCAAGCTATCATCCGCCTCGAGCTCGCCGCACACGGGCGCAAACAACGCTTTGGAAGCAGACATCCAAATTTAGGAGGTTTTGAATAACTGATAGGCCAGGGTGACGGAAGATAGAAACTTATGTTTCTAATCACCGCGGGGCCTAGCGCCTCCCGCCCGCCCTCCGTGAAGTCACTTTGTTTTTGCAGTTAACTATACCAAAGATGTCCTCTTAACAAGTATAAAATTGCGATGCCATTAGGAGGTTATCCGCGGCAATAAAAATCACAGGGCAGGCCGAGGAATGTGATCTGAAAGGCAGATAATTTCTCAGAATGCCGGGACGGGAGAGGCGTCAGCGAGCCTGCTGAGAGCGCAGCCCGCCCTGCAGAAGGAGGATATTTAAGGCACGTAATATATTTCTGGTGTGTCACTGTACCTGCTGTTTGCTACTTTACTTTTTTTGCTTTCCCTGTAAAGCCTAAATTAAGCCTCCCAGGAATGGCTGCAAGCATCTCCCGCTCCCAGTTTCGCCAGAAAACAAAACGCAGTTTAAATGGACACGTTGCAAACGCGCTTTCACGCATGGCAGTAAGCGCGCTCCGTTTTCTCCCTCCGTCTACGCACTCAGGCCCCAGTGCAGATAATGCATCTACATTCAAAGCTCATCTGAAATGTAAACTTGGAGTGAGCAGCAGCTGCTCATGCTGCCGGGGTGAGTGGCAGCGAATTCCTTCCTCCTCCTGCCTGAAATCCCCATCAGTGTCACAAGAAACTGCACAGGGCGCCGGGGCTGTGCTAAATAAGGCAGCGCCGGGGCAAGGAAAACGTCAAAAAAAAAAATCTCCATGGATTAAAATGACATTTCTGTGCCGTGTCAGTGTGGATGATAAAGCCTAATGTTTCGCATAATTCCGAAAAGATATTCCTCATAAAACATGCAGTATGTAAACAGGCAGCGGGCTCTTGTTTTAAACATTTTAGATCAAAAGTTATGGCAAGAACAATTAATATTGCCTATTAAAATCCCATGTTATTCTTAGAGATACATTTTGTGGTCACTGACTATAAATAAAAGCAAAGGAACAGAGCCACAGTTTCTCACCAATGTGCAATCTAAAAAAATAAAAATGCAATTTCCTTTTTTTTTCCCCTTAAGTTGCTCTTAGATGTGTTTGCCGAATAAACTGGATTAACTGTATTTAAAACAAGAGATAAAGAACACATTTTTATTATGCTGAGCATTCCCCGGGGTTTCCTCTGCCTTCTAAAGGCAAACAAAACACTCAGATTTTATCCTTTTTTGACACTTTAGAGAATATGCAAAATACTCCTGTAATAATACAAATATGGAATCAATAGGTAATGGCAAAAACAGCATTTTTACCATTTCTGGCTTTGGCCAAATCTTAGAAAATTCCTCCTGCTTTTTTTGTTTTCAGTTTTATAGCTGCATTAGAAACCGGTGAGGAAAACTACTCATTTAGATGAAGGATCTTTCATTTGACCAAAAAAACTCAATGACTCCTCTTAATACAAAACTAATGGGCAGAGTGTGATCATAAGAGCAAGTCTGATATCAGCTGAATTTCAATGGACGCTTTCTCAAAAATAGGTACAAAGAAAAGAATTTAGACAAATTTGCCTCTTAACCTTTAAAGATTTCCTGCCTATTCCACTATGTCCTTTATTACATTAATTTTTTATTTAAATTACACCATTAACTGGATATGAATTTATCAAAAATACATATATTGATTTATAAAACAGTATCATTAATTATTATAATAGCTAGATGTAGCTGATATTACAAAGCCATTTAAAGCTTTTTAATATAACTTGGACATACATAGATAGATAGACATTATGGACAAGACTACAATTTAAACTGGCTACCAGCAGTTAATGAAATCCTTGATTTATATTCTAGTTTAGAGATTGATTATATTGTTGCTTTGTAAAACTATTTATTTTATGTCATTTTTCACAGGATGTCTCAATAAAAGAAAAAGATAAATAAAATAGTCAAATCTAAAAACAGATTTTGTTTTACATTTTCTTTTTTAACGCTGCTGCTGATAATTTATTACAAGTTTGTAGACTTGTCACCTTCACAGACAAATTGATTTTCTGGATAGGAGCTTTGCTTGCAAATGCACAATTTCACATATTTGGAGGGAGGAAAAAAAATAATAAAGAGAGGCTGTCTTCCCGAAAGCACTGTGTTTATTCCATAAAACAAACCCAACAAAATCCCTTGCTGGCATAAACTTCCTAGGCACATTTCTGCTTAAGTTGTGGAAAAAAGCGACTTACCCTAACGCTGCAAAGCAGTCAGTCATGGAGAGCACTGTGATTTAAAATGCAATCTGAAGAAAAAAAAAAAAAGCAGCAAGGAATGATATAAACAAATGGCACACGGCTTTCAAGTTACTGCTAAAATGTTCCTGGATTAACTAATACATTGAAAGTTTAAATCTTTATACATCGTTCTTGAGGGGCTATGTCTCTTGACTCTTTATTTATATCACTCATTCTTGTCTGGCAACATATGTTACCGATTTATTATAGTATTTTTACTGTTAGTCAGACAAATGTAAGGGCTAGCTGCGAAGGCTAGTTTCATCTGATGAGTTTAACAATTGCAGGGCATCCTTTAGGGTGAGCCAATAGGCTCTTTTGAAGCTATAATACTCACTATTAACTGTTTTGATGCTGAAATATTTTTATTAGCGAAGTTTGGGCTTTCCTGTTGTGAGTTTCTTTGTTTTAAATATTTAAAAACAACGCGATATGAAGCAGCAGCAGAGACGCGCTCAGCTAACGAACACGTCTGGGGGGCGGCCGAAGCTCCATTGCTGTATCTGGTCACGCAATGAGGCTGCATCAGCTCCCCATGGTTGAAAGAAGGAAAATAGGCGTGCAAAAATATTGCTTGAAAACTTCGCCGATGCATTACAAATGCAGACAAATATTAGCTTTGGGCATTCAAATTTCTTTGGTATAATTAGTGACAGACAAAAGGTAATGGGAGGAAGACTTTCCACCAAGGCGCAACCCTGGAAATATTTTTCTTTCCCCAACTGGAAGCACCAACAAGGGAGAGGAAAGTCAAGAGAACAAATGGTGAGTTGGATTTCATGTTTTTACACATGTTGTATTTAAACAATGCATCTTTTAAGGAAAAGTTTAACTTTTTCCACCTTTTACTTTTTACTCATCTTCAATAGAATCTCCTTATTCAGTACCAAGGAGTTTCTGTAATTCCAACAAAAGCTGCAGCGCTTCAATAACTGCAGTCCTACATGAGCCCTCCTTTTCCTAAATGTTTATTTTTGGAGCTTTTTGCTTGCTGAACCCCAGATCAGCCTCCGGGGAGCCAACAGGTCCCCCCTTCCCACACATTGTGTTTCTATCCACCAACGTGGTTCCTCACACAACCCTGCAGTCACCATGTCCAGCCCTTTGGTATTACATCAGTCCACAATCCACTTTGAGGTATCCTGGTGTAGACAAGACACCCAACATAGCTCCAAAATTCTTGCTATCAGGCCTTAAGTCAGAGCTTCGTATTAGAGACAGCTCCAAGAAGGTGATTTTAACGTCCCCTGTTTCTTTGTCTTCAGAAAACAGAAGAAAGCCTCAGTGTAGAGTGACCACGAGGTCACAGCTTCCCAGGGAGGGATCTGCTACTGGGGGAAGAGGACAAGATGAGGGAAACACAGTGTTTCGTGCAGAATAAACGTGCTAATTGGGGCTAAGCTCACGCAAGTCCCTTGAAGGAGGCGTTTGACTTGGATCAAGGCCCATCTCCAGAGTGCTCTAGGGGATCCTCGACCAACACCGCACGGCATAGCTCTACGGAGAGGAGCAGGAGGGGAACAACCCCTGGGGGTTTTGTTTTGCCTTCCTAACAGTTCCGTTTCTTGCGTTTGCCTGTTTCTTCTTTTTTTTTTTTTTCTTTTTTTCGTAAATTAGGAAAATGGCCAAACTTTCTCTCCACAGATTAAAGTTTTGAGGTTTGTTTGTTTGTTTTTTGTTTTTAGTAAAGAATTTCAACTATCTAAAGTAGGTTGCAAGTCAGTGGTGTGCAAATGCTTGCATGGAAATGTTTTGAGCTTTGCCTAACCTGAGGCCAGTTCCAACCCAAAGCGCAGCTTTGGAGGGAAGTCTCAGCCTCCCCAAAGCCAACGGCCTGCAGCAGAGGGGACTGCTCATCACGTCAATGAACACATTGCAGCAGCGTTGCTGCCATCAAGGACGGCAGCTCTTGACTCTTCCTACTTCTCCCTTGAAGTTTTTATTCAGGCAGGTGTCATCCTGGGCAGACATCACAAGCTATGACTTAGTGACGTTATGGGAGCTCTATGGCTTATTGCTGCTATGTAATTTTGTATTGTAAGGATGTTCTGGCAACTCTAATTAGGCGAGTAACCTCTCATGGAATTATTTCTCCTCCAACTTTCTCCTTTTGGGGTGGAAAGGGAGAAATAGGGAGCAGGCTAAGGAGGAATTGGTCTCTCAATCACTCTGTTTCTGTTTTGTCCATCACCTTGGTTTCTTTCCCCTGTTTTTGACCTGCACTTTTTCTGGATCAGACACTGGCAGGTTGAGAGGTAATAAGAACCAGATGGACATAGTGCAGAAATTGCCCAAATGGGTATGAGAATGTGGGGAGCTGTCAGGCATGGAGAGAAGCTGGAATTTTTCAGCAATAAAATGGGATTTATCGCCACTCTACCACAGTCATTGCCGACAACCGTTTACCTTGACAGAAACCCCATTCCAATAGGCCATGCCGATGCAGATTTTTTTTCCCAAAGAGTGATGATTGGTATTTGTTCTAAGGCTCAAATGGCCTGCACTAAAGGTGAAGCATTAGGCCAAAGTCCTGTATTCCCCACTGAGGCAAATGAACCTGCTAAAATAAGTTCCTTCCACAATAGCTGTGTAATTGAAACCAGAAAGTGAGAGAATTTGATAAATTGCTTGACCCTGAAGGAATGTTAAGGTCATAAATTTTCATTGCATTTTTTTGCCTCTTTCCCCTCCCCCCCCCCTTCCTTTTTTAAATCTCTTTTTATACATATTGATTACGTTTAGCCTCTGGACTGGGGCGAGCCTCCGCACCGGCAGCTCCTGCCTTGCCCTCCCTGCCCAGCGCAGCCAGTTCCGCGTCTCTGGCCACCTTTTCCCACCTCCCGCTGCCGAGGCCGCCGTCGGCCGTGTCCCCGCCGCAGCCGGGAGCTTCCCGCATCCCGCGCCAGCCCCAGCCGTGGCGCGGGGGGAGCCAGTGCAACCCGTTTTGAGGGACGGGAGCGAGGAACGGCGCTTGAGCGGCGCCGTAGAACGGGTCAAAACAAACAAAAAGCAGTAAAAAAGGTCCACAAATAATTTATGGTGAATCGAACGTTTCCTGCCCTGCTTACCTGTTTGTTGTCGCTGTTGTTCGCTTTCCTCGCTTAGAGGAGGCAGCGCTTCTTACCTGGGGAAGGATGGGCGTATTCAGATAAAATAAAGCGCGCGGCCGTGCCTTAAAGCTCCAAAGCCCCAGGCAAGCCCCGGCCCCCGAGCCCGTTACTGCAGGGAGACGCTTCTCCGTAATGGATAAATAAGTAAAATCCAAGAAGAAGGATGAGGGGATTAGAGGAATAAGCAGCGAGGTGCAATGCCGGCGAAGCTCACCTCGCTGCCGCGCTCACACAACAGGCTGCGACGTGGGGGCAGGCAGGGAAGTGTTGTGTTTCTGTGCACGGGATTTTTTTTTTCCTTGCAGCAGCAAAAATTACTCTTGTAACTGCAGCCCGACTGCTGCAGATGCAGTAGCTGTTTTTCATAATCTCAATGCTTTTTCCCCACTGCTCTGCAAATCCCATTTGCAAGGCAAAACCCCCTTGCAGCCCTTCAGTAACACAGTGCACTTTACATGTCGTATGCACTTAACCTACCGTTCAGCAAGTTAAATAATCATTAGCATGTAACCCATCGCTATCAAAAACTTATTGGTCCTCTAAATTCTAAATTAATGGCCTGTCTTCCCGTCCTTGTGCGTAGATGTGCGTGCGCACGTCGGGTTTCAGCCACTCCGGGGTGAAGTCACAGACATTTTATCAGCACATATTAGACAATTTCCATTATTGACTGTTCTTTAAAAAAAAGCAATACCTAAAAAAAGAACAAGAAAGGCACAGAGGAAATGGTTGCTGCTGAGTTGTTCATCCTTAGACCTCTAATTCTTAAGCAACCTGCTTAAGTGCTAATTAGCAGCCAATATTGGACAAAACAGCTGAGAAATGCATTGTGTTTGTACACAGCCACGGAGCTATCACTCAAATAAGTTTCCTAAGGAAAGCAAGAATTGTGAGGATCCCTCTTGTAAAATTCTAGCAAAAGAAAACTCAATTAATTATACTTTTTATATATATATGTGTGTGTGTATATATATATACATATATATATATATATGTTGCTATTTTTTGCTTTTTAAGGAACTTTGTTTTTCCACAAATGAACTCTTTGATTTCAGGCCCAGATTCCTCCTTTTATTTTTATTTTTTGAATACCGAAGTAATTTCTAGTCATTTTAAGACAGTTACTTATCCAGAGATTGAGGGAGTATCAGCTGTGTTTCAATTAGAGAAGAAAAAAGATAAAGACTTGGACGGTGACCTAAAAATGCAACATGACATATTAGAATGAGGATTTTCATATGTTGCTGTATAAATATTTTAATAAAAGTTCTAAAATGATGTGTCTGCCTTCTGCTTTATAAAAGAGGAGATTATGAAGTGCAAATGATGCATCTTAGATGTATATATCTGCCTGGGATTTTTCATCATTAAACAGTCTCTTCATGCTGCTGCTCCGGAATTTGGTTTTAGAGCTGTTTCAGACCCCAAAAAAGTATAAATCTCCAAAGTATAAATAAAATATGAACAGCAAGTGGCTTCAATCACTAATATTTTTGCAAACTAATGTTCAGCTGATGCAACTCGATTTTGTTTTGCATTGCATTAGTGTCACAGTGGCAATGACTGGCCTTTATTCACGAACCGTTTGAGTCAGCACTTTGGGACATTTTTCAAATTAGGTCATACTGCAAATCTGCAGCCAATACAAAGGTTGATTAAAAGAGAGCTGCGCAATTTTAAAGGGATGTCGTGTAAAGAGAATTAAGTTCTGTATGATAGTTCCAGGAAGCGCGAGGCCCCATAACTAAGTGGAAATAATGTATGGGCTATACGGGGAAAGGACATATTTCCTCGGAGCACTCCAAGTAACGATAATCCACAATTTAACCAAGTCCTCTCCCTGCTCCAACAGGGTTATGGGAAGGAAGCAGCCACGGCCAGTTGGGAGGCAACAAGATGAGCCCTGCTCCCCCTTCACCCAAAGCCCTTTGGATCTCATCAGCAAGGACCTTCTCCACCCACCTCCAAGCATCCCAGCTCCCACATTTCCCCTCTTAAAACCACCCCATGTCACAACAGGTCCCCCTGCCCATAATGTAGCAATCCCCAGGCGATGTTGAGGCAACCGGCACCAAAGTGTTACGGAGCAGATGATAGCGGTGACCACCAGCAGCAGCGAGCGGATCCTGGTTCTCGGGAGACCTCGAGCCATTTCAGGCATCCTAACGCAGCCTCAAAATGGGACATCCTTGTGGCGGTTGGGGTGTTATTTTTCAAGCTCCCTCTCGCTGCAGGGAGGAGCATGGTAAAAGGCATCATTCTGGTCCAACTCCTTGGCCCACTTGGGGGCCAAGAGCTGTTACATTAGGTGCGTGCCTGATGCGCCCTTGCTCCAGGGGGAGGAAAAGGGAGGTTTCTGGCAGCAGCTCTGCAGAAAGCAGTTTTGGACTCTCCTGCGCTGAAGTTAGAGGGCCCCGAGTTATCTTTCCTGCGCTGGGGAGGATTAGCACGATTTAAAGGTTTAACAGCAATACAGAAATACAATATATATATAAAAAAATCTAAGCCAAAAGCAAGATTTCTTGCCCTTGAATAGCAACGAAAGTCAAGGAACCGTCTCATGTTCCCATTTGTACTTCCCTCAGCCGAGCCCCTGAACTTGCATTTCCAGCAAGGGTGGCCGGCGCTATTTCATGTTCCTGCCGTTGCGATCACTCGCAGACCTTTCCGTGCTCCGTATGGTTCTGGATTCAGTCATGGCACCCGTAGCCCTCTCTGACAGTCCAACACCTCCAGCCCTCTGAGTGGCAAAGCCTATTTTATCCCCAGTCACTTTCAATTTTCCTCCAGGGTCACGCTGCAGGTTTGAGCGAACGCGATTTTGAGGACCCAAAAAAAAACGGATGGGGAAAATGGTAGGCTACAAATGAGACAGTGGCCTGTGCCAGTAAGAACAAAAAAAAACAAGGTGCTAGAAGAGGTAGCTTTGAAGGGAACTGATAGGAGCACAAGTTGTTTGTAGCCACAGTTGTTTTTAGTATTTAGTGCTACATCCACACTTCAGCTACCTTAGATCTATTCTACCAAGGAAGCAGGAAATTGCTATTAAATCCTAAAGCTGTGAGTAACAAATGAGGTTTAAAGACATATACAGAGGGTACCTGTCCCCCACAGTGTTCACCCCATGCGGCTGCCTCGGCGCTATCGCCTATTGCCCGCACTCCCAGCGCTATGAATCAGGCCAGAAGGGAAATGAACTCATGCCAAAGTGACTTAAACCAATTGTGGGAAAACAAATTGGGGATTCCTTAATAATAATAATAATAATAATAATAATAATAATAATAATAATAATAATAATAAAGAAAAAAATCCTACCGCCTTTGGAGGCTTTATGGGGACACTGAGAACATGCTTCCAAGCTCTTTTGTTCTGCCCTAAGGGATGGAAAGCTGCTCTTAATACAAGAAAACAAAGCCCTCCACTGCCACTACCAACAAAAAGCCGAAATGCTTATAAACACTTTGCTGCAGGCTCTGCGGCAGCAAGGAAAAATCATTGCAGCCGTCAGAGGCCTTGGCGGTGCGGGGGCCGTGCCAGCAGCGCACTTCCCCAGCGCCGTAAATCACGCACCGAAACACCCAACTGTGGCTCCTTGAGTGCTATAAATAAAAACACCCACTCCCAGGGCACCTGACTGGTGCTTGGGGAAGCAAGGGGAACACTCACCCCTCTGCCTGGCGGCAGCGTAGGAACTCACTCATGTTTGGGGTGAGAAATCCCCAAAAGAGGAGCATTACCTACATGGCTTTTTGTGCCTTCACTCCCATTTGCACAGCTGATAGGGAGGGACAAAGTCCCCTTGAATGCAACAGTTCCCACCATCCATGCAGGTTGGTGCCCAGTGCACAGATCCCCGCACCAGCCAGGCAGTCCCAGGGTCTCTGCTGCATCCCCACTGCTTGGGAATGAGCTTAACCTCCACGTAAAATTCACATAAAGCAGGGAAGAGGCTTCTTACTGCTGAGCCAAGCAGTTGGAGCAAGCCAGTCTGCCCAGCAGCTCCGATGAGCAGATGAGAAAAAGCATCTAATTAGCAAAATTTATTAATATGCTTCTAAATTTTTTTCAGACTGGATACAGCTACATTATAGAGGTGAAACATGACTTTTGATGATCAAGCAAGCAGTGATTAAATAAGGTTAATCCTCATTTTATATGCTAATAGGATATTTATAATCTCAACTGCATATCCAATTTAGCTATTTTATTTTCCGTTGTTAAGAAAGTATTTCTTATTAGTGAAAGAGAATACCCCTACGATCACCGCAGATGCTATTTTAATTGGGCACAAGTGCATTGTGTGTAATTAGTCCACTTCCCTAATATTTCATCTGTAATTACACCATGAACACTGTGCTTAAATTTCAGAAAGGCTGTCAGTTTTTTATCTTTTTTTTTTCCAAATGAAGTTGCTAATTAATCGGTGACCCCCTCCCAAGGAGCAGTGATCCACATCGCAGCCCAGCCCTGGGCTCACACGGGCCCAAGTCTGAACCCAAGACCTTTACCAAGTCTGAACTCTTGTTTTGGACATATTGCCCATGACTGGATCAGCAGGAGAGTGCCCACAGCACCCACCCGGCTCCAGCAGCACCTCCAGTATAAACCCCTTCCCTGAGACACCACAAGGCAGACATGATTTTAGGAGTAATTTTAGACAACGTTTGCTAACATGAATGACCAAAGAGCGTGAAGCAAGTGGATGCTGTTTTACCTCAGCTACTTAATAAATTGTCTGGTGCATTAAGAGCAGACAGTACGTGAGGTGGCACAAGGTTGAGTGCTAACATGTTCCATCACGGTGGCACAACTGTGGCCTCCTTAAGACAGAAGAAAAAGAAACAGAGCTGAATACAGTATAGGTGAAGTAGCTGTGTTTCCATCACCAGCACTGAAAGGTCAGCTTTAAAATATGTTTTCCTGAAAATGTCAGGACAAGGTGCAACTCAGTCTGAAGATCAAGCTGAGTTCTCTCAGGCCAAGATAACACAGCACGCAAGAAGCCGACCAGAGAAACATTTCTCTGAAAAATACTTGCAGTAAATTCACGGACTGCTTGCCAATCTACTGTCTTCAACGGATACAGCATTCTTACAGTGACGTAGAGGTAGCCCTAAAAGCAGACCTTTGTTTCATAAGCATCAGATGATCATTTCACAACATGCCTCTTCACAACTTTCCCCAGGCTTGCTTTGAGCGCCAGGTCCACCTCAGGTATCCCAAATCCAGCCCAATGTTAGCAGGCAGAGAGCAATGGTGGCTCTGAGGATAGCTGTGGTCTCTGTCCTGTTTCTGCCAGCCTGGGGTGTCTTGGCCAGCCCGTGGCAGTGCAAGTTATGGGTAATAACTATGTAGAAAGGGGAGTTCTAGAAAGAAACAGGATATCTAGGATTAGCCTCCCTACCTTCAACCTCTCCAAGAGCAACCACAATGGAGAGAGAAAGAGGGAATAACGACTGAATCCCATGAGCTCCTTGCTTAAGAGAACAGTGGTTTCTCTAGCTCTTTTATGGTTTTATCCCATATGAGCCCATATAAATGAAGTTCAGTCATTTTTTATGGGCAGTGGAGTAGGCAAGCCCCAGTACTGCCCAAAATAGGCAAATTTTGCAAGCCTCTCAAAACATGAATTAGGGCAGTAGATTCACATGCCACCAGCAGAAGATAGCTCTGAAGAAGAGACAAAGCCACCCTTCCCGGCACCAGAGATCACAGTAAGCACAGGTCCACGGTTTGGGGGCATTAAGGGAGATGCAGTGCTGCAAAGGACCATCTGGGCTAAAATGAGAGCATCTTACATCATCTCTTCCCTCGGAGGCATCCCAGGAATACCTTACGGGCACTCTACCCTGTTCTCTTCCAAGCACCCCCAGAGGAAGCAGTACTGCAGCTCCAGGCTTTTCTTCTCCCCGAGGTGTCTGAAATCCTCTTTATTTAGGGAACATTGACTTTTTCCCTCAAAGGCCTGACCTCTTTACAGCTGCTGGGGAAACCCAAATCACTGCCAGTCTGGCTCTGATGTGAACTTCTACTCAGAAGTTTATTTTTCAACACAAGCATGTCTGCAAAACACTGTTTATTTAAAACACAGCATAAATGCTAGTTAGCCAGCATTCACAGGGAACACCACTCGGAGGTCTCCTACTTAGCACTTTAGAACTATTAAGTAAACCAGGGGAAAATTCCTCAGGAAATAATGGAGTTAGGCCTGATGGGCATCCTTGGGTGATTAAATGCAACTTAATGAAGTCATGGGTGACAGATTTGGGTGTAGAACTGTTTAAACAGTGTGCACAAAAGAAAAAAAAAAGTGCTCATAGCTTGCAGGGGTTTGGAATCAAGGCTGGTTATATTATTCCATGGTGCAAAAACATGGGCTTTTTGGCAAGGAAATGTCCCAAAGGAAAAAAAATAATAATAAAAAAAGACGAACATGAGGGAATGGGATGAGGTTGGTCAACATGGAAGATTCTAGTCACAAAGAAGACAAGAGTTTAATTGTTATGGGATTGTGTCTATCCTTAGTTTATGCCATGGAGCAAGCACTAAGAGGGCTGTCGGCTAGGCAGGGTCTGGATAGTGCCACAAGTTAAGGATGAACCAGCATCATTTTGATTTCTTGGCAGGTAGAAATGAAGATTTAAGTCACAACACAAATTTCTCCCCTCCACCAATGTGTCCAATAGAAAACGTTTCCCTTGTTTGAGGGAGAGGAATTCTGCTGTTGTCCTGCAGGGCAGCAGGACTATTACACCAGCTTCACCCAGTTGTCAATACAGAGGGAGCAGGTTCTCCTCTCCTCACCCCCTAAAGTCCTTGCTGGAGACTCTGAGACTCATCCGAGGGGCTTGTTATATCCCCAGCAATGGTACCACGAGGACAGAGGTGCCCGGCTGGAGTCCCCGCAGCAATGGGGCATCTTTGTGAAAGAAACAACGGGAATTCTTGTCTTTGTCATTAGCTCATGCCTGGAAATAGCTTTCCATTGTGTTCTGTTGGCCAAGAACAACCCACTATTCCCTCCCAGGTATTAAGTGGATGCCAATAGTTTTTCATGTGTGGTCAGCAATGATGCAATATATTCTCCCAGCTGGTAGCAATCCCCCTTCTCTCTTTATTATGCCACATTATTAGTTATACAATTCACCTGGTAGAGAGTGACCTGCATTCACTGGTGAAGAATGAATATTTTACCAGTTGACTATTTTTTAAAACTGGGACCCATATTAGATGGAAAGGGAAAGGCCAAAGGGAAATTATTGCTATTTTAGACAGCAGCATAAATTTTCATCCTATTTTTAACCTAGCTTTTAATTTAATAAGTTTTATGACCCTTATATTAAGTACATATGTTTTACAAGACATTGTGTCCCTTGAGTCACCCTGAATTTGCTCTACTATAGCAGAGTTAAATGAATGAATACTGTGTTTCTGATTTCAGTTCACCCTTTATTTGATCCTTATATAGTCAATAAACCTTCATAGAATCATGGAGCAACTGAATTAAGCAGTGTGCCAGAGCTGTGTTTGTGAACTGTCTGTTATTCTTTAAAAGGGAATTAGTAAACTGCTATTCTCTTAGTGAGAACCTACTACACAACTCCCAGGTTTCAGGTGTTATATGCAAGAAATAAATGGTGATACCAATAATGCTCTTGCAATCATGCATATTACCATTTTAGCTTATAAGTATTAAGTTCTAATTATAAACAGAGATAAAGAGCAATTTTGTCAGCTACCCCCTCCCCCAAAATCTCTTTTTTTTCCTATTGCTCTTTGGAAAGATGAGAGGTTTTTTCGTTAGCAAAACGCACTTAATCGCCCTGTCGAGGTTGTGGGCTATTCACATGAAAACAAAGATTTAAACTCACCCAGGCCCAATCCTACTTGCCTCATATAGGAAATCTTCCCATGAAAATTGGGGAGGGCATTAGGAAATGAGTGCAGAATTGTGCCAATAAAAAATTAATGAGTGCTGCAAATGCAGTATAAGCAAATTAGAACATTAATTGAATTACCTGGAGCATGCCCCCCCTTAAGTAACTAAGACCCTCTCACATTCGGTGCCTGCAGGGAAAATAAGCACACACACCAGGATTTTTTTTGTACCTTTACACTGTTTATTTAAGCACCAGAGCAGCTTTACAAAACAGGTTTTCAATAGCGGCAAAGCTGAAAGATTAGACAGGGATAGCCCATACTGCTCCGCAGCGGGAAGTACGAGTTACTGCCTGGCTTCGGATCAACCCCAAGTTTCTTTCTAATGCAATAAGAATAATTTAGAAGGGTGTTTTATAAATCGGGCGGTTCTAATTTGATTTGAGTACTGGCTCTTAGTGACTTGCCAAAGTTCAGTAAATATGCAGAGTATAGTATATGCACTTTATCTTTGTGTATTAGCTATGACATAAACACAGAGGGGAAAAGTCAAATTTTATACATCAAAAAATGGGTTTCTTGCCAGACATTCTAACAGTATTTAATTTAACTGATGTATGTTAAAATGGGAAACCAAATTCAATGAGCTGTTTGTTTCTTTCTGCAAATACACTTACATCAGTGACCTCTGAGGGCATGACCTTAAAATGTAACTAGATGTTTAAAAGAACCTCAAAGATCTATATAAGACATTAATGTTTGTGTCAGAGGGCAGTATACAAGCATGTATATACTCAGCTGTCTATATGTCGACTGCTGTATTTTTCATTGTTACAGGAAACCAGCCAAATTCCCAAAGAGGAAAATTGTCAGCTCTTTTTTTTTTCCTCCCCTTCTGGCACAGTCCCGTTCAAAACTAAAGGTACGACCTGATGTTAGAGCGTGTTTTTGTCCTATTCAGTGTGCATTTTGGCACCGTGTGCCGTGTTTCCAAACGCTATCCTGGGCTGGAGACTGGGGAAGAGCCCGGGACACGCGGATTGGCGGCCTTGGGCAGCCCGGGGAGCTCCAGTCACCTCCTGAGGGACAGACCCGAGTCAGCTCTGCTGTCTGTCAGGATTAAGGGCCTGTTTGCTTTTTCACTAACATGTGGTTGCAGAACAAAGCAGCTCAAATCTCCTCCGCTCTTAACAAAGCATCTCAAATTGCTGAGTAAAATTCCTTAAGCCGCCCTCTTAATCTGAAAACACCACCACCACATGGCAACGCTGAGGTCTCTTTTTGTCCACCACAGAGAGGACCATTACCATGGATGTCTAGTCTGGGGCTAACTTTTCCCTGCAGCCTCTTATCAGAGGGAAACGCCAGGTGCTTTGCTCCCAGAGCAGGTCTATCCAAGCAATTTTTCTTCCTTATCTTTTCATTCCAAATGAGAAAATAAACACAAAGCAAGAAGAGAGCAAACTCACAGTTTCTCACCTCCAGAAGTGTGGGTGGTGAAGATTTCCAGCCTGAGAACCGTGAGGAGGAGCCGAGCAGCTGTGTGCCTTTTCTGTTGCTCTGGAGGTCAGCTCCAAGAGGTAGCAGCTCAGCCCGAACCGGAGCACGCAGCTCCACCACTGCAAGTGAGCAAACCAGGTCTGGAAAGAAACACACCACAGTATCAGCGCCCAAAACTTTGCCTGTGCTGTTACAACCTGGTACAATAGACGAGTCTAAACACTAGGTGGTTTGATCACAATGCTTTGGAATACATCCTTCTTATGTAAAACCAAGGTTTCACCAAGTTCTTTCAACAAAAATCAATCTCTGATTTCTGCAAGAAAAGCTGTAGAAATGTCTTGCTCTTGAACCATTTCTGATAGTATTAATGCTGCTCTCCTGCGACTTTGCTTTCTTACTGCATTACTGTTTTAATAGCCCTGTCTCAGATTCAGCCAGTGGTAAAAATAACCTGAGACCAAATGGGTGAGTTCAAAGGTCCCCTTGGCCAGCAGCAATCAGAAGTGGTTGACCAGGAAAGAGCAGAAGTGTGGGACAACAGCGAGTCCACCCCACCTGGGAGAGACGAGGCATGGACCAAGGTTGCCACAAGGCAGCATTGGTCACAAATGCAAAAGTTGGTCTTATAAACCTGGAAGACGGGAAAACAAGGGAGCATTTTCACCTTACTAGGCTTCATTATTTCTCCTCATGGACTAGCATGGAACAGCCCATGCCAGGCAGGTGAACATGCAAATAAAAAGGAGGCATTAGACTAGATTCCTTTCTATATACCCTTTTGGTTGATGGAGTGGAAGAGTGGAAGTGGAGTGGAAGAGTGGAAGGAGTGGATGGAGTGGAAGAGTGGAAGGTTCTACCCTTCAAGACGCCAAGACCAGAAGGTTGCAGTAATTAGATAGATGAGGGGAGAGCGGTGGATGTCATCTACCTTGACTTCACCAAGGCTTTTGACACCGTCCCTCACAACATCC
>JAUBNY010000257.1:479580-508425 GCA_032275445.1 Crypturellus soui | reverse complement strand
AACAAGTGGAAAGAGCGCTGGCAAGGCCCCTTGTGATGTTACCATGATCGTGCATGGTAAACAAGACTCTGGAGCAGCTCCTGACCCTGCGCAGGGACCGGCTTTCCCACCTCAGCACAGCAGCCAGTGTAGACCTCCGAGACACAACAGCCTTATACATATGGACATAGGGTCTACAGCTCCCCTCTCCCCTAACCATGTGACAAAGGCTAAAGCACACTGCTTTCTGCAGAGTGACACAAAGGCAAAGGCATTGCAAACAGCTGTTTCACAACGTGCTCCTAGAGGGACTATTTTATGTTTTTCCTATGTTTGAGCTGAGACTGAAGATGCCAGTATTACTAATCTTTGAAATGCGGGGGTTTACATTGGAGGTGTTGACACAACCTTAGCTGCAACAGAAAAAAAAAATGGTACCAAAAGATGGAAATGTATATTTTTAGAAATAGATTTCATTCTGACAACCCTATAACAAACAAGTGAAATTTTAATACTGTGTTTCGATGAAAAATGAACTGCTGAATAAACATAAGACTAATTCATAAAGAGCAAACTCAGCCATTTTAATATTTCCTGAACTGTCTCAAAAATTCCATTGATCACTAGTGATGCTGTAAATAGAAAATTCCAGCAATTTTCAACGGAACCAGGAGAATCTCTTTGGGGTTTGCCTATCAAACGTTTTGACACTTTTGAAGCTCCCAGGCTGAAAAGTAATAAATCAAATATGAAATTGTATAGTGTCAAGCTGAGTTGAAACCTCTGATTATGTGGTCTGTTCCTGGGATTGTTTTATTTTTTGTCGAGTATTTTGTTTCTACTTAATTACCGTGTCCTCCACCAAAAAGTCAAACATCCCTCCCTTGATCAATCAGCAATTTGGTCTAAAGTGGACAAATGCTTCAAATACTAGTGATTAAACCATTTTCCAGCTCAGCACTGATGTGCAATAATGTATTTTGTTTCCTGGAAAAGAAAACTAAATCCATATCATTCACAATGTTAAAATAAAAGGTCATATTCCAAGGCCAGCTCCCCCTGCTCCATTCTTGGCAATTTCTTAGGCATAGTTCTGAAAAGAAGCAAGATATGTATTTGTGGTATTACATACAGGCTGAAGTGAAGGATAAATGGGTATTCACAAGCATTCTATAACACTAAAAAATGAAAATCCATGCTCAACTTTATTGAAAAATTAATTTCTGCAATTTCTTTGATGGGTGCCTGCTCTAGTGCCTTCTGCTCTGCCTGCCCGTGATCCCTTCATTCATTCCATACACGCAATTTGATTCGAAAGGCAAGTTAACGTGGCCTGAGGGAAAAGCACAAACAAAACCAGTGCATTTAGTGGGAAAGGTTATAGTTTAGCATCGCGAGATCAGGCTGGCAGGGGAGTTTGGGATAATTCCACGCTAGAGTTGAGACCCAGGCCACCCAATGCCAGTGCTATTTTAACCCGTGCTAACATCTTTCCCATAGTACTCCCTTGTAGCACAGACAAATTCTCCTGCACTACAGCTTTTCTTGCCTTTCCTCTGTCCCCTTCTACTGGGAAGCACTCTGGGACACGCTATCTGTCCCACTTCTCTGCATCCCCCTCCTTTCCCTGCCTACCAAAAATAATACGTTTTCAATTTGTTCGGAGTGACTAATTTCCCTTATCTTTCTTTTTTTCTCCCAAATCCCATGCTCACCCACAGAGACCGTACTATGAGCAGCTTTGCAAAACAAGTCAGGAAAAGGAAAGCCACCCAAACCTGTCTCGCAGCACTAAGGGTTATTTGAAGTCAGCTTTGGCACCAAGAAACAACACAGCTGTGACCTAACCTGTGCTGCAGCAGACGCTTTTATTTTTAGGTGCTTTCTCCTGGAATCACTCAAAACTTCTACTTCCTTCTCAGCATGTGGGATGAACCCTTAACGCAAATGCTAAAGAGATTTGCATATTTACAGTTCAGAGCTGCTCTAATTCCTTTGAAATGCAGGCACACAAAGACCCCCTAAACCCTGTCAAAGCCTGTAGAGCTGTGCTTTATACCACTTAACACAGAGCCGTACTCAGCATCCGTGTAAGAGCTGATGTAAGCACAACTTCCAGTACCTTCAGAGTGGGGCAGGTTTGTTCAGGAGCACGTACATCCCGTTCTGTCCCTTCAGTGCTCTCCCATGCAAAGTTTGCACAGGCCAAGGAGCGAGTCTTTTTGTTAACAGTCCTCTCTCTATATACTCACATAGCTGAAAACTAAATAAATATATATGTATATACACACACAACCACACGTGCACGTTATAATGTTCTCATCTGTATAACACAGCTCATGTGTAATTTTTTTCCCTCCTTTCCCCTTCAAATGATTAGTTTATTTTAATGCTTGTCTCTCCGTCTTCAGCACCCTACTTCAGAGAGAATGATAGGTCGGCATGCCTCAGTTTAAGTTTATGAACTGATAGTGACAAAAGAAAATGTAACCTAGGCTGGCTTTAAACCACTGATTGTCAGATCACATGTTCAATATGTCATATGGAGTACACTTCATTAAGGACTGAATTACTTTACTTGTAACATGAGCTAAATTAAAGTAAACGTCAGGCTGCATAAATCATCAATTTAAATGTATCACTAAGTGCATTGAAACAGTCATCATCACCCTGTGCCCTAAAATAACCCAAAAATCTGGCCTTCATTTTTGTAAGTTGTAAGGATGACAGATAGGAGATTTTTGTTCTTCGCTAGGGCCCACAATTTTACTGTCAGAAACTATTGAACTTTTAAGGAATAGCAATGGCCCACTAACACCTCTCATCCAACAACGTATTTCATGGTGCTGCAAATCAGAACTCGCAAGGTATCTGTACGGGATGCGCGGAGCATCAATCACGCTGTCACAGGAGCCCTTTCCTACACTGACGAAGTGGGAATTTGGTAGCGTACTTCTTTAAGGAAAGATATTGGAAGAAACAGCCTTGGGAACACTTAGAACTGCCAGGGCTGCATCTCTTCTGTCAAGCCTTGTATGACTTGATTCAAGTCAGCAGGGTATTGTGAAGTTAAATCACAACAGGATTTAGGCAGACAGTTTTCCCACCGAGATGTGTTTCTATTACCAGAGGTGGAAAAATAGCTATGTCAAAAGGAAATAGTTGCTAGGAAAATATGCACCAGTGCCCCATCTGTAAAGATCCAGGACATAATTCTCCTCTCACAGTTGTTTTATTTCAGTGCAACTCAGTTGATTAAGGGTATCACTTCTGCTTCACACCAAGCCGAGCACAGATTTAAGTCACTTAGATCCCTTCTGAAATGCTAAGGCAGGAATGGGCTAGGCAGAATTTTTCAGCTGATATTTCCAGATGACAGTAGGTGGCATAAATAAGGAGCATGAAGGTCCACATGCCCATTGCCCAAGACAGGAAAACCTCTCTGAAGTCATAGACTCATGTAAGACTGGTGGAAGCAGGCAGAGAATTAGAGTCTAAATTACTTCTTCGTGTTTTTTCCAGCTGTTTGAACAGGGGATTAACTGCTGGTAAATAAGTAAACTAAATTTACTTTTTCATAAGTAAATAAGGCTTGTCTGTTCTTTTCAATAGAGCTTTCATGTGTTTTAACTTGAGGGGAAGACAAAGTGAAATAGTGAAAAGGCATTTTCTGCTGGTCTGCTTGCCATCTGGATCTCTCCAGGCCCTGGCATATGTAGGATAGGAAGGAAAAAATCAAAGTATTCCTGGAAGGAAGAAGAGGCTGTTACCTACCAGACAAATGTGAGAAAAACCCGGAATTGAAGAGAAGGAAAAAGGGGTAATGTGAAACTCATTTATTTAGACTCCTAGTGTAGATTTCTTAGCATGCCCCTTAACTCTCTGTGATCTCTTTGTTTTCTTGCGTATGACAATTTTCATGGCTTCTATTCTTTCCCCCCTCCTTTAGTTTGATGTTCCTTCTCCACAAGCTTCCTGCATATGTCAGCATGAAACAATAGGCTCTCATTACACTTGGCTCCTTTCATCTCCTTCAGAAACTGACCTACATTTGTTCTGTCTTTTTTGTCAGCGTGGAAACATTTGCCCTAATCAGTTTATTAAAAAAATAAAATAAAATATGGCCTGGTCTATATGACCAGAGTTGTTGTGTAGTCTTGGGTATTTACTCAGGGACGGATATGCAATAGTTTCAGTTGAATTAAAAAAAAAAATGACAATAAAAATACTTTGTTGTGTGGTGCCAAGATACCTGGCTGGAGTGGAAGCTTTGCCCAGACTCAATGTGATATGTGATAGGAAACTATCTCTGTGACCATCAACTCCTGTGGTGTTATTTCAAGATTAGCCAAAAACAACATACATATCACTAGAATGGCTGGAATGAGACCTCCCTACGTACATGACAGTTTTGATTCTTATTTGTCATGGACTTTGTCCTGGTGACTCCACAGCTGTGTCCCTTCGTTTCACATTGACCATGTGTCTACACGGTAACATGGGGCTGCTGTAGGAATTTTCCCAAGTTTCCCCCAGAAAAGAAGCAATGGACTGGCTCCAGTTTGCCTGGTGTAACACAAGAGGCAAAGGGTCTCACGTAAGCTTGGGAGACATCCTTGGTCTGGCACCCTGGAGGAGGCCAAGCAACGTTTGGGTTGATGGTCCAGATCCAGACACAGACTCTTTGCACATGCAGGCCTGTTTGGAGGCCTACAGCCCTGTAGCACATTGCAGAAGCTACTGATGAAGCAGGAAACACTTCTGTGTGTTTTAAATGTAGAACTATTTGCTCAGCACAGCTACATTTCCTAATTCTTATGCACATGTCCAAGGCCAGGGATATAAAGCGGTCAGCACATCCCCAATGTAATAAGCAGGGGACCCACCTACGTAGCATCAGAATAACAACCAGCACCCAGACGCCTTACCAGATGTTCATAGACCTCAACACAATTGTCTCAAGCTTGTTTCTCTGTGAAAATGCACCAAGAAATTGAGGCTAAAGCCTGAGCGTTTATGTACAAGGCAGCATCCTGTCACACTGCCTGCAGGCCCTACTACACTCACCATGCAAAGTGGCAGCTGCATAGGGTTTCACCCTACCACTTTCAAACACCAACACAAATAAATACAGTATTAATGCACAAAGGACCCCAATTTTGGTGATGTGGCTTGGCAAAGCAGTCTGGCCAATCCATCATCTGGAAACATGTTTGACCTAGGTCTTATAAACCAGGAATTAAGCACATTTCGACCCATCCTAGTTTGTGGGAGTGCCTATACCATAAGCATAGCGTTCTGCTCCTGAAGATGGAAATTTTTAAAATATTTTCGGAGTTTTCTGCCAGTTCCTCTTAAGGAAAGCATAGTGACTGAATATTTATAGAAGGGCAAATCCAAAGTTGCTATACCTCAAACATCCCGGCAGCCGCAGCTGCTGTGTAGGCATGTACATGGGTTAAAAAAGACACATAGTTTGCCTACCTAAATGCTGAGTTTCAGGATCACGCAGTACAGTCTGTAAGTCACACTCCTGGTCTTGCTAGGACAAAATAGGCCTGAGCTATTGGCCAAACCTGAAAGCTGTTAAAAAGATGGAACCAACATTTGCCACGTAGCCGCTTGGGTCAGACCGCTATTAAACACAACCAGCTTCTCACTTGAGGGACAGCCCAAAGCACTGCTAAAATACAAGGTTCCCCTCCCATCGGAGTGGGGAGCAGCAATGAGAAACCCATCAAATGCTCCAAGGTCATGGCTTGTGACAGGCATCTCAACATCTTTATGAGCAGGATCTCCAGGCAGAAGGCTGAAAACTGCCATGAACCATGGCAATTTTCATGGAAAATTTTACCAGACCATGAACTTTACAGCCCAGATACAAGGAGCCCTTGTGAGGACAAAGAAAGCAGTAGAAAAGGCTGGAAGCCGTAGTCCTTCTGAGTCCGACCCGCACTACCAGATGCACGCGTTCAAAGGGGAAAAGGGCTGACAAGGCCAGTGTTGTTGAGACCTGCAGATGAGGGCAAGCTGCTGGTGCCAGGTCCCTGGTGGCTGCACACCCTTAGCAGTGTGAGCTGCAGATAGTTCTTGTCTTCCTGGCATGCTGGGGCCAGGACCACAGGCCAAGGGTGGAGCAGAAGGCCAATCTTCCACTGATGGTGCTAGGAGAACTTTCCTCACTGGGCTACGTCCTGCTTCAGGTCCCTAAATCTCACCTAAAATCTCCTCTTGGTGACCTGCCTAGCTGCCTGGTTTTGACGACAGTGTCTGAAATCCTGTGATCATGGATGTCTTTATCCTCACAGCTCCCAAATGAAGACCTCCTACTTGGAGGTCTAATGGAACCAAATCTAATCTCCATTTCTTCCTCTTGTGGAAATCGCATTTATTGCAAGACAGAGACACCCTTCCAGCTACATCCATAATTCCCTCTGACAGCCTCCAGGGTTAGGATAAGGTTGTCACTGCGCCTACTGCCAGGCATCTTTCAGGCCTCCTGTTGTCACCCAAGCCACAGTGACACACAGAGGAGGAGGACAGGCACGGAGCTGCTGGCCCCACACAGTGCTGCCAAATCAGCTCATGGCAGGAGCTGTCCCTAAAGAGCTTTGCTCTGCAAGCACCAAAGCATGAGAAAAGCCCTCGGCTGCAAAGGAAACACCACACAGGAACCGACTGACAGTCTCGCTGTGTAGCACGGAGGTCTGTGGTCCCTGGGGATGGGAGCAAACGTGGCCGCACAGTACAAATTCAACCCCTACCACCATCTATCACTCCAAGATGGAACAACTTTGGGAAAGCAATTTCTTGATTAATTAATCATCATAGCAAACGCAGTAAGTGGGTGTTTAACAAAAATATACTCCCTTTTGATTAGGGTACGCACTTTGGGAACCACATTCTGATATTTCCTGATTTCAGTTCCCATTAAAAGCTGCCCAGTCAAAAAATATATTCTTTGGAGAGACTTCAACTCTTTTTTCTTCCATTTAAGTGCATGGAAAGATGTTATATTTACCAATGAATGAGGTGGGCTAAAGGGGTCTTTTAAAGACCTAGATCACTGAACATATCAAAGCTAACTTAGGTGGAATGTGAGAGAGAAAGAAGTTTGTTCATCTCTGCAAAAGCATTACACCTGCCAGCCGGGAGCAGACAGAACTTCAACAGAGAAATTAAGGGTTTTTTTCACATGGATGAAGGACCTCGTGTGTCATATTAAAACTTCCTCTGAAGGAAGCACACTGTTCTGTGACACCCCCTGCACTTCCTCACATGTGGCCAGTCCTATGAACTGTTGAATGCAGGTAGGTAGTTGGCATGTGTGGGAGACTGGTGTTTTGGAAAACACCCAAAGATGTAGCCCCGCAGAACTACAGACCGCTAATACACATCTTTCCCCTAAATATATACAGATATATATATATATATATAAATAAACCTGAAGTGACAGTTAGCTGAAGACCTGGTGCTCTTAATTTCTACTCTGTCTTCCCCCAAAAAGGAGGTAAAATAGGGTCCTGGTGAGAACCTCCCAAACCTGGCTTATGTCCACATGCAGCCAATTTAGTGCCTCAGCCAGAAACCACAACTCTCAATGCCGTTGCCCCACACCAAGCTCCTGACAGGTTCTATAGGCTTTTATAACTGATTAGGATATAATTTTGGCTGGGCTTGCACTTACATAGGTGATTTCTAATGAAAGCTTAGTGCTTTGGTATACAATGCCAGCTACAAGATCTTTATTAACGTTTATTCATATTTGGTAACATTCTGAACTGACGGAACAAATTGTTCCTTACCCCGAAGGACTCTCATGAGCTTTAGAAATGATTTATGCTAGAGGAACAACTGTATGAACTTCACAACGATGTCTTTCCTTGTCCTAAGCCAGCGAAAGGCAGCAGGCAGACACCTCAGCACACATACTTTCTATGTAAAAACTATTTGCAAAAATAAACCCACCCTGGAGTTTGGGTTAGTTACTGGAGCTCAAGTAACTAACGACAGCTTTATGGGCTTCAAGTGGAGGAAACAACATGATTTTGGAGAAATGTAGGGAGAGCTCAAGGGAGTGAGTTAGCCATAGCACAGGGATGTTCCCATCAATAGGGTTGTCTCTAATGTCTTCCCACCCAGGCTCACACAAAATAACCACACGAATGTGCCACCTCCTCGGATGACTGGGTATTTGCTCTGCTGGGACAAGGTTTCCATGATTTCTGGAGATGGTTTTGCTAAGGAGCCCCGTAAGGACTCACTGAAGGCTTAAATGGGTAGTAAGTAACTTCTTTTCATGTGGGACCATTGAGCTGCCTGGCCATCCCTGCCTGCTCCTATGCAGACATTCCTCATTATATGGCCTGAAGATATTACAAGATGTGCCAACGGGTCCACATCTTCCACGAGGAAGGAAAAAGAAACATTTCCAACGGGACATTTCTGCTCCAGATAAGGAGAGAGGAATTAGCAGATTCAGATGGATACCTCAAATATACTGGGGGCATAAACAGAGGTTCCTATGAGTATTCTCTAAATTTACCTCTTCTGCCTTCCATCTGCTCTCCTCTTAACCTCCTACCTAACCAAGTCAGGCTGGCTCAGCATAGGCAAATCTCCTCTTGCAAGTCTTCACCTGGAGGCAGGTATGACAGCAGGCCTGGTACCGAGCAAAGAGCAAGGTGCACCCTGAGCACCGACCCTTGTTCCTTTAAACACACAAAAACACACAAAACACTGCAAACCCATTTTTCGGCAAGTGAACCATAAGCATCAGAATCAGCAGCTGCATTTTCATAGCTATTGCTCTTTGTTTTTACCCCCTCTTCCTTCAGTGTTTGTTGATTTTTTTTTTTAATTCCTTCTGCCTTCATAATAGGATTGAACTTCAACAATAAAACTTCAAACCTGCCTAGGACTAGATCTTTCTTTCACAGGAAGGTCATTTCACAGAATGGCTGAGGTTAGAAGAGACCTCTGAAAATCATCTAGTTCAAGCTCCTGCTCAAATGGGGAGTGTAATACCATTTAATATAATCCAAAAGTGTGACAAGCAGGGGATTTTTTTCACCTCTCCTTTAAAAGACTGTTCAGCTAGAGGGAAAAATAAGAGAAAATATAGAAAGACTAAGTAGTGCTTCAGTTTTCCCTCTGGTTCCATTAAAAATGTTTATTTCATTTCATTCATTTATACAAAAATTCATGCAAAGATTTTTATGCTTTGTCAGATGGATCACACACACACAAAAAATGCCCAGGGTTATTCTGGAGAGGCCCAAAACCCAAAGAGCCCATTTCCACAGATGGAAACATCTTTTTGACCTAAGCCACTGGGAAATCCACACTCTTCCCAGAAGATGCTGCTGGATCTTGGACTGCCTGCCAAGCAGCGAGGGCTTCCATTTTTACAGTATAATCCAACAGCTGGGTTAAAAAGAAAAAAAGTGGTACAGAAAGAACAGAACAGCCCAGACCTCAGGGGCCTGTCCCTCAGATGGTGTGAATTAGCCAAGCTCCTTCAATACAATTAGAGCCATTTAGACCCAGTGAAAAGCTACTCTAGAAAACTGGAAGACTAAAAAGCCATTATCAGGGTCCAGATTTTAAATCCCCTCCTCGGCCAGACTTCCAGATGGTACAAATATGCCTGGAAAATCCAGAAAGCCTCACCAGATCTCTTAAGGCACCCAGGAGGTTGTGTCAGATGACAGCTCAATGCAGAGGATGACCTGGCCTCTGTTTTAAAAACATGAAGAAAGAGAGACCAGGGCATTTTGGTCTGCAAGAGAGTGACCAAAACTGAAGCAGTGCATAATTTTAATCAACGGGCTCCTGTCACTGATACGTTCCTCTCTCCTCTTCTAAAATAGGAGACAGCCATCAGACTTGGTGCAAACACTGACAGTCTTCACAAGAAGGTCTTTGTACATAAAGCTTTAAGGGGCAGCACGGCTCAAGACACACCAATCAACCAAAGAAAAACCTACTAGAGGAAGACGCCCACATGTTTTTTCAAGTGTTTCGGTTGGTGCGGATGGGTTTATTTTCCCTGCAGTGAGGCCAGTGCGATGCTGACTGTCTCGCAGCAAGAGATCGGCTAACGCGACTGGCAGAACGTCAGGGCAGGATCGGGGAACGGGTTCCTGACATGGGGCAGCTCATCCATCTTCAGCTCAAACCTCCCTTCCTGACTGGCTCTTTCTGCAGCTCCCAACTACTTAACTCGCCCAAGTGCCCTCCCTTCCCAACCGCCACTCAGATGGACAGACCACACAGGATCTAACCTGCGGAGCACGTAGCCACAGCAAAGGCAGCACCAGATGTCCCAGAGGATGATGCAGACAAGCAAACAAAAGCCCTGCGATGGGCAGATAAGGGACCAGCTAATCACTCCCAAGAAACTCTTCACCTTAACCCCCAGATTTGTCTCCGTTTTTAAGCTGGATAATTCCCATTCAGTGGTAGCACTCAAGAAAAATCATCATTGTGCAGAAAATAGCAGTGAGTTGAGAAAATGCTTTGCACGCCTCCAGACACCCAAGTAACTTGGGCTGGGCAAGAAAGCTGAAGTCTGATACCTAATTCCCCCTGAATGTCTAGGTGAATACTGCTCCCCTATCATCCAAACCAAATGCTGAAGTGTTTCTAATCCCTATGGGTAACTGAAGTAACTCAATGAGCTAATAACTTTTTCAGGTCATCTCCTCCTTTGGCACTCCCATAATTTCTACTAGACCTTGAGCTCAGCTGGCAGATTTTAGAGCTGGAAACACGAGACAGTCTTGCAACCATCCCTAACATCTCTGAAGCCGAGAGTACCAAAGCCACAACATAGATGTCAACCCTGCTACCCTTGAAGTCATGGAAAGCATCATCCCCCTGACCCTTCCATGGAGGCGGTCACGTTCAGATAAGCCCCAGCAACAACTCACAGCAGGTCACAAACCTATTTACATATTTTAAAAGACATTGGGATATTGTTGCCTTAAAATCAAAAGGCACTTATGGTGATTTTCATCATTTATGCTTCCACACGTTAAGAGATTTTTTTTCCAGTGTAATCATTAATTGATCACATACAAAGTACATGGTTTGGAACTGGCTGCGAGTGCTACTGTATTGAAAACGTCCCCAGAAACATCCCCACATATTTGCAAACATACAGAGCTGTAAAATAAATGTGAACGTCATTCAAAGCTGATAACAGTAATTCAGTGCCAGTAAACAAACAAACAAAATCTTTTGGGGTAACAATTATTGAAAGACTTTTAAATCACTGATTACAGTGGTAATATCAGTAATGGAGAACAGCTGAATTTTTGCATGCTATGAAGCACTTGCTGGAGTAGCAAGGACCAGTTTGTATACGTAGTCTCAGGCAGGGAACAACACAGAAATTAAAGCGTGAGATTAAGCCATATCATCTTAAGAATTTCTCACTTGTCCAGAAGGGCATTTCATAGAGCTATCAGAATCACATGGCAGGAAAAGGGAAATTTTTGACTGATCCTGTTTTCTCCAGCACACTTTTCTCTCATCCCTGCTTTGCATCAGTCCTTGTTGAAAAGATGAACTGTAAATCAGTGTCCAGTACAAATAACTTCAGAAGCAAAAAGACAAGCTCCCAACCCAAAGCAAGGCTAGGACAACCTCCCTTAAACAAACGCAGTGTTTCCAGTTCAGATGGACTTGATGACTGCCACCTGATAGTAATTAAAGAGCCGTCTGTAGCCATCTCTGGAAGGTTAATTTGAGACTTTATGGAGGGCAGGTGACATACTAGGAAGCTTTCATGTTTTATTTTTGTTTCTGGTTTGTTTTAATTTGTTTTGTTCTGCTTGCTTGTTTATTTGTTCTAAGGAGAGCTATGGACTCTAGTCCAGTAATCTAACCTCCTAGAAAAAAAAAATATGGAACAAGGAAATAATCCCAAAATAACCTAGAAGATCCCAAGGAACTGTGGACTGGCTAGCATAGACTTTTTTCCAAGAACCACTCTGATCAAACTAATACAATTTTGTTCTATGATAGCATAACAGCCTTACAGAAAGAGCAAGGTGTCATTACCATGACTTGTCTTAAGAGTGTCTCATAAACAAAAGGAAAACATGATCTTGATATTGTATGATAAGTGCAAAACAACTTCTTAAAACTGTTTCTGGAAAGAAAGTCTCCACGATTGCCCATCACAGTGGAGCGAGGGATGAGAGGTGCTCTGCAGGGGTCTGTCCTTGTCCCAGCCACTGTTTCCTTGAGTGACCTGGCTATGGCACAGCATAGAACCATAGAATCATTATGGACAGAAAAGACCTTCAGGTTCATTGAGTCCCACCACAGATCACCATAGATCGCCACGCTGCCTCCTAAGCCATGTCCCTAAATGCCTCATTTCTGAACACTGCCAGGGACAGCCTGATTGTCAAAGGGCACAAGGAGCCTCTCCATCCCCTGGGCTTAGGGCACTCACCACTCGCTCCGAGTGCAGCGTGTTTGCACTGTGCATGCCCAAAAGGCAGCTCCGCTCCACGAGGGCCCATGGGCTCCGGCCTTCCTGCTAGATGCAGACATATCCCAGTCCCTTCGGGTAGGTTTCTTTTGTAGAGCAGGCAAGAGGTAGACTTGTGGCAAACAACATTTCTCGTAAGTAATTTTCCCTTACTTTATATAAGCAAATGCCTTTGATATACAACAATCCCCGACATGTTCAGGTTACATGCTTATTTTAAGATCTTTTGTTTATTTTATGATCTTCATAGGTCATTGACATCCCATTTAGCTCTGGTGACCCTGTTTATACAATTGCAATATACATTAAAAAATGTCCCTTTGGATAACATTAACATTCTTGATCTTAATCCATCACATGGGCTAACAATAGCTTCAACTCAGATGTGTACGTAACTGTTAAAAGCTTTAATGTAGAATCCAATACACATATCGAGTGGGAGAGGCCTGATCAAACAGATTGGCTTTCATTTTTCCATTCTAAGTGGCGGAGGATCCAGAACTATGTAAACTCTCGCGAAATGCACCGCAGGACCCCTCTAGCCGCCACTGCGAGTCATTAGTATCGCTTGAAAATGTGGTTTTCTTCCTACACTCTTCAGCTCATGACACTGTGTTGGAGCACTCAACTGCAGCAGCTTCCAAGGACTTTAGCTGCTGCCACTCTCCACTCGCTGGAAGCCCTCAGGTGAGCACGTGTCTGGCATCTAGCAAGCTCTTGTGGAGGGGAGCAAAGCTTCTCTCACCTCATCCCAACGGAGGCTGCTCCCTGCAACCCAGGGGCGCCCAGAGGATGGAGATCATGGGTGTGAGCACCGTAGCTCCTGTGGAAACCAGCAAGTCTATAGGAAAACCAGTCAGGATGGTTTAAAACCACCAAGAAAACAAATGCAGTCTCCTTGAACGCTGAGACAGGGGCAGTGCTTGGGTGACATGGTGGCCACAGCAGAGGGTTGGATGTTCCTAATTAATCCAGGGTCTGAGGGTCATAACACAACCAACCTCCTGCGGGAGGAACATTGCACCATCCTTCAAAATTTTTGCTTTTTTTTTCAATATTTAGGGCAGACTATGTGGAAAGGGGCTGAATGCAAGCAGGGCCATGCTTAAGAGGCCCACAGCTGCCATACGGGTCTGGCCAAAGTCTCCTGCAGCACTGGACACCCTGACTGCTGTGGCATCACTTCTGTGTTCAGGCACGTGCCCTGAGGAAGAGCCGCCGTAGAAGGGATCAAAAGTCACTTGTGGTCATAACTATGGTGGGGTCATCCTTCTTTTTGCCTTTTTTTCCTCTCTTTCCTATACTGGTTCAAAAAATGACACTTTGGCCTGCTCATTAAATGGCTTCTGAGCTCAGCCCAGATTTCCCAGGAGACTGGGTTCAGCTGCAGGGCAGAATAAATAACCAAGGGAAGCAGCCATCGGAGTTGCCATGGCACAGCCAGGGCAGGGGGAAGGGGACGTGCCACTCGAGCCGAAAAGAGAGCTGGGGACTCGGGGCAGCAGGGAGGGCCGGCTCACATGGCCGGTGGCCACCTCAGCGCCTGCAAACCGTGCCAGCACCACCCGCACACCCGTCACGTCACCGGTGCCAGGGCAACCAGAGCGACATTCGGGCAATTCTGGGCTGGAGCAGCGTGCATGAGCTGGGGCACCCTCAGCAATGAGCACCCAGCAACAAAAGCCTGGCACAGCAAAGCTTGGGGGAGCTGGTGGTGATGAGCCTCGGGCTGGGTTGCTTTGGTAGATTTCCATAGCTGATTTACCACTTATTTGCCTCCTGCCTGTATAAGTACAGAGGCCTTCCCTCTTAGGAATGGCCAGTTGGTCTAACTAACACCACTGGCTTGGTCTCCTGTTGCCTCTGTGGGTTTTTCCAGATGCAAACTGAAACTTGGTTCAAGTTGTACAATATTAAAATAAAACCTCTACTTAAAAATAAATTAAAAAAAAAAAAATGTGTGAATCTAGACTCTCCAAAGCACCAGCTTCACCCCTTGCTTCATGGCGAGGAACCTATGGATAAAATGGGCTGCATATCAAGGCCAGAGCAAGATTTCAAAGCGAGCAAATGTTCCTCAGGATGTTTATCTTCCTGCATGTGCTCACCAGTGAGGGCAAAGCTAGGGAAAGAGCAGTGGGGCTGGCTACTACAGCACTCCTGGCTATCATTTTAGGTGTTTCTGCTGGAATGGGATTGTTGCTGCCTGCATTGGAGCTGCTCCTTCTGCTTGCGCCCATGGGGAGCAGCATCAGGACGGCGCTGCGCTCTGCTGCCGGAATAATGAAGATGTCACTAATTTACCATTTAGACTTCACTGCCTATAAAATAGGAGGAGGAAATGGGCTGTGAGCACAATAAGGAGCAAGCCCTTGATTGATTACAAATATACTCAAGAATTGAGACGGGAAAGGGGAAATTAAAGCAGGTCAGTTGGAAGGGTCTTCCCGATGGGCAGGGGGCAGCCTGGGAGCATCGCTGTAGGAGCAGGTCCCGCTCCTGACACTGGCCACGTTGGCCCCTGTATTTATCCGCGTAACGGTCCTTTTGTGCTGTTAAAGCCCTTCAATATCTGGGCATCCCCATTCAGAAAATTATTTAAGAACGTATTTTAGTCTTAGCCTGTCCTCCTGGCCTTGTGGGACAGAGATATCTCCTGAAATTTAGGTTTTTCCAGACTGTGCGGATTGTTTTGCCAGGGGAAGGCATAGAAAATAGGATTCACACCCGAAACGGTTCAGCCCTAGAGAGAAAGAGCAAATCCAGTGTCCAGCTCAAGACAAGCCCCATGCTCAAAACCAGAAGCTGATATCCAGTCCCAGTTACAACTAATATTAATCTGCCTATGCAAGGGCAACAATAACCATGCCAAAGCCAATGCGACCTGAGTCCTATTGGGGAAAGCAGCAGGAGAGCTCAGACGTGAGATGAGGGTCTGTCCCACCATGGCAGGGCCCTGGAGCCAGCCTGGCGCTGCGCCGGGGCGCACAGAAGGGGATGTGCAGCGTGGGGAGGCGGTAGCCAACCCTAAAACCACGCACCGTTTCCCCTCCAACTGCTCCCAAATGATGGGGTGAACCTCAGCATACGGCAGGTCTCTGCTGCTGTTGTTATTTTCTGTGTTGCTCTTTTTTTGGATAAGGCATACTTAGAGAAAACACTAGAGATCTCAATTAAGCAGCTGGGTGACTTATAAATATATATTTATGTTTGAAGCCTAAGTGGCCATTGGCTTCCCTACTGTTTTACTTAGCTAACAAAACAACTCTATCAAAGTAAGTATTATTCCAAAACCCAACTTCCTGTGCAGAATGCTCCCATGTGCTCCATCAGTCTGGCTCTCTGATGAACTACATCGTTTCTTATAAACTGTCCATGGCCCATAAATTTCCAAGCATAAAGGCTATTACTGTGCTTTGCAAATCTGCTGAGAATTTTATCCTTATAACTTCATTTCATTCGATTGCAAATGAGTTTGGTAAGAAAGTTAATCAGCAAACTTTTATTTTTTTCCCCCTGTCCTCTGCTTTTTGGCCTGTTTTGGTTAGTGCCTCTTACCTGATTTAGTCTTGAGGTAGGTTTTATTTTGGCTGATTTTTGGACTGCCTCCGCCTCCCATCAGCATTCTCAAGCTCAGGAAAAAAAGACTTCTCAAATGTCCCTTTCACCAAAAACTTCGGAATAAAATTCGGAATAAATGTTCCAGGAAAATAGACCCAATTGTTTTGGGGGATCCACCCTGCAAATCTACAAAGCCTCATGGTTAAGATAGGAGGCCCTTGCTTATATTCAGGCATTGGGAATAAAAAGGTCAGATCCCTTTTTGGCCCTGATAGGAGTGTGGCAGGGAATGAAGGATGTAGATGAAAACCTCTTCTGAGTGTTTTGCTGATTTTGCTCCCGCAACTGCCTGTTTACACTGGGACTCCTGTTGTCACACGGTGCAGACAGAGCAGCAAACAAATCGCCATCATTTCTCTGCCCCCGAGCAGAGAAATGCCTCGATTTTGCCATTGGGTGCAGCAGGAGGCTGTGGCTTCCCCTGGCTTAATTCCAGTTTTCATAACAATACAAATTAGACTTGCTCAAGGCCATTTGAGAGGTAGGGAAAAAAAAAAAAAAAAAAGATGAAATAAGCCATAACTCTCATGGCTTTCTCCCCCTCGACCCCCAAAGCAGTCAATCACAAGCAGTGAAGTAAAAAAACTAATGGGAATAGGGACATTTTGATATCTTGATTCTGGAGACTTCTCGACTACCTTGTCCTAATTTCATTATGCTCAAGTTAAAGGGATTTTATTGATAGATACCCCAGGAAATATGGCTTGGAAACAGTGTGCTACCTTGGGATATCACCAGACATTTGACATTGGGGAACTAAAACAAAAACAGATGTTTTAGGAAATAAGCAGCTTGGATATATCACTCATAAACCAATTAAAAGTTTCTGTAGCAAGATGACATTTCCCATGAAGCAAGTGATGGGAGTAAAAGCAAATCAGTTGGCTGTGAGCTAGGCAGCAATTCCCAGGCACAGATTTTATTTATTTATTTGTTTATTACTGCTTTCAAAATGATGCTTGGATTAAAAAAAAAAAGTGATAAAGAAGCAGTCTCACCTTGTCATTCTCTAACCCATTCTCTTTTCACCTTCACACTTCCAGTCATTGCTCATTAAGCAAACAGCAAGATATTCCCACTATTGTCGGGCTCCTTGGCAGAGTCTCAGCAATTTCATGTCCAAGTGCACTCCAAATTAAGGCACGGAAGTTGTTTCTGTTTGTTTCAGGTATTTAGTTAAAAATAGTTTGGAGATTCTTAAGAGAATGGAAAAACGGAAGGGTAATTTTAACTTACTTGAAGCTTTTAAAAATTCCTACCCTTATTGCCTTTTTTTCCCCTCGGGATACTTTTTTTTCCCTTTTGCAGACCCAAGCAGAAACATCTTAAGCACATGCTTAACTTTGAGCATTAAAAAGTCAATGGGATTTAAGCATGTGTTTAAAGGCAAACATATGCTTTAGAGCTCTGCTGAATAGGAATGGTTTATTGAATCAAGGCTATAGACAGGTTAATAAAATGGGTTAATATATGCAATCTGGAAACAAAAATTAAACACTATGTTTCTGGAATATTAGCGTTATAAGCACTGCCTCGTTCTAGCTCAGTTCTCTAAATTACTATTGGATTTGTAATGTCCTTGACGCTGTCTATCTCTCATTTCTTGAAGATATGCAGATTATTGTACTAGATTATAATCAGCTGGCTAATGTACAGCTCTCAGCTTATGATTTTATCCAGAGCAATTCTGAATAATACACTGTTACTTCAAAAGGAGCCTATTCACCAAAATTCACTTACAAAGAAAATCTACAAAACCTCTTCTCTTTCACTGTCCTATTTCCAGAACTCCCCTTGAATAAAAATCCATATGATTTGAATAAGATGCAAAAAAAAATATTGTTTTTAAATATTTACTCTAGAACTAGCTCCATGAAGACACTTATTATATCAAAAAAGATAAGTGCTTATACTCTCATCAAAGATTTCCTTTAAATAGATTGTAAAATCCATTGTGAATATTTAAGACAAGAGTAATAACATGGTGTCGTATACACACACAGAATAATGCAATAACACTCTGCATTTTGACATCTGCCCAGGCAGATGTTTAGCAAGAAGTTCTTCAAAATCTTTCTTCCTTTTTTTTTTTTAACTTGCTTGGAAAAAATCTGGGAATCATCTTTTATATCGAAGCTACTTAGTACATTTTAACTGTCAACAGTTTAATTAATTTAAATGTAGACTTGCTGTGGAAGCCAACAACTCACATGAGCCTTCCACAAAAACTAGCGAAAGGGGGAGAAAAAAACTACCAAATTTAGCCAGAAGCATCCTGACATCGTCAAAGGTATAGCTACATTTACAGGATGAGCATGGCCCTTTTTTTTTTGAATTACAAAATTTGTTTTCCATGGCCATCGCATGCCTTTTAACACAAGCTCTCACTTTGCCAATTGATGGGCATTCGGCTCTGTGATCCGTTCGGAGGGCATACGCTGATTATTTACATGTTTTGTCAGCAGTAACACTGCTGATAAATATCAACATATATATTTACTTAAAGTAGTTGCAGAGTGATCCTTTTATAACTCCACATGTCTTGTGAGTTCTGCATTTTAGATGCATGTTGAAACGTGCACATTACCACATGCTGACTGCCAAATTCATTATAATGTAGATCATGTTTTAGTGATATTCCTTTAAACAAAGTTAGTTTGATTTTAAGTGCTTGCTGGTTAGCTTATTTATTATGAAGATTTGTCAGGCAGCACAGTTAAGTTAATCAGTAACCAATAAAAGATTTAAGTTCGTAGATATAAACTGGTTGATTTATTACTCCGAAAGGTTTTTGGCTTCTCAACAGCAACTCATGAAAACATGTTCTTATGGTTACTTTGCAAACCGATACCTTTTTATACCCTACTAATACACAGGAATCTGAGAGAAGAACCTACATTTTTCGTGTTTACTTTTGCCGGGCCTTGGGTAGAAGAGACAGACCTGGCTTTGTTTGGAAACCCAAGCGCGGGCTCCATGCTCGGCTCTGCTCGTCACAGCGAAGGAGCCCGATCACGTCTCACGTGTCACTTCCTCCTGATAATTTTGGTGTTTTTAAACAAAAAGCCAAGTGATAGCACCATTCGGAAAGCCAAAGTGGCAGCCAAGGGCCCCGAGAGCAGCTGTGCCAGGGTATGGCCATCGTCAAGGGGAAGATGACGATGGCTGGTGGAGTTAGATTTGGCTATGAGTGGCCCTGCTCTCATTTTCTGCGTCCCGTTGAGCACATTGTCCAACCAAATGTCTTGATAAGTCTGCACAGAGTGGGAAAGGGTGGCGAGATCCTACTAGCTTCCTGGAACAGGCCGCGGGATGGTATAGACTGGTATAAACTGCCAGGTATAGACTGATCAGCAGCGCTGTGGCACATATAGACCATCGGATCAAATAGCCGCCCATCAAGCATGCAGCCAGGGCGAAGCGTGCCCATACCAAGGCCTCCCGATGACACCATCACAGAAGGCAAACCCGTTTTCTGAATCTCATTTGGTTTTGCCAAATCCCTTTCTATTTTTCCAGAGTTCATTTCTGCGGGCCCCCCTTATTCATTTATACACCTGTATGTATACATAAATATAATTACACCCATCTAGAACATACAAATATATATGTATATACACGAATGACAGCCAGGCAGGAGGCAGGGGAGTGTGGCACACTGCCAGCCACAGGACTGGCAAGAGGACAGCAAGAGGGCACACATAAAGGCAGGATGCTGGTTCCTTTTTTTCCCTTTTTCCCCTTTTTTTTCTTGTTTGGCAGAGGAGCCCCAGCTCAAGGCTCCAACAAACCACTGCAGCCCCTGAAACTGGTGTCCACTGCCCATGGCTCAGGGCTAAGGACCCCGGTGTCGGTGGTCCAGAAAACCCAAGCCCTGTCAGTGCGTGTGGAGTCACCTCGGGCACGTTCCCCAAAGAGGCGGCTCATGTCCGCGTTGGGCCGGCAGGAAAGCGGACGCATGTGGGGCTCTGGCAGAGCGGAGCGGCTCACCGCAGCCGGATGGCTGATCTGTGCCTGCCACATGCTGCACAGTGCTTTAATGTCCCCTTAGCAGGCTGGATAAATAATTTCCGCATCCACTCGGTTGTGCTCACATGTGGTCCTTTGAAAGAGTTAAGCAAAAATTACAGTGCCAATATATCTTTGAGATGAAACAATGACATTTATAGGTCATTGTAATCCATGCATTAATTAATTTTATTCCCAGCCTTCCATATGATCCATATGATGTCTCCTCAGTGCTAAATTTGGCCTAGGGAGCTTGATTTTTACCAAAAAAAAAAAAAAAGAAGAAGAAAAGGAAAAAGAAAAGTTCCAAAACTTGGCTTGCAAGTGAGTTGCTCACCCGCTAGAGAGCCAGGAAAGCTCAGGAAGGGGAAGTGAAGAGACCTGGGCTCCCACAGTGAGCACAGTCAGCTGATCTGGTAGTAAAAATCCTCATAAAACCTTCAAATACATATTTCACTAAATACACAGAGAAAGACAGGTAGGACTTTCCAAAGCCACACATCAGGAAACATAACAAACAAACAGGACTGGATCGTTCAGGTACAGGATGACAGAGAATTGCTGTTTAGTAGCCTAAAGCCATCATAACGCGATCGTGAGCCAAAACCCGTTTTATGGGGTTTGCTGAACTCTGCAAAGAGCTGGCATTCTCGGCGCACATCTAAGCATGTCCTCCTACTTCTTGCCCTGTAGTACACTATCATGAAATAAAAACACCTAAAAAATGAAAAGTCAAGTTGCAAAACAGTATTTTTGTGTGTTTCAAGATTTTTGTTGCTGACTTTTGAGCACCCATTCAATGCAACACATTCCGTATTCAGTTTGGTCTCTCATACACACGTATATTCAAGTGAGGGAGAGACACCAGACTAACCTATATGCATGTGCACATGTATGGATGCAAGTGTATGGGAAAAATGAGCTCTCCTGCTAGACACACACGTATATAACACTTAATGCTAAAAGGAAGAGTCATCTGACTTGTTCAGAGGCTATTTATCCTGTCAAGGGAAGAAGCATAAAGGAGCAGATCCTCACGTGATGCAAACGGCCCCGACTTAGGGCAGCTGGTGCATGGGATGCCGAGAGGTTTGGGGAAAAGCGTGGCACATCATCAGATTTCTGCGGAAAATTATCAAGCACAGACGGCAGACCTAGACACACCAGCCTGCCCTCACCGTGAGGAAGAAAACCTCTCTCCTGCTCTCTGACGTGAGCATCTATCTGTGTAATGGGGGTCTTATCTCGCTGGAAGAGAAGACAGGTGAAATTTTAATACCCTGAGAAACAAAATCGCCAGTGTTTGAACCGCAGTTCCAAAAGCAGGAAGATGACAACGCCATGACTGTGTCTGGGAGAGCCGCTGTCACAGCGAGTATCAGGACCTGCTATGTTCACCCTCCGTCTTGGTTTCAAAATTACCGCTCTATGTTCCTACTTTCTTAAATTAATCCGTTGACACTACAAAGTAAAGAGCTGGGAGTGAAGGACAATGCTCAGGAGGGCCTCTAGGCTGTTACTTTGGATTATAAGTATCTAATTTCAGTAATTTAAAGCAAGCTCAGTTTTGTCAAAGGCTCCATCCAACCTGTAAACGTCGGGTCAGGCGAGCACGGCAGCGTGCCGTGGGGGAACAGGGCTCCAAAGGGAAAGCAAACTGCTCCGCTTGACTCCTCCAAAGGCCTTTTTCACCTAACCATAAAGGCAAAACTGACGTTCTTGGATCATGTGTACTATAGGACACTGCAAAGTCTTTTTCCCCTCACACATCTCCTGGTTTTGTGCATGTTTTACTCCTCAGTAATGAGATTTCTGTGCTAGACAAGCCAGGATTCAGCAGAGCAGCCAGGGATGAAGAAAATGGGCAAAGGGGTAAGTAATAAATAATTTCTCAAATGATGTTTACCATGTTGTTGCACCTCTACGCCATTTACACTTGAACTTATCTATCACACTGATACAGGCAAACAGGAAAAACAAACCCGGTTCAGATGAATTGCACAGTTCACTTTCCTACACCCCCGTGGGGCCGAGCCATCTTGGAAAGCCAATCTCTCACCAAGTCCCTCATTGCTCCAGCTTGGGGTTTCACCCCCGGGAGGTTAAACCTAGGCTGCTGTGCCCATTGCATCCAAAACGGAGATGTGGGGTAGCTCAAGGCTTTGCACCTGGAAGAGACATGAAGAGCAAAGTCAGCAACCCCTGGAAAGCATGGCCGGAGCGGCCCTACTCCAGCTCTCCCAGTTCGACAAGGAAAAGAACGTTGCTTATTACTAATTAACACCATTTGTTCACCACTGGGGTGAAGCTGCTAGTTCATAGAGGTGGTCTGAAGAAGTAAAATAAATAAATAAATAAGTGGAGCTGTTGTCTGTTATTGTTTCTGAAGGGCTTTTGGAATGGGAATGGTTGAATGGTTTTGAAACCTAGAGGCTGACAAAGCACGACCAAATGCTCAAGCAGTAACTTGCAGTAACGCAATCGTGTGTGTGCAGAAAGCCGACATGTCCCGTGCCACGACGACAGAGGCGTCGGATAGCATCGACTCAGCAAGCTTGGCAGGGCTCCACAGCAGAGCAGTGTGGATAAGGAGAACTCCCGTTGCGTTAGATCGGCTACAACGTGTTTGTCAGGGACCCGCACGCGCGTGCTGGGGGCAGAGCCGCGGGGCTCCAGGGACCCGGCCCCTCCGAGGGGGTCTCCATAGCGCTGGTCCTGCCTGGCCACCCCTGGGAAAGCATCTCGCGCTGCTCCGCTGTTTAACATCCTCAAAGCCACAGGGAAAACCAGGGCATTCTTTTCCTCTGCTTTGTTGACTTTTCTCCTTTCTTTTTCTTTATGCCTTTCCTTCATTCTCTTCTTTCTTCTCATCTTCTCTTTCTTTTTTTCTCTTTTTCCTTGCCTTTTCTTCCTTTTTTCTTTTCTTTCTTTCTTCTCTTTTCCTATTCTTTTCCCTTTTTCTGTTTCTTCCCCTTTTGTTCTTTTTTTTTCCTCTTTATCTTTTCTTTTTCTTCTTTACCTCCATCTTGAAACAGCTTTCCAATGGAGGAAAAAGGCAAATGTACCCTCAGAAATACCAAAATCTCAGAAACCCCAAATCCCCCAAACACATTGCCTCTGCCCCGCTGGGCACTCTCACATGCCAAGCGTGGCCTCACTTTGCCAGACTTTGTAACGCAGAAGCAACACTGTTTTTAATCAAGAAATCCCCTGCAGCTGCGCGTTGCCATGGCAGGGCAGCCCTCCGTGAGACTGGAGCTCTCTGGCCGTAGGGACGAAGCAGCGACCCCCAGGAGGGACGCTGGCACCCCGGACGACCACACAGCATCTGCACGGACATCCCGTGATCCAGTCGTGGTCCATGGGCCAAGCGAGGCCACCACTGTGGCCAAAAGTGAATCCCGGCTCCAAAGCCAGCCTCGGCCTTCTCAGCACCAACCCACTTTGGGAGGCTCAAACTGCTGATGTCAAAGGCAACGCGTTGCAGCAGGAGAAGGCTGTGAATCTGGGAAGTAATTTGCGGGGCAGGAGGTTTTGATGCCAGCAGGGGAGACATGGGGATCCCTTCGTTAACAAGACGGGTCAGATCCCTGAGCTCACTTGGACCAGCCTGCTGCCACCAAGATCCCATGCGAAGCAGTCACTGCCCTCGGCAGGAAGCTCCGAGCATCCCCGTGGGGAAACAGGCCTCTGTGTAGGGCAGGCAGCACTGCGGGTTGAGCAGCCTCCTCCATGGGGAGTCGCTTCTCCAAGACCCCCTTGAGAGCAGCGGGGATCTCGGGGCAGCCGTCCCTAAATCCCGGTGCCTTCGGGATCCGCGCGCGCCTGGCGCTGTAGGTAGCCCCGGTAGCAAGGTGGCTGCACCAGACCGGGCAGTGATTAGCACATCAAAGGGCATTGAGAAGGGAAGTATGCTGTTAATTTACCCTGTCAGAAGGCAGTGACAAACTGCGGGGTTTTGTCCTTTATCTTCGTCCAGGGCACCGGTGGGGAGCGGGGCTTTCTGAGCGCAGGAGCCTTTCCGGGGGGGTTTCCAGCCATGGGAAAAAGCCTCTGGCAGGAGCCGGAGCCGCCGGGATGCTGCGAGTCGGCGGGAAGGGAAGGGGAGCAGGGGAAATCCTGCCTGGAGCGGAGTGGGACACGCACGGCACCTGCCCGCGCGCCCGGCCCTGGGGCACGAGGAGCCGCGTGGGTCCAGGGGGAGCGGATTCAGCGCTGAGCTGCCGGCGGGCCTCAGAGCCGTCCTTCATCCCCCCAAAACGGACCTGCCGAGGTTGTCACCCCCGCGGGTCCCCCTGCTCCAGCCCCTCTTGCCCGTGCACTTCCTCTGATCCCCGCACAACGCGGACCGCTCGGGAACGGTTCCTGCGGGAGCCCTTGGGCTGCTGCTCCCCGGAGCTGCTCCCAGCTCCTCCCCGCGGCCCCGGCAGCCCCCACGTTACTGCGGGGATCAATCCGGCTGAGGGGCAAAGCCCAGCGCTGCCCGGAGCGCCGCAGAGCATCCTCACCTGCGCTGGAGCCGGCGCGGAGCTGCGCTCGGCCTCCGCGCGCGGTGGCTCTGAGCTCGCGCGCGGCGCTTTGAGCGCTCCATAAACCCGAGACAGGCGCGGGCTGGCCCGGAGCCGCCCCGGCGCTTACAGATGCGCTCCCAGGGCTGCGTGCCGTGCCTGGGGGCAGGGGCGCCAGCACCAAGCTCGCCTGTCCCTGCAAAACTCAGCGCAGGAGGTTGGTGCTCTCTCCCGCAGATGCAAAGAGGAGCCTGCAACCCCAAACAGCCCCGTACAATGCCAGAAACGCAGGGGGGAAACACAATAATAATAATAAAAAGTTGAGACTGAGAAGAAGCGATTGCAGGTGGATGCAAGAGTTAACAAAGCAGCTTCAGCATCTGCTCCTGTGAACTTCTACGGTTGCTGCAATGAGCCAGCATTGATTATATGTGGGCACCGGCCCCGCAAAGCCCCGCTCAGGTGACTGCCCTGTCACGAGAGTTTTAAGAACCCTCCTTTCACCCTCCCTTGAGCTATCTCGAACCTCAGCTATCTAAAACACACAATCTCCTGCAGAAGCTCGAGCCGAACGTCTCCCACCCGGCCAACAGCGCTTTACTAAGCTTCACACAACTGCTAAAGCAGCCCCAACTTTGAGACTGTTAAACGCACTCGCTTCCCGTGAGTGAACTTGATTCGGAATAGCACAAAACCTATATTTTAATTCCTACCCACTTGGGTCGGACGTCGCAGGTTCGGATGAGCAGTGTTAAATGTGCACAGCCGGGTTCTCCCTTGCAAAGAGGCTGCGGGAAAAAGGAAAAAAAAAGGGGGGGGGGGGGGAAGACAGAGAGGAAAAAAAGTGCCCCCAGTGATTGTGCATTACTTCGAAATTGAAATAGATTGGGGAGGTTGTAATAAATATATGCCAGTAAAAATACAAAGCATGTGTGGGAATGCCTCTACTTTATCTCAACATTTCTTAGTAAAATAACTTCTTTATGGTGTAATCAAAAATGGAAACCCAGCACCTAACTAAATTAAGTGCTGCAAACACTAATAACGTTAAAATTACTATTCGATTTATTTTTATACTGGATGATCTTCAAAGTTGCAGCCTGAGAATTACGGAAACCTTTCGGGGAATATTTCTCAAATCGGAATACTTCAGAGAAGCGAACATTAGCTTGGATTTCTACATCTAAAAAATCCTTCGCGAAAGGAAATAGATGTATTAAAAAAAAAGGAAAGAAAAAAAAAACTTTAAAAGTTCCCCTGATAGTTACAGATGGTTTAATCTTTGGAACCTATTATGTGTTCATTTTCCCTTCAGCATTAATTATACATAATTACCACCACTTTGCCCATACCCTTTCAAAAACGAAATCTGTTTACATTTTCCGCATATGCTGCATAAATGTAAGATTTTTTTAAATGCTTTTTTTCTTTTTTTCTCAAGAAATGGAGCGACTAGAGGAGCGAGGACCCGGTGTGAAGAAAAAGGCTTTTTAAGAAGAAGAAAGAAAGAAAGAAAAATAAAAAATTCCTTTAATATAGCTTAATTACTTCGCGACTCTGGAAGCAATTAGGTGATGGGGCTTTGAAGTGAGGCAGAGGAGCGGCGGGACCGGGAGCGGCGGCGCGGGGGTCCCGTGTCCCGGCCGCGCTCCCCGCTCCGCGGCCGCGGGGATTCCGCGGCTCTGCGCGGCCGCTCCCGAGCCGGCGCTGGATGCAGCGCTACCGGCAGGGGTGCAGGGGCAGGAGGGTGGGACGAGGATCGCTGGGCAGCCCCATTCTCATCCGGTCCGCAAGCCGCAGAGTTGCGTGGCTCTATTCTCCACCGTTTATTTTTTCCTACATTTTTTCTTTCCCCCGACCCTTGCCTTTTCTCCCCCGTCGCAGCTCACTGTCAGGTCTTTTTTTTTTTTTTTTTTTTTTTACAGCCAAATACACCTTTTTTTTTTTTTTTTTTTTTTTTTTTTTTTTCCCCTTTCTGTTTCTTTCCCCGCTTTTTCTCCCGGACGCGCACGGATCAAAGGAGCCCCGGGATCTAAGCTCTTATTGTGAGGCTGAAACCCGAGAGCCGCCCGCCGCGGCAGTCGCCCCGCGTCAAGGCACGGGGGCACCTCTTACATCATTATCACTATTAATATTAATTCTGTTATCCTCCTCACTTTGTTTCCTCTGCACTCCCCAGCCCCCGCTTGGCAGCGGGGCATCCCCGACCTTGCGCGCCTCCTGCGCGCCTCCTGCGCGGCACGTTTATAACGGGGAGCAAAGCAAGACGGATATTCGAGGCCGGCAGAAAATGACTTTCCCCTCTCCGGATCGCTCTCCTAAATAAAAAAGAATCACCCAGTTCCGGGTGTAAGCATTTATCTCGAGCTTGCGGTCATTATCTTTATTATAGAGCCTCGACCATAAATAAATCTGGTAGTTACTACTCCCCAATAAAGCTGTAGGCTATGGGACACCTTACTATTACTTTCTTAATAATCTGCCATGCCTTCCCCTCTAAATCTTCCCGGCTGTCTGCGCGCCCGCCCGCCTGGATCCGTCTTCGCCCCGCAGGTAGCGAGCCCCGGGCTCGCTCGCAGGCTGCGCCTTTCCCCGCTTCTTTTCATCTCCCCCCCCTTTCTTTTTTTTTTTTTTCCTCTCTCTCTTTCTCTCTCTCTCTCTCTTTTTCTCTCTCTCCCTCTCTCTCTCTTTTTTCTTCTTTCTCTCTTTTTCCCCACCCCGCTTTTTCCCCCCTTCTTCCCAGCCCGGACCCACTCCCGACACCCCTCCTGCCCCGGCAGGTGGGACTCGACCCCTTGGTGGGGGCCGCGCTCTGCCGCTCGACCCCAGCGGCGGCCGGGGAGGTTCGGGGTTCGTCTGGAGCGGGGCGAAAGCGCTCAAGCCCGGCGCCGGCAGCGGCAGGAATGAAGGACAAGGAGTCAGAGCCCCCCACCTACCTCTCCCTTTATTAATATATTTATCTATTCGGGCACTCCTAGGCAATAACATTTATTTACAGCCCCAACGCAGCGCGTATGCTCCTTTTTAAATTGTATTTCTTTTTTAACCAGGCTGGTTCCTGTTCGCTTTTAAAACAAGCGGGTTGGAAAAAATATTCCCATTTGGGACGAGGGGTAAGAGTGAGAAAAAGGAAGGAGGAGGGCAAGAGCATTTTTATTTATACCTATGACATTTAAAAGAGCATAATTAATTTGTCCTGCTTGCATTAACATTGTCGAGGAAGGTTTCAGAAAGCAACCCAGCACAGGCAAGGGGGAGGAAAAGAGAGGCACTCGCCTCCAAAGCTCAGTATTTTTTTTTCTTTCAGCTGTGTAATCAATCATTCAAGTAGGAGGCAGCAAAATTGTAAAGATTCGATAGATTAAAATGCAAATGAAAGGTAGAAAAAGAAACATCAACATGGCAATCAAAGATTTAATAATCGTAAATCACGGCGGGTTTTTTTGTGTGTGTTGCAGCTGCAGTTTGTGTTTTTATGTTTTAATCATGTTCGTTCTATAAATAAATAATTTCTGAAACGAGACTAATTTTTCACTATTTTAACCGTGGGCTATGGCACTAAATATTTTTTTTTTTAAAGTACCTAACTCCAGATTGCTGCATCTCAAGCCAGAAAAAAAAAAGAGATAAAAAGAAAAAGAAAAAAAAGAGAGAGGGGGTGGAAATCGCTAAGTTTGATTAGTTCGCAGTTCACATTTCCAGCTCCTGCTGCTCCGCCGCGGCAGCTCTTTCGCTGGAAAACTGAAATCCTTGGGAAGTTTATTTTGAAACGTGGGCGTTTGCGCGAAAGTGGACAAGTTTGCGCGGAAAACGGCGGCGGCAGCTCGAATTCCTCTAGGAAACTTAGAAGGATAACGTGTATATGTCTGTTATATACTATATATATAAAAATAAATGTATCTGGCGGGGGAGGATGGCGGGCAGTGCTGCCCCCCAGCTGCGCTCCCTTTGTAGAGGGGCAGCGAGGAGCGCCCAAGGGGCTCCGCGGCTGCTCTATTCTCCGGGGAATTGGACCCAAAATCATCGTGGCGACTTGAGGGGAGAGTCTGTCATGTAGTTCGGCGAACGCGGGAGGACGGAAGCAAGTGCTTCTCCCTGCTCCTGGTTACTGCAGAGTCGGGGTGACTTCACCCGGTGGAGTCTATTATTATTTTATTTTATTTTATTTTATTTTATTTTATTTTATTTTATTTTATTTTATTTTATTTTATTTTATTTTAT
>JAUBNY010000257.1:461720-471957 GCA_032275445.1 Crypturellus soui | reverse complement strand
GCTCCCAGCTTCCTGCTTGGTTTTCCACAGTGTTTGTTATCAAAACCCTCCGCTACCTCCTGCAGCCCTAACCCTGCTTCGATGCCTGCTCTTAGGACACGGAACGCGCCAGCACACAAGGGAGCTCTGGGAGCTGCGTGGCCATGCGGTGCCGCGGCGGGGCCCTCGGCGCCACGCATTCCTTGGGGCCATGTCGTGGCAGGCCCCGTGCCCCCCTGCCTCCTGCAAAGCCGGAGGGGTCAAGGCGAGGGCAGAGCTTTACAGTAATTGAATTTATAATCCTGTTTTCTCCAGCTAGGCCTGACCATTTACAGCAAACATCTTGTTAAACTGCAATTACAGGACTACTGAAAATTCCCCACCAACACTGAAAAGAAGAGCTTCTGAAATAATAATAAAAAAAAAAGTAGAGTATTTTGCAAAAATACTTATGAGTGGCCCTATTCCTTGCTTTTTTTTTTTTTTAGCACTTAACCTCTGTTTGCCTCATAACTTGTTATTCTGGTGGAGAAAAGCATTCAAAATAAAGATGGAGCAAAACACGGAGAGAAATCACAGCAGTCCTCTCCATACGGGGCACTCACAAACGGAGTACACAAAAGCGTTACCCTAAGAGCACCAGAACTTCTCCCGTGGCTTCACCTCATCAGAAAAGGAAGTAAAAAACACTGGGGAATAAAAGAACTCCATCAGGAGTTGTATTTTCAGAGGAGTCTTCCAAACCCACCTTCAAAGGAGACAAGAATTGAGAAAGCAAGCGAGGCAGCAGGCGCATTCCTCTCTATTGACTTGCAAAGGAAGGAGGCCCAGCCGGGCTCCCGCAGCTCTGCTCCGCCTGCAGCTCCTGTTCCCAATCGGCTCCCACAAGGCCCTGTAGAGCCAGAGCGGGACGCGAGGCCTCATGGAGCTGTGCGCGAGCGGGCTGGACCACTTCCAGTGGGGCCAGTGCGATGGCAGGCGCCCCTCCGGGAGCCTGACGGGGCCGTAGGCATCTACGGGAGCCGTTTCTGAGCGCTCCCTGCGCAGAGTGTGGAGGGAAAGGTCCAAACACCAGCACTGGCTGTTGCGAATTGTTTTATCGTTATCTTGTACAAACCGTGACAATCCAAATTGCGTGAGCAGAAGGTTGGACTAATTCTCCTTTCTCATTATAAGCACAGGTGTAGCACAAGCAGCACGTGAAATAAGCAATTAAAAAAACGTGCTTTTTCCCCCCCATTAGCTGCCTTAGCTCCATGACCAATTAGAAAATTGCTTAATATCTGTAATCTGCATTTGCAGAAAGCAATTTCCACAGCAGCTCCGCCAAGTAAAACAGCGAGCCTGACCGGCGCGCCGGGCACTCCTGAGCACGGGAAGGCTGCGGGGGCGCCGAACACAGCCCCATCCCACCTGTGCCAGAGGTTCCCTCAGAGCGGGAGGGCATGACGAGCCCAGGCCGCGCTCCGCTCTGCTCTGCTCTGCCCACGCGGACCTGCCCCAGCACAGCGAAGTGCCCCTGAGGCACCGCATTGGCGCTGCTGCCCCTTGGTGAGCCAGACGCTTCCCAAGTTGTCCATGGGAGCCTCCGGGGGAAACGGTCCCTCACGCGCCCCTGCCAGCACCCGGGGCTGCTCTGGGGCCGTTTTCCACACCGGTACTGAGCGGGCATCCCCTCCTGTCCCGTCCCCTCCCCGCGCAGCCTCAGGCACCGCTTCCCTCTCCCCACGCTGCCCGGCAGCTCAGCCCTGCGCCCGGGCGTCTTGCGGGGAATTCAGAGCAGGAACATTTCCCTTCTGGGCAAAGCAATAAAACGACATTCTTGCTCCTCCCCCTGGAAGTCAAACGGAGGTCAGCTCCCCATCCTTGTATCTGTTTAAATAAAATGGTCCAGCTGTTTGTATCCAGGATGCCCTTTAACCTTCTGTCCCATCCTCCCTGCCTTTGTAACACAGCTCTGCGCTTTGCATTATAGTCCACTCCAAAGTGCTACGCATTGAAAAAAGAAAAAGAAAAGAGAAAGAAAGAGAAAGAAAGAAAAGGAAAGCATTCGCTTTCAAGTCTCTTCCCGCATCCCAAACCTCAAATTTGTAAGAACTCATCAGATTAAAACTATTAACGTCTCTTGCCCTGGGAGAGCACAAGGTGCTTCTCCACATTTATAAATCACTGCCTATGACTCCTTGCTAGCAAAACTGTAAGGTGGCCACGGGCAGGAAGATCCGCAGCCACAGGGATCATTTCTTCAGCCTCGCTGTTTCCTCCTTCGAATAAAATTGCATCAATGTGCATTTCCAAAATGCAGCAGTACCAGCAAAAATGGCAGGACAAAGGAGTCAGCAGAGGGGCTCTCCCTGCCCTCCTCCTACACGTGCATGTTTGTCTTTCTTTGCGGGGGGGAAAAACATGCTAAAGCACCCTGATTTTTAAAAATACAGAGGAATTGGGGCCTGAATCATCAAGTGCTTTTGTACTTGGTGCTCCTGAAATCCAGTTTTCTCAAAATACGACTAAGCGTAAAACACCAACCTGACTTTACCCTGGGCAGGGCAGCACTACGCAAGGCTAAAGGCTGTGCAATAAAAGTGCTCCCTTTGGGGGTGCTTTTCTGCAGACCTGGAGGGTTTCCCCTCTCTAAAAAGTAAAAGCAACAAAACAGGGTCTGGGCGCACGAGCTGCACCCCTGTCCCAGACAAGGGAAGTGGAGCCGCACTTGCAGTGTATATACAGATATATGTGTGTGTGTGTCTGTATGTGTGTATATATATATATATATTTTTTTTTTGCAGGAGGAGGATCTGGCACAGGGAGACACTTGAACAGTTGGGCAAACACTGGCCACTGCTTCAGGCTGCTGCTATTTATTATTTTTGAAAGTGAACGTCTCTTCGCCCGCTTCAGCCGCACCAGCCTGCGCCTCCTGGCAGCTGCAGCAGCAGGAGCCTCCCGGCTCCGCAGAGCTCTACTTGGAGCGAGGGGCAGCTGCTGGGGCAGGAGACCCGTGCTCGGCCTCCCACACGGCATCGCTTGCAGGTGCCACTGCCCCAGTACGGCCTGCGCCCCCAGTAGGCACCAACACCGGCCCGTCTCCATGGAGGGAGAATAACCCTCTTCCTCCTGACAAGAGGCACGAGCCTCTGTTCACCAAAACACAGCGCGCCCTTGCTCTGGTGGGCCGCCCCAGCCTCATTTTTGGAGCAAAATGCCAGAGCAGCCCCAGTCCTCCACGCTGGCACATAACTCACTGCTAATTCACTGCGTTTCCTTCTCGTGCGTGTCCTCACACCACTCCTTCATGAAGCGGCAAAACCACTTTCTCCAATCACTGCTTAATTCCTCGACGCTTATTCAGTTTATCTCTAATAGAAACAATCTAAATGAAAAAGTGTGCCATAAACACTGATTCTGGGTTTATTACACCTCGGTAACTGCTTTATTCCTTATTTCAAAATATTTCCTTGTGTATTTGTTTTCCACAGCTTCCTAAAAGGTGTCAGTTAACATAATGAAAAAAGAAAGTCCCAGGAATTACTGTACAGGCTGCCTTCAAATGTTTTAAAAGCCACCTTAAAAATAAAATAAATAAATAAATAAGCTCCCTCTGCAATTATGAACAGCAAAAATAAGTGCAGACTTTTGCACAGTAATCACATCTCCCCATCCCCGAAATGAGAAAGAAACGCTAAAAGAGCTCTTAGAGCAGTTATTAAAAAGTTCTGCTCCCGAGGTCAGTCAGTGAGCTTAATGACCCCTAACTACCAGTCATTAGCGAGCCCTGCTCTCTGTGCTGCCTTTATCTGCGAGGAGGAAGAGGAGGAGGAAGAGGAGGAGGAAGAGGAGGAGGAAGAAACCCAAGGCGCTGCGGGCAGGGCGCAGCCTGGAGCCAGCACTCACGAGTCACGTTTGGTGACGCGTCGCGGGGTCTCCTCCCGCGCAAGGAGGGCGCGCAGGAGCCTTCAGAGTGGGGTGGCCCCAAGCAGCGCTCCGGACTCACCACTGTGGAGCCGCGGGAGGGCAGGAAGGGCCTCCTGGAGCCTCCTCCCCAGCTGAGCGCACACGGGGCCGGCGCTGTTGCAGGACAGTACTGAAGAGCAGGCAAATAAAATACTATGCAAAACTAGTGATGAAAAACCACTAATTAGCTGACAAATTTGATGTAAAGCACTAATGAGAGCCATGTGCAGCTCTGCAGCTTGGTTTTAAAAATAGTTCCTGACGCGGAGTGTGAGTGTGTGACCCCGGCGCGGGCAGCGCGGAGCTGCGAGCACCGCGCGGCCTCGGCCCGGGGCCTGCAGGCTCTGCAGCACCCGCACGAGGGAGAGGACATGGCAGGAATGTGGCTCCTTCCCACCCGGTACATGCACACGTGCCGCAAGCCGCCACGCTCTGGGGAGCTGGAGGCCTTCGGGCTGCAAAAGGCTTGCAGATGCAGTGGGAATTCTGGGTTTCCACCCCTCTTCCCACCAAAACACAACCCGCTCCAGTCACTCCATGGACACCACAGAGGTCCTTGCTCCATCCAACCCGTCTAGCGGCAGGGCCAGGGCTCCTCCGAAATGGCAGCTCCCTCATTTGGCCGGGGCTTCACGTGAGTCCCAGCTTGCTGCAAAAGGCTCCAGGACCACTCCTGTCCGCGCAGAGGGATCCGCCGGGGGCGACAGCCAAGATTCCCTGGCCTGGTCCTCCCTGCCACCTGGGAGGTGCCTTGGTGAGCTCTGCTGTGGCACCTGGAGCTGTTTTCAGGCAACGCTCGGGCTCTCTGCTGGTTTTGTCTCGTCTTTTTTTGGCAGGAGCCACAAAGGATAGTCGTAAAACCACAGCCCTGAATCACAACCTGCGGCCATCCCCCCAAAGCACACGCGTGTGGGCAGCCTTCCCACGAGACACCCTCTTTGCAAACGCTGTCCCACAACGACCCCCAACAACCTGCTTCCTAATCACCTAGAGGGGATTTGCCGTTAAGTAGGGCCATTTATTTGCCTTGTAATCCTGCTCCTTGTGGCGTTTGATCCTGGGAAGGGGAAAGGATAGCCCTAGAAGATGGTGCAAATGCAGCGCGCTTGGGTAGCTCAGAGGAATGCCAAAAGCAGAGCAGTGGGTAGGAGCCGGGCACAGCTCCCCTAAGGAGCAGGCAGCACCCCGACCCCGGGCGAGCAGCGTTTCTGGGCGCTCCGGGGTTAAGGCCGAGGCAGCCAGAGCGATTCCTGTTGCTGCACTTCAACCACCGCACTTCATTAGCCAAAAAGCCACAAGGACTATGCAGCCTGGGCAGAGGAAAATAATAATAACCCATGAAACTGTAACATGACCTAGATTCTGAGGAGGACTGCTGGAGTATTTTTTTTTTTCCAGCGGTATCTGCTGCTGTTTCTTTTCTTTTCAAAATAAGATAAAAAATAGGCGACTCGTTAGCTCGATGGCTGGCACGGACAGCCATCCATCACTCGCGCAGTATCACTTAAGAGCAGCCAGGGCAAGACGTGCGCCCTCCAAAGCACTTCCCCTCCATCTGCCTCTGGCCGTGTTTCATTTTTGAGAGCAGAAAATTGTTTTATACAACCAGGAGGCAGCGCGTGTCCCGTTTCAGTGCCCCCGGCTGCCTCTTCTCCAGGCTGGCGGCGCAGCGGCTCGCCGAGCGCAGGCACAACCCAGACCTGCGCGGCTGCCGGCACAAGGATCAGGCCTTTTTTTCCCCCCGATAAAAGCCCCTCTTTTGCTAAGGATGGGCCACAAGTCCTTCCCTCTAATTCCTCACCCAACATATTTGCACATCTCCAGCACAAACGGGCTCTTCTGCAGTGACAGCACCTGGCGGCAAGCGTGGCCCCCGTCCCCCGCGAGCTATTTGCTCAGCTTTTCTAATAATACCTTGGTGCTGGCAGATCGCCAGGGCTGGCAAAGGCAGCGTGCAAGCTAAACGGTTTTCGCCTGATTTCAATATTTTCTTACGAGTAACTATACAGTGTTTTACCTAGCGAGCGCTCCTGATTGCTGTAATTTAAGAACAGAGGAACGGGCTGCAGATGTAATATTATTATTACAATTGGCATTCAAGGTGAAAGACATAACAATTAGCTAAGACTTAGTGAAAACATAAATGTAAAAATCTGCTTTAAAAGCCCTGCACATGGCACGTTTAGAAGAGCTAATTTACCGCACAGACTCAGAATTGCTCAAACGGCCCAACAATTCACCCAGCAAGAGGTGTTTTTAATGTTGCTCTTTGTGTTTTGAGGGGGCTCCTTCCACGGGGAGGAAAAGTGGGATTTTCACACCACAAACACGCACGGTCCTATTCTGCTTTGCAATAGCACACACAACACACGCACTTTGGGCACCAATCACATATATATTCTCACTTCTATTTTTCTTGCTTTCACATGTACTCCCCTTAACCAAGCAATGCTTAAAATATATCTGCAAATGCATTAATCGAATTACGGGGAGCAGCAAAAGCAGAGCAGTCTCCAAAATCTGACGCTCTCTGATTGAGCCAGCACTGCCAAAGTTGAGAGGATAATTTGTGAATGTTTTAACACTTACAAGTAAATAAGTACTTGTATTTACTGTGCCTGATTAATGAGAAAAGTATTTGTTATGTTATTACACAGATTCCAATTGCATCTTGACCTTTTCTGGTTTAATCTGTTTACTGCAACAAGCGGCAGCGACAGATGAGCCTGACGCGCGCGCAGGCCGCTCGCTATGCCTGTCTGTGGGGCGTCCGGCAGCCCTCGAGGAGCTTTCGCCACGGGCCTTCTTCTCCCCAGCAGCAGCACCGCTGCCCAGCCGAGGTGGCCATGTGGAGCCCTGCACGCAGCGGAGCCAAGAGCAATGCAGGCAGCACCCGAAAGTGGGAGAGACACTGCCATCGCCTGTCCCGCGGGCGCATTCCACACGGCAGCCCCACAGCAACACTCATCCCGCCTCGATCCGAGCGCGGCTTCAAGCTCCGCCAAGGCAGCGCCGAGGAATGAGGCTGAGATGAAATATTGACCAGCTGCTCTGCCGCTGTCTAGCGCGTGCCCTAGATACCACGGGACACTTCGGGAAGAAGCACAAGAAGCAGCAGTTCCCCATCGATCCACACCTTGGCAAGTCTCCAGGTTGAACACCCGGCGAGACAAGAGCCCCGCGGTTAGGGGGGGCCAGCAGCACAGAACTTAGGACCTGCAAGGGATTTCTTTTCATTTTTTTTTACAATACGGTAGTGGCTCCCTCTTCCCGCAGCACAAACACCCAAAGCAGAGAGTATTGCATAAAGCAGCACAGTGGATTCAAAAAGGGGAAAAACCTCCCCCTGCAGATGATTGAACTACTTAAAGAAGAAGAAAACAACCAGCTGAGGTTGACCCCGTGGCACTGCCCAGCCAGGCACCTCTCCATCCTCGCACCGTCCATGCAGCCCCCTTGGGCAACATGAGGCACCAGGCACCATGCAGGATGCACGTGAAAAGCAGCCTTTTTCAGTAGAGCAGGGAAGAACCCAGCATGCAACCAGTGAGTACCGTGAAGGCATCCAAAATATGACAAAAAAAAATGTTCAAATGCTTTCAATCTGCAGAAAACAAATGTTCTCTTCACTGGCTTCTCTGTGGCAAACTTATAATTCCATCCAGAAAATCCAGCATTCCCAGTCTGGGCTAACTACCAGGCTACCAGGCATGAGTTTATGTTTTTCATGCACATTTCATGTATTCCCACATGCTGTGTTGCTGCCAATAATTTATGACTGATCTGCACCCAGCCTGCCCTTCAGCATTTTATTTAATCTCTGCAGCAGTGATTTACAATGACTCATCATTAATACAAAAATGTACATGTGTGTTAACAAGTTCTGAAGAATCTAAGGAGGAAGGCAAATTTTTTTGGAAGTTGTGGCTGAATGACTTAGGCAGCAGCAGAAGAAAGGCCAAGCTAACCATGAGCGATGTGCTGGGAGCTCCCTGCAGCAACCAGCCCGAGCAAAGAGAGCATTTCTTACGCACACCACTGCGGGAATCGGAGCCGGGGACAAGGCAATGGGGAGCGGCGGGGACCCCGGATCTGGGTGCAGGTGACGGGAAGGAGTGGGGACCCCCGGATCTGGGTGCAGAGCTCATTGCATGTCCCAGAGCAGGGCCCTTTGCTCCGCACTCCCGCACGGTCACGGCCTCCATGGGGAACAGCAGGGCCCCAGGGAGCATCTTCGCTCCTGAAGGCTCCACAGGGCCGAGCCCAGCAGAAGCCTCCCCACGGCCAGGTCATTGCACCCCACATGCAGCAGTCGCCCCCCAGAGCATACGCTGACCCGCTGTTTTTCCCCCTTGCACATGGGGATGCTACAGGAACACACCTGGCTCAGGTCTGCCAGCTGCCCACACCGCGTGCAACCTCCTCTGCTGCAGCCCTCATTTAGTCCCTTTGCCTCCCTTTGACAGGGAACACATTTCACACGCACTTAAGTATTTCGCTTTTTTCCCCCGCCTTTATTCAGTTTCTCAAAGGGCTTCCAAAACGGATGTGTCAGGGCTGCTGCAGGGTCAGAGCCATCGATAACCAGGCCAAGCCGGGCTGACGCGAGCCCGCCTGCATCACTCAGATAGGGCATCTGTAAATTAATCCTCCAAAGGCAAATATATTGTAAGTAGCTTGTTATCTCCAAAGCACTAAATTGAAGAATACACGGGATTATATTGACAGAAATTACATTTTCTGTAATGGGGTTTAATATATCTGCAATCTCTCCCATAGGCTCCGAGCCTCTCTAGCAGAGGAGGGTTTGTTAATGTAGGTGCCATGGACATCGAGACCAAATTTATTCACTAAAATGGATTAGGCCATGTAATCACAGCTTCAGTAATATTAATCTCTGACACTTATTGACTGGGAAAAGATACTTTTGTCTGCAAACTGGCATCCCTCCCTCCCTCCTCGCCAGCAGGCTTGCTGTTTGCCTTGGCCATTTTCTGGGTATTACTTCAAAGAGGATAAGGTTTCCCATCATAAACGCTAATCTAAAAATATTAGGACAATTAATTAGATACACTTGGTTTTACAAGGTATTAGATTTCAATACACTTCAAACAGGACACAGTGGCAGAAACCTCCGTTTTGATGCAGCAACAAAGGGAAATAAACCAAACTTGCTCCTTCCTTCCCAGGACTCGCTGCTTTGGCGCTCGAGGCGACGAACCCAGCGCAGCTCCTGCCTGCCTGCAGCGGCCCCGGACGCCCCTTGGGACGAGTGGGAGGTGCAAGGACCCCCCCCGAGCCCACCCGCCCCATGGAGCGGCCGCGGGGCCTGGCAGGCCCAGAGAAACACCAAAAACTTACTTACCAGTTGTTCACTTGCAGTATAGTGAGCCCTGTGTCTTGTGCCAACTGCTTTTTCTGTTCTTCTGAAGGGTAAGGGTGCTATAAGACACCAAAATAAACACACACATTTAAAAACAATGTTTCCTTCACCTGCATTTTATTTCCAAAAAAAAAAAAAAGCAAAACAGAAGCGTGACATCTATTACCAAAAGGTGAAAATGCTGAGGTGTGTCACTCTTTTGTAATTATTAATGGGCTACTACATCACTTAATTAACGGCAGTAAAAGACAAGCCAATTATAGCGGTTAGTGAAGTGGAGAAACAACCACCAAGGACGCAGGCAGCGCCGCACAGCCCGGGGCTGCGGCCAAACCAGCTGACCTGCGGCGCGCACGGGAGCCCCGGACAGCCCCCAAAGCCTGTGGAAGCAGCGCCACAAGTCCCAAACTCCAGGAAGGCCGTTCCCGAGTCGGGACACGGTGCACTCGGAGCTGACAAGAGCCCTCCCTGCGTGAGTGTTGTGGCCAGACTCGCCAATAAAGGTGCTCGGATGTGGCCACCCTGCGCACTTGGAGCCACCTTGGAGCCACCAGAGCACGGGCCGCGCTCAGCAGCTCTGCTTGCCCAGAGCGCCTTCGGCCACGCTGGCCCGCGGAACTTCACGGGAGACGCAACCCAAACCTCGTAAAGTGCAGGAATCCAAAACCTCGTAAAACCCTGCAATCTTACTGCTATCATAACTATTTAGCAGATTTTATATATTCTTGTAAACAGCCTCATCTGAAATATAATGGACGGGGTACGTGACTAAACAACCTCCCCTCACCAAACACGGATTTGGTGCCCTAACTCTGTTCTCCCACCTGGTGAGTCCATTTCAGAGGACCCTGCGTGGTGCCCGGCCTCCAAAGAGGCCATGCTACCAAAACCAGTAGCAATACAGTGAAATAGGTGAATACA
>JAUBNY010000257.1:444577-461620 GCA_032275445.1 Crypturellus soui | reverse complement strand
GACCCTGCGTGGTGCCCGGCCTCCAAAGAGGCCATGCTACCAAAACCAGTAGCAATACAGTGAAATAGGTGAATACACGTGTGTATATACATATGTATATACATTTTATACACACAGCTGGCATCTCAGAGAGCCTCTCATTCTCTTAAAAAAAACAGTTGTGGCACCGAGCCCATGGATAACCCACGTGTCCCTAAGCCCCTCTCTGTTTCCTACCTGCGTCTGAAACCCCCAGAGCTCCCGAACTGCAAAGTGCTGGAGAAACAGGGAAGTGAATTCTCTTTTACAGACAGTTTGCATTGCAGACATGCAAAACGCAGGGACAATCTCATAGCCTGCGTTATATACACGCTCCTCCCCAGCACAGAGCTGTACTCGGCTCGTGCCCGTCTATCCACACGTAACATTTAGCTTCTCCTTGAGGAGTTCCCAGGATTTGTAACTTTTCATCTTTATCGCTTCACTCCCGCTTTGTTACTTTACTATCAAGCAAGGACAAAATTATTCTTTTTTCTTATTTCACTTTGCCACTTTCCATGTGATCTAATTTTAAGTAATTGAACAAACTGTGTCTAATTTCATGCAGCAAGCAATAATTACCAGACAGCCTCTAGCTATTGGAATTGCGAACTCTGTCTCCATTAAGCAATTTTCAATTGTTCTGCACTCTTTTTCGCCCCTAAATAGACAAGACTGGATAAAATTACCCACCAGAATAATACAGCCACCATAGAAATAATTACTTGAAAAGTCCCAAACCCTAAATTCCTTAAATTGGGGCATGCTTAAGGTCAGTGGATGTTTTTTTTCCCATAGTCAAGCACAGTATCAACTGTTGACGTCACAAAGACCCGCGAGCGCTGCGATCACGAGGGCCGGAAGAAGGCGGCGAATCCCTCCAGCGAGGGGCTCGCGGCAGCCGTGTGGAGCGTCTCAAATGCCCTCAAGCATCCATGTGGCTGGAGACTTGGGGGCGTCGCAGGAGCCACCGTGCTGCGGGCCAGGAGCCTCGAGGAGGCAAATGGGGCAGCAACCCCGCTGCATTCCGGGGCCTCCCACACCTTTCCACTTGGGAATGGCACTGCTGAGCGCGGCACCCTACACCTCCCCCTCACTGGGAATCTGCACGGGAGTGGGGGGTGCTGGGCCCCGCTCATGTTTGCGAGGCTCCATGGTGTCGCCTCTGACAAGGACTTGGTGCCGAAGCGACCACTTAATAACGCCATCAAAGGCCGCATGCAAATGGGAAGCGCACAGCGCAGGAACACGCGAAAGGTAAAAATAACCGTGCAAGATGCGAGTCAGAGCGGCTGCTTCAGCAGTAACAAAGAAATCAAAGTGACACCGAGAGAAATACAACTTTCCGTCAGCTTCTCTGCTTTGTGAATGGCAGCTGGAGAGCAAAACTCTCAATAAATGGACCGAGGTACCATCGTGTCCTGCCTCTGGGGCAGCCCGTGGGTAGAGCCCACACAAAACACGGATGGAAGGAGTCAAGTCTGGGCCTTACCGCCACTCCTCGCCTACACACGGCCCTTCCACCCACCTTCCCAGCGCCGCCTCCCGCAGCTCCAGATGCTCTGCTCCTCGCTGGGAGCCCTTGCGCCAGCGCCGCTGCTCTGACAGCTCCACATGCTCCACGTTCTGCTTCTCTCCACTTGCTCCCCGTCAAGTGGTGTTGGGATCCAAATTTCGGAGGGATCCCTAATGCTTTCTTATTGTCCCCCACTTTCTGAATTAGTTTTACTGTCTCCCTGAATGCTTTTTTTTGTCTCCTCACTGCACATTATCAAAGGGACACTTTGTGCCTACCATTTGCATGACAAAAGCAGGGCACGGCAGAGCCCAAGAACATAGCTGGAATTTATAGCAGCCCGGGCCTGTGTCCCACACAGGCTGCGCTTGGAAAGAATGACTGGCTTGGGGGGCTCCTGCACGTGCAAAGTGGCCAAAAACGCTTGGAACGGGACCAGTAGAGTCACAATGTCACAGGCCTTATATATATGCATATACACACACACACACACACAATTTTGGTGGGGAGCTTAAAGGAGAGGAAGAGGCATGGGCAATGGTTATGTCTTTTAATGAACAAGTTATGCTGAGCGGCAAGGGGAAATGTTCTGTTATTTTCTCCCCCTCCTCCCGTTCCCTTTTTGTAAATTACCCCCTTGCGGCAGTTGCCTCTGAGTGGCTTTTGGCACCCACTAACCCCACCGCCACGGCCTGGGACGCATTGCCAGCACTGCCCCTGCAACTCCCTACCAGCAGGAACGCTCCAGGTGCTTAAGGAAGAGTCCAGCTCATCCCCGGCACAGGATCTTACGGCAGGCAGAAGATGGAAAAACCTTTGAACTGTTCTAACCCACTCCTGGCTACCGCAATGTTATTCCTTTCGCACTGTACACGAGCCGGGGCCCTTCCAAGCCGGTTCCTTCCTTGGGAGCGGTCCCACTGCAGCTCTCAGCTTGCTCCGGGTAACGGCCAGGCTGGACGTCCTCCCTTCCTGGTGCGCTCCTGGCACCGCAGCGCCGGGCTCTCCGCTCACTTTGGGAACCAGGACATGGGCACCGCGCTGCCCTCTGCTCTGCTCCTTTCTCCCCCTCCACGGTCATGTCGCTGCCCAACTACAGCCTGGAAACAACCAAGGGCAGCAAAACTAAAGAAAACCCTCACGGGCGCGAGCGGTAAACCCCTCCCTGGCGCAGCACGGACAACACGGCAGCATTCCCGCGCCTCCCTGGCAATGACCAAGGGGAAACAGAGCCTTGTACTAGTGGGAGGTTTTCCTTGCAGGCTAGAGAAAATCCAAACTTACCCTTGCTCCGTAAAAGTGCTTTGGTTGGTTCAGACCATCTTAGGATGGATTAGCTCACACACACAGCAACATCTACCTGCACCGGCTTCCAAGCAGCTGGGATTACATCCCACTGCCCTTTTGGGCTGTTCTGGGGACATTCGTACACAGCGGAGGTTTCCTAGGGAAACGGCGCCCACTGTGGCTTGGGAAGGCTTCTGGTCCCAGGACACCACCACCACAGAGCCTCCCCTCCCCTTTTCATAAGATTTGGGCATTTTATACAGGACAAACACCACGGCAGGAGGCAAAATGAAAGCAACGCTGCTACTTGGGAAGGCTCCTTCGCTGGCACGGAAAGTCCTTGAGCAGATGTCCTGTCCACCATTAAATATTCACGACGCTTCTGCGCTAGAGGATGGAGCCCCCTTGGCTTCGGTGCAAAAACACGTAAAAAAAGGAACAAACAGAAAAGAAACCAGATGCATCTGGAGCACGGGGAAGGGTCGGGGAGCAGACAGGAGGCCCGAGGGAGCAGCCAGGGCCGCGCTCCTCACCTGCCGCTGCACGCGCCGGGCTGCGACTGAGGAGCGCCGGATAATTTGGAGCGATTATGCAGTTTACTAGGCCACTAAACCTCCCTCAGCCTGTAATTACCGCCTGCCCGAGCCAGGCACGCGGCATCGGGACGGGGCACAACGGAGCATTTCCCCCATCTCCGCTCACCCTTCCCAGCCGGGAGGGCTGTTAAAGGGGCAATGGAAATGCAGGAAAGCCATAAAGATGACGAATAACGGCGCATAATTGAGAGAACGGCCTTTTAATGACTCTGCCCCTCTTCCCTGATGGTTGCTCAAGGAAAAAGAAAGAAAATATTACAGCTTTTGTCCACAAGGCCTTGCCACTAACTCTGGGGCACAGGCAAATCTGAGAGGAGGCCTCTCCTCCACCTAATAACTGTTTTTTTAAAAAAAAACAGGGATTTCATCCACAATAATCATCTCCCCGTGTGGCTGAAGCAAGGGAGGAGGACACCCCCCGCGTGCCCGAGCCTGCTGCAGTTCTACAGCAGCACCAAGACAAGAACAGAGACACATTCAGCAAGACTGTGTCTCTCAAAGCCTGTAAGTTGCTCCACAGCTGCCCTGCGTGAGCATCAAAAAGCCCCGAGCTCTACGTTATCCGGACGCTGCTGCCAACCGCGTTCCCGGGGAAGACCGGTGCACACGGGAGAGGCGTGTTCGAGCCCGCCGAGCTGCCTGCACAGCGCCCCGGCCCTGGGAACGCGCCTGGAGCGGCTGCTCCCCGGGCTGCAGTTTGCCTTGCAGAGCTGGACTAACAACTCTGGCAAAGAGCACGGCCGCCCTGGTTAAATATTTAGCCCCCTGAGCAAGGAAACCTGGCTGCTAATGCTGCCAAACATAAGGACAAGAAACGTGCGCTTCTAGCTCCTGGCATGCAGGAGGATGCGCACCAGAAAACAACATCGAGGTGTCTCGAGAGATGGGAAAAGCACGTTGTGATTTGCTCTCAAATCTCTGGATTTAACCCCAAATTAACTTGCCTTTGCCCACACATTCCGTATACATTGGGTCCTAGAAATACCTCACAAAAATGACCACCTGGTTGAGCTCTGGGACCTGCTTCCTGCATTTTGGCAATGCACTTGGCTTGGGAGGGCTCTCCCGTAAGACCCAACCTTGTCCTCTCCACCAAGAGAGGGGCACAGAGCAGGCAGGCACCAATCTGCCCAAAACCATGGAATTTTGCCTCGTCTCTGCCAGGTGAGCCCCTCATTGGGCATCTACAGCAACCTGATGGAGGTAAGACACCAAGAGAACAGAATTTGGAAGGGATGCTTGCAAAAGGGGCTCAAGACATGATGGCATGATGGCCATTAACCATTTGTGAAGATAAGGGCACATAACCCATTAACTTATATTTCAACCCGATGCCCAAAAGTCCCCTTTGTGCCTTCCCCTCCTTCCTGAGCCCAACTCCACTTTTCATTTACAAAGCCCTAAATGAAAGGAGCTGAAGACCAAAAAGAAGTCACCGCTGACAAGCCATAAAGCAAGCGGGAGAGACCAGGCCCATTTGATCTTGTTCTATACACAAAGCTTCCCAAGCTGACTGTTCCAATAAAAAAAAAAAAGTAAAAGTTATCATTTTGATGACACGAGATGATGAACTTGACTATTATAACCATATATTTTGTTTAACAGCTTCATTTATTTTAATAACAAAGAGGAACAAGATCTTTAGAGATGAAAGCTTTATCTCATGGCTTTGGTGTAATGGGAGTTTCTAAAATCAGTGATGTTAACCAAAACGTGATAATGGGTGTTCTCTAGGGCCCTGTTTTACAGCAGTTTGCGCAGAGCCCAGCTACAGGTGAACCCAATACTATAAACACGGTGCTCAGGCCTGTTTTAAGAAGGCAGAGGTGGCTCTGCTAGGCAGCAGCCCCATAACTGTTTTCTGTCTGCTCGTGGCTTCCCTGGGCAGTGACTTCCTCAGCAGACTGTGGCTGCAGGAACGCCATGACAGAGGCACTGGTGCTCCAAAGCCTCGTTACAGAGCCGGGCGGAAAGGCTCCGTTCGGGGGATCGGCACAGGAGGGATGAGGCACAGGCGTGATGCCAGCATCTGGAGGGGAGGCCTGGGAGGCCTCGCTGACATCCGGGGGGCAGAAAAAAGATACTAGAAATAAAGATGGGAGCAGAATTAGCTGTTTTTTATGTCAGTCAATTGCTAAGGCAGAGCTAATCAGAAACACCTCATCAAATTTGATGGCATTCCGCTGTTCGAGCAGCTCCCATCCAGCCCCCTCTGGTCTCTGTTTGGATAGGCCCCAGCCGCACGCAGCTCTGGGACGCCCTTCAGTGCGGCACCACGCTCGTACGCGCTTGCGGGAGCAAGGCGCTCTCCCGGGAGCCAGGCACTCTCCCGGGATGCAGCTCCCTGGGCGGCAGAGCCAGGCCCCGCCGGGCTGACATGTCAGCCCCGCGCAGCGCGGTGCGTGTTAACGTGCACTGACGTGTCCTAGAAACAACCTGGCCGTGCGGCAAGGGCAGAGCTGCCCGTGCGCCCTGCCCGCCATCGCTGCTCGCAGCCAGCGGGCGCTGTGCCCTCCTCGCCGCCCCCGCTGCCTCACAGCGCACAGTGCCCCGAGCCTCAAGCCATTTGCCCAAATGAGACTTTCTCCCCCTTTCTTCCTCACCAAATTCAAGCCAAGCTGAAGTTGCAGTTCCCACTGTGCAGGTTTGCTCCTCTCACATGTTTCCAGGAGCTTGGGAGGAAAGCTCAGCAATCTACAGCTTGCGCTCCAGAGTATTCTCTCATGGGAAATTTAACATGCCTGGAGCAAAGGCACCTATTGGCAGATCAAACCCAAGCCAAAAGCAGCGTTTGGAGCACGGAAGATGATGGCTCGGAGATGCAGGGCTGATGGAGCCCAGTGCTGTCCCTGTCCCCCAGAGTGCGTCCCTTTGGGGACACCATCAAGCCTGCATACAGCAAAGCAGCAGATAGCCGCTTCCCTGCTGGCCGAGCCCAAAGCTGCCTCAAACGCCTCCAAAATCATTTCTCCCCTGATAATTCACCCTGCTGTTTTCTTAGCATTTTGACGCAGGTGGGAGGGATGAACGTTGCCGAGTGCCGGCTTTTTCGGTCCAACACAAATAACCCCAAGGAGCAACTTGCAGCAAAACCCTGGCCTGCCGTGGGCCCTGTAATTGACGGTGTCTTCCCTGTGAGGGGTAGGGCCTGGGACACGTCAGGGCTCAAGAGGGGAAGTCGGCTGAGTGAATTGACTCAGCAACTGGGTCTTTTACCACAGCTTCTAATAAGGATAAACTGATTACTGCCAAATGTACTGTAACATCATGGGGAGAGAGGGGAAATGTGAAAATCAATCTGTTTGCAGGAAGCAGGAGTGAGAGCAGGCATTCTCAATGGCAACGGTGGCACTGGGGAGCGTCCCACACATGGGGTCCTGCGTGTCCCCAACCCAGCCACGGGAGGCCCCGACTCCTCCTTGGACACCTTCTTGGGGACACATGGAGTGACGGACCGCGTCCCCACTGGCCTCCCAGGAAGACTTGGAGCAGTGGCCCAAGTCATGGATGGAAGCATTACCCCATCTAGAGCAACTGGGCTAGGTCGGATTAAACCCAGCGTCTATTTGGGGTAATTTGGGGCCCATTCATGCTCATCTGCCCCTGCAAAACACCAAATCCCACAGAGGAGCTTGCAGAGGAGGGTAGGAGGAGGAACACCTGCCTGGTGGCCACCGTTCCCAGCTCCAAATACACATGCCTTGGGGTTCAACCACGCTGTGTGACCCCATTCCTCTGCTATCAGACGGTTCGCGCCAGCCCCGTGCTGTTTGGGAAGCCTTTTCAGTGCCGCTTGATGGGGCCTGCCAGCAGCGGCTGGCCCAGGTGCTCCATGGCCACGTGCCCAACGCGCTGGCCCTGCTCAGCATCCCCCAAAGAGACCCACGTGCAAGCGGTCGCGCTCCGCACACACCCCAAATATCGTCATCTGCAATTCAGCCTAACAATATTCCGAGGCCTATAACCTTGCATGCAGAGGCAATTTCCCAAGCATTAATACTTAAATGGGTCATATGCACCACATCTGTCATTCTGTCCTGAAGTCTATGAGGCACAACCAAGACTCTGCAGGCCTATTGATTTTTCTAGCATTTGCTTTAATTTACTTAACCATTGAGAAATCCATCAGTACATAAAGGGCAACTGCCCATTACGGCCTCATTTGCAGCCATTCTTTCCCCTTGTTTTTTGGTAAATATTTCCCCTTAAATCACCAGGTTTGCAGGGTAAAAACGAAGCAGGAAGCACTCACACCTGTTTCTGTTCAGCAAGTGCTGCACTGAGGTATAGGTAACGTGCTTAAAGATAGAATAAATATCTAGACATTATTACATCTGTGTGCAAAGGGTGGTAAATTAGATCCTAATTACATTAACAGGGATTCTGCCTCCCAGCTTAAATTTTACATGAGCACTCAGTAAAACTCCAAAAGCTCTGCTGTGGTTTCTTTACGAGCTGGTGATTACAGCTACTTCCTATGCGGTCACTAAATATTCTGTTTACAAATAAATGAAGAAGCTTTGAGCCAACTTGCCAGGGTAATAATCCGTTTTTTTCCCTGCAGCAAACCTTTACTACACAAGCATGGCAGCAATCAGGAGCCCGGGCTTCATCTAATTACTCTATCACATAATTTCACAAATTGCCTTTTCACTGGGGAGCCAAGTGCAAAACACGCTCACAGTGGGATTTCAGGCAGCAGCTTTCATTTACTACTCATTTCTTGTTAAATTAAACACAAAAACACCAGTTGGGTGAAAGAAGTCAGAAAAGGCGTCTTGCAAACGAGCCAGACAAGCGCATTTCATATCGACGCCGCCCGCTCGGCGCAGGCAAGCAGGATCCGTAACAGCCCCGGCAGAGCCTTTAACCCCCCCCCAAGCCCCCTGCCCACAAGTGCGCAGGGACACGGAGACCCTGGCACCTCCACGGCCAGACGGGCACAAACTACCTGGCAAAGATGTCACCCGCGAGCAGAGCTGGGGGTCCCCTTGGTGCCATTGTGGAGCCAGGCCCCGTGCCCCTCATTGCCAGCACAGAACCGAACCACGGCCAGGAGCAATTAGAGCAATTAAGTTTGTGTTGATGAAAACAGTCCTAAAACGGGGTTTTGCTCATAAGGATCCAGAGATGCCGGTTATTTCCAGCCTCAACATTATTCTGCCCCAAAACGCGGTGAACAGCCCTCCAGGTATTGGCCTAGCTCACTTTCGCATCACCGATGTGGCGCGTGGCACAGGGAAGACCTTTTGGAAACGGAAAACGTTTTTCAAGCAACAAAAGTATTTTCTTGCCAAAGAGGAGCTTCCTGTAGGGATTGCACCCCCGGTTCAGGAAGGGGGCTGGCCACACGCTCAGCCCTGACGCACGTCAGCACTGCTGTAAGCAGGCACAGATGCTTTTGTAGCGACCGTGTCAGCAGAGAAGCTGAACAAACACCCAGTAATGAGCAACTGAGCCCATGAATTTTTCCCCATTTCCTGCTCACAAACTGCTCTTCCCTTTGGTGTGCTCAGTAGTTCCAATCATTTGCCCATTTTTTCCATGGATGCTCCCAGACTGACAGGGGATGTTCCCTCCCCTCTCCCTGCTCTAAATGCGACGCTTGGTGTTCAGGGACCTGCTCCGGCTGTGGGACGTCCCAAGCCACAGTGCACGCTGCCGTTCCCGGCTGCAGGAGGCCAAGAGCAAAGTGCCACCCACGAGCACAGCCACAAGTGAGAAAGGAAAGAGCGGGTGGAGGAGAGCAGCATCCCCCACCGGCTTGGGCTGCCCAGCTCCCGCAAGTGGCCTGGCTGGCGAACACCTCCCATGCACGGGAACACACTCCGAAGGGGTGGAAGCACAACGGGAATAAGTGTAACAGAGCAGTTGCATTAATAGTCAGCGTGTCTCAACTTTTCCATATTCCCTCACTTCTGCTCGCAAGTTAAACTCCTCTCGCATGCACACGCTAAGGTGCACACACCAACAGGCTCCCAAATCTCTTGGATGTGTTGGGGGCTACTGCGTGAGCTCCACAGTGCCTCCAATATGGAAAATGGCAAAATCCTTCAATGATCCTGCGGGAAGAGAGGCGCTCGGTAGCCTAACCCCCTCCTGACACTGCCCGGAATCAGTGGCGCTGCCCAGACCTACGAGGAGGCCAGGGTAAGGCACCACAGAGGTTAAAGCCCCACGATTCTTGTCTTCCTTGGAAATGGGTAAAAACAGCTGTTATGGCTGCACCAAATGCCGAGCATGAGAATAACCGAAATGAGGATCCCGACTTCCAGGAACCAGCTGACCAAAGTGGCCTCTATTTCTCTCTTCTGGCCCCAGACCAGAGGATTTCAGCACAGCGCTGCAACTTAAACAGCTTAGAGGACAGTGCAAGATCTCCATGTGTGAGACACGTGCTGCCCAAGAGACCATGGAACAGCAGCACTGCTGGGGGATCCCATAAAGGAGGAAAGAAAAAACTGCTTTCTTGAAAAATGGCCAAGTTTGTCTGTGCTGGCAAATGGAACAATCCTTGGAGGCTGGGCAGCAGGTCAAAGCAAAAAATTTGAGGAAGATTAAAAAAAATGTTCCAGCTTTTGACAGCCAGCGTCCTCCATCAAATCGCGGGAAGGAGGAAGGGTTAAGAAGCTAATTCAAACCAAGTTACCTAAATCCTGTTTGTCCTCCGTTCTGGAGCTCTCAATTCAATTCTGCCTGAGCCTCGGAATAATTATCTTCCCCCTTAATGAAATTTCCCGTTTATCCGGTTAGAGTGAATTGCCACAGCACCTCGGCCAGCAGGAGGGACAGCCGAGCGCCCCTGAGCTTTGGGTGACACCAGGCGGGTTGTGTCCCCCTCGAGCGCCGCAGTGGCATCTGGGCCATCTCCGAAGGCTGTGAGCCCGCGGCCTTCCCAGGAATGTGGGCAGCGGGAACGACCTTCACAGCCTTGCCCACAGCGAAGCCAAGGGCGAGGAGACCCGAGTACCCGGCGGATCTGCTCTCGCCTGATCTTTAGCCCATGAAACCACCGACATAAACGAAACCTTGAGTCCAACAGTGCGACCCCGCTGCTGTTGAAACCCAGATCCACATCCTCATCCACACGCTGCTCCTGAACTGGATCTGGTTGTCAAGCAGCTCCTCCAGGAAACTCAAACACTGCTTCGTAAAAAGATTACTGCATTCAAATAAACCTTACAAACAGAGCGTCTGCTGCTTGCTGCATGTTTTTGGGTTCATTCGAGTGGTATCAGGAGATCAATCGAGGCTCTGAGCCCAGATATACGGCAGCAAGAAAAGCACTCACTCTTAATCCGTAAAGTCAATGGGTTTCAGGCAAGCCTTTCCCTCGCTGTTCAGCCTCCCATCCTACTCAGATTTAGCCTCTTTAGAAAATTGTTTTAAAAGTAGTTAAAAATAATGATTAAATTATGGGATTTACATGAAAGAAATCCTTGGCCCATTCGTTTTTTAAATCATGGTAATTTGTTTTTTAAAAGGTGTTTGAAGTCCTTGAATCTACCTCTTGGCACCATTAAAGAAAAAACGACGTTTATAATCTCCTAATGTGCTTAAATAAAGCCTTCAATAGTTTAAATTGTTATTAAACATCTTTTGGGATTATAACTTTATGGGGGCTTTCGCCTGATTAGATGATGAACGTGAAGATCATCAAATACTCATCATGTAACAAACCAATTACACTGCATAATCCCCAAAATGAGCCCTGAATCCCCACATTTTTAATTAACTTGGATTTAAAGCAGGCAGGTTTTCCACAATGAGTGGACTTGAGTCTCCCCCCCAAAACTCCCTTCTTGCAGTTTTAAGCAAGAAAGGGAAGAATTACGGAGACAAAAGCACGGTATGGGTCAGAGTAGAAACTAGTGCTAGTGCCACAATTAAATGTGCACAGACCTCGTTGCAGGCAACACACGTCTTTCCCTCCCCTTCTCCAAGCTTCCCCATGCTCCGCAGGCCGCGCCAAAGGCTATCTGTTACAGCGAGACCTTGGAAAACAGGGATGCAACGGGATCCCTCAAAGGAAATGCGGCCCCAGCACCCCCTGAGCCCCATCACGCCCTTCATGCTCATTTGATGCCACCCCAAACACAGCCTCACTTTCGTCTCAACTTTTAAATAAATATATATATATTTAACAGCAACAGGCCGCTCTGTGCACCTCAGCTCTGCTGTGTGTGCCCAGGACCAGGCTGCACAAACCCAGCGTTTCAGCAGGTCGTGCTGCTCCGCTCAACCTCGGGCCAAGCTGGGCAGCGCTCCCAGCACAGACACTTACTGGAAGGGAAGCGGGAAGAGCAAGGGTCGGAACCCCAAACCCTGCATGCAGCTCTGGTTACCCACTCAGCTATTGTTTAATTTGGTTGTCACTTTTACTCTAATGGGGGAGAAAATACAAAACAAAATGAAAAATAGGCAATTTGAATGAAATTATGCTCCAGATTTTGGGCAAGCATCAGCTTTGCTCCGCGCATCCATCCAAATACCAGCCTGATACCGAGCTGGAGCTATTGTCCAAACAGGCCACCAACTGCTCTGGCCCCACATTTAGTTTTTTTTCTTCAATAAATAACAAAAATAAAAGAATTTCCTCCGAAGTGGAAAATGACAACTATAGGAGAACCCTTCTGAAATGAAGCCGGTACAGAGGAAGATTTAGTAGTCCTCAAAATGGAATAACTCCCAAGGAGAAACCACAGCAGTCTATACGCTTTTGAGATTTGCAGTAGTCCTACGCATATTTTAAATCATTCCAACCATTAATCATTAGTATGACAGACACAGCAATTACTGTCTTTTTTGTTTAATTCCGTGCCATTGATGTGTATTAATATTATAATTGTGCAATTTTTTGGCACTCTGGAAAAAGATGGCTCCCCAAAGATAAGAGCCCAGCTGGGAGAGACCAGGATCCACCCCGGCGGAGCTCAGAGGCATTTGGAAAAGGCAGACATAGGGGTAACACGGAGCAGAACCGGACCGGCCCGCAGGCAGCAGCACCGGGGTCCTGCGTGGCCCTGCAGAGATGCTGCCCGCAGGGCCAAGCGGCCTTGGGGAACATCCCTGCAGCCCTCCGAGACAGCCTGGAGCTGCTCCGGGGGATGTATCCAGTCGAGAGCACCGGGGACCGCGCGAGCCGCCTGGCCAGGGCCTGGGGAGCCAGCCCGACCCTGGAGAAGGGGATGTCCACGACGGGCACGACACTCCCAGTGCCCAGTGCAGGCCCTCTAAAGCAGCTTAACACCCAGCCCTGTCCAGGGCTTCCACTTCTGATCCCAGGAATAAACACAGGTAGCTGCGGCAGTGGGAGGAGCTGCACCCCCCTTTAGGTTGTTCAGTGCAGTAATAGCCTATACTCTGGGAACAAGAAAGCCTCAGAAAACTCTTTTCTGTTAAACCTGATACATGCAGGCTTTCAGTGAAGCATCCAATGACCTCCCAAACCTCAGGAAGGCCTTGGATTGATTTTGCTTTGCTTCCAGCCTCCCCAGCGACTTCCTGGGGCTCTCCAGGAGGCGGAGCCGCTCGCTCCTCTCGGTGATGTCCTTCTAACCACAGCTCGAACCCACCACGTCCAGGCAACACACACAAACCCCCCATGCTCCATACTCCTCCCCGGGCATCTAGCAAGAGAGACAACAGCTCCACTCAGAAAACTTCCCTGAGCTGCCTCTAACACAACATGTACGTCTGCTTTCTGCGCTACGACAACTATGACATTTCCCAAGTTTTATTTTGCATATGGATCTGGAGTTCACTTACTGTTAGATGCTGGAACAGCCATGCCCTCATGATATTTGTGGCTACTTTGGGAAAGATGCCACGCTTTTTATGTCGCTTTTTGTCCTTATCTGGATCATCATCATCACCTGTGCTGGGGGAAGCTACACTGTTGTCCAAGCCGTCACCTGTAAATATAGTGAATCAGATTTTGACTTATGCTACCTTTAGACACTTCATCCGAAGCCTGGCTTTGGGTACAAACTGCATGAATATTTAAATGAGGTATAAATTCTTTAACACCACAATTCACCAGGGTTTGAAGGGGTGGGGGGAAGAGACACGGGGAGAGGAAGGGTCTTATAATTCTGTAGGCCCAGTTCTGCTTTACGCTGCGGGACAGTGAGGCTTTTTCTGGGACTGCAGTCAATAGAGCGACTCAACAAAAGTGCTTTAAAAAAATAAATACATGAATAAAAGCAAGCAAACAAAAACGTTTTTGCCAGCATCCTGCTTGCCAAGGAGCAAAAGAGGGGGGTTTTCCCCACACGGTTTCCAGCGTGATGTTTCCTGGTGGGCTAGGTTGGCAGCTGGGAAAGCGCGGATGATGCCTCCTTCCCAAGATGCGGGTGAGCCTGGGAGTCAGGATCCCGTCAGCAGAGTGGGTGCAGGCAACTCTTGCGCCGTGACCATCTGCACGGATCCAGGGCAGCCAGGGCCCTGCTGCTATCGCACATCTCTGAGATGTCCAGCTGGCATTTTCCCAGGACACAGGGATCTACTCGGCCTCCCGAACTCCACCCCGGGATAAATAGCTCCCACTTTGGCACGACTGCAGGAATTAACGCCCTGCGCTGCACCCTATCCACGACAGGTGCCTGTCCCTGTTAAACAGCTAATCCAGAAGGAATTCTGGGGAAAATCCAAAAATTTCCAAAAGTCTCCCCACATTATTAATGCATCTAGAGGGTTAGACCAGTGCGTGGCAGCCAGCTTTCATTGGGGGCTAGTGATGGGCTGGCAGGCCCTGGGAAACAAAAGCCTGGCCAGACTGCGGGCGATTTGTGTCTGCAACCCAGGAGGCGGTTTGTGAGCGAGTTAACGTGGCAGCTCCTGCTCTGCGTGGGGACTGAGGGCAGGGCCGCGCGTGGGGCCACGGTGCCCGGGGTCCCCCTGCCCCAGGCAGCAGTGACCAAGGAGGTCAGCTGAATGAGGCTGGATCAAAACCATCTCTCTTGGGAGATAAATAAAAACTGAGGCATTCGGACCGTCAAAATTATGATTTGTTAAAGAGCTTTTAGCACCAAGAAAAGTTCTATTTAGCATCATATTCTTAGCATCTTACTGACTGTGACAAATTTATAATTGTCCTGATGACTTGGGCTGGATCTTTAGTGAAACAGTAACCTTGAGTAGTTATACAAACAAATAAGATTTTTATGAAGAAATCAGATAGCCGATAAATTCTTTGAAAGCTCAGTATGTAAAAGAAGGGCTTTTATATGGAGAAGCCATTCACCATATAAAATAATAATTCATAAAAGAAACATGAGCAAAGGAAACAACTCAACAGCATTTAAAATTCCACGGGCTAATCCACTTTCTGTCTACGACAGGCAAACGAGGGGAAGGGAAAAAAAAAGAAACTATAACACAATCATTGATTAAAAATGAAAAGCTTCCAACCTAATGCCTCTGCCTTTCCCCACCTCCCCACAATTGTTTTACTCTGTTTAAAAAAAAAAAAAAAAAAAACACTTTCTCCTCATTTCAAACCCCCTCCAGATTAATTTAGTAGGCACTGCCTGGTGCCCAGAGAGAGGAGTATTCATTGATAATTTATGGAAATATCTACTATAATCCAAGGGAGATGACTTTTTTCCAGCTTTGTGCATCAATAGACAATCAAGGCCTTAAAGCAGCCTTAGCTTCCCATTACCTCAGGCAAAAGAATTCCTGAAAGCATGCCTTCGGGGCACCTGAATTATATACTCCATTAGGGGAGGAAAAGCTTTCTGCATTCCTTGTATAACACTCCCCAGAACCTTTCCTGTTTATTTCTGCTGTATGAAAGCAGAAGCATTAGGAACAGAATTTTTTAAGTGAAGACTTATGTAGATACAATGGCGAAACCTTTCAAACGAGAGCCAGATCACCTCCCTCAATCCCTGGCAGTGACCTATCCCAAATAAAAGGTTTCTGTTACATCATTAGCTCAAGCCAAAAACAGCATTGGCTTAATGCACAGTTTGTTCTTCCTACTGTTTTTAGGCAAATACTGCTACTTTACTCCCATCTGGGAGGGAAATTACACTGCTGGGCTGTAATCTAAGACAAGATTTTCATTGGAAGCAAATGCTTTCAATCCAGTGTAAATACTGGTGCATGTTCAGAAAAGCCTAAAACAATAAACCCTGGCCCTGGCCGACACAAGCGCGAAAGCGAAAGTCCGAGGGCGGGCAGCAGAGCCTCCAACTATCCTGGAAGCAAATTCCCCGGCAGCTTTGCGTAAATTGTTTAACCTCGTCCACTTTTTCCAAATGGGAAATTGATCCCATAAAGGCCGAGCCACGGAGAGGAGTCTAAACGGTCAATTGTGGATTTTAGTATTTTCATCTACTTTGCAACCCGATACAGTCACCTCGCAAGCTCTCCAGAGACCCCCCCTTCCTCCCTCCCTGCTCTCCCTCCTTCCTCCCCGTTCAGAGATCACTGAACAGACCCGCGGAGCCGCTGCCCGGCCGCGCGGTCGCGAACGGCGCTTGTAAAATGTCAGCGGTGACTTCGTTCCTGGAGTTGACTTCTCCTGCCGCCAAATGAAGGCAAGCTGAAAAGGTGGAAATAATCATAGAAATGATGCTAGTCCATAAACAAGCTTACAGCCTCATTAGTATAGCGGCAGGCTCCACTGGGTGATTTATGCTTGTTTTGCTGATGCCATGAGGAAATGCCATCGGGCAACTTTAGCCAGCCGCTAATGGTTTCTGACAGCTTCGTAGCAACTAGTGCAAGCAACGCCGTGGCGTTTGCTAGTGACAGAAACCGAAAATGTCATATTATCTGCCCATGTGTCACCAAGTCCGTGTGGCAATTAACTAGCAGGCCAGTGACTGCGGGGCCAGAGGCAGCTCCAAAGGGCCCGTGGCGATGCAGGGGCAGCGCACGGCGCCGGGGCTGCCGAGCCGCGTGCGATGCTGCCGTGGAACCTGGGGCGAGCGATGGCTCGGAACAGCGCCGGGTCCCGCTCCGGAGCCCAACGGGGCAGTCTGGGGGATTCGGGGCGCCGAGGCTGCCCCGTCGCAGTGCTCAGGCCGCTCAGCCGGGCTGTGGCAAGCCAGGGCGTCCACGTGGTGCGGGGCAGGTGACCCAGGGCAGCTCCCCGGCTGGCCACAGCTCCGATTTCAAACGCAGGCAGCCCCACCGGCCAGGCTGCCTGTGTGAACACACCCGGGCATTTAGGCCGTGCCACCCCGCTCCTTTCAAGACGGGATAAAGCCACATTTATCACATTGAGGCCATTCTGTGGGTCAGCCGGGCCATTCAGCAGGGAATCTCCCACCCCGGGCCCCTTTCCTCTTTCCTCTTCCCTCCCTGCAGGTCGCAGGAGCGGCAGGCCAGCCGTCAGCACTCCCTTTGTCACAGGTGAGCAGGGACAAACCCTTGTTGGCAAAACAGGCGCTGCTGCCACCGTGCAGGTGCTCGCGGGCCCGGCAGCCCCCAGGACCCTCATGCTCCCGCAGCGGCAGGAGCCAACGTGCCGAGGGGCCGGAGCGCTCGGGATGGCCCCGTCCCTTGCCATTGCCCACGGCACCTCCCTTGAGGTTGGTGCATGCTCCTGCACTTACTAACCCAGCGTAACCACAACCTCCATGGGGCTGAACAAGGGCTGAACAAGGGCTG
>JAUBNY010000257.1:430635-444477 GCA_032275445.1 Crypturellus soui | reverse complement strand
GGGCTGAACAAGGGCTGAACAAGGGCTGCTGACTCCTGTAAGTGCTACACATTTCCAGTGCTGCCAAACACCTACTACGTTTCTCTCAGGTGCTCCCACTTTTCAGTTGTGCAATTTTTAAGGCCATTAGGTCCTAAAGCACCTGGATGTGTGTTCATTCTAAACGCCTGTGTTGGTCTGCAAGAGAGATCCAACACTGGCCAAATGTTGACCAACAAGCAAAACGTTTAACTTCTCACCATCCATCCACAGCGCTCTGTGCCCTCCTCTTTCAGCCCATCCAACCCATCAGCCTTTTGAGTAGCCATTCCTGGTTACAAGAACGAAGGGTTCATTACCAAGGGGTCATTAACAATTTTAAGCAACATAATGTACTATAGAGACATTAAGTGGCAAAGTGACTTTCCTCAGCCTTCCTTTAATGCTTTAAAGAGGGCAACTGTGATAAACCCTCTACCTTTACCTACAATACCTCTTACAGCATAACCCCATAGTGACTTTTCCCAGAGCATAAACAGGTCTGGGTGTGAAACGTAACACTGCAAAAAGGTGCAAAACTCGGAGCCTCCAAAAGCAGCTCCAAGGATGCACAAGCATTTGCAAGGTGAGAGCGAAGAGAGGGAACGCGCCACACAACCACCAGGAGTCGAAACACGAATTTCCATCACGGGCTGCCAGCTGCTGAGCGCACTGGGCGGTCCACGAGGAGCACGGAAATTTTTTCCTTCTGATGCAACCAGCTCCAGTTTGGCAAAAGATTGCGGGGACCAAAAATCACATCCCAACAGCTCTGAAGGGAGTTGCAGTGACTATTTCTCATGTCTACGAGTGCATCAGGACAAGTAAACGACTTGCCAAGCACCATCCCTCCATGCAGCAAGGCAGGGAAAGAGGAAAACCCAGTGGCACAAGGGGTTGGATGCTCCAGAAAGCCGAACGGGCCCGCCTGGCACCGCCTGGCAATGCCTGTCCAGCTGGAAGCCCACATTGTGCCTATCTGCTGCACACCCAGGAGCTCTCACCCAACAGGCTGGCTGGTGCAGCGCATTTCCCGGCAATAGCGTTATTAAACCGCAAATACGCAGCCGTGCCATATGCAACGTGCACCCATGGAGAGCTGCCCTGAGCCTCACCGGGCAGGTGGCGATGCGGGGATGGCAAGGGGGTGTGACAGGGCAGGACGCCCAATGCAGCCACGGAGCTCTTCACTGGCAGTAACATTTCCTGCCCGTCTGGATCCACAATTAGTCAGACTTGGTGGATATCCTCACCAAGCCCTCCTGATGCCACCAGCAATCACCACAGTGCGATCAAGAGGCTGCAGAGCAGATCCAGAAATGATTTACAACAAATCTCTGCTCATGAATTGCAAACAGCATTGAGGAAAAGCAGATTTTTCCCCTCCATCTTATTCTATATAGAAAAGGTCCTCTTAGATATATTTAATAAGGAGTAATGAGGAACAATAAGGTTAAAAATGGGCATTAGCAGTGCACAAGTACCATGTGTTTGGGTTTGCATCCATTCCTTGAAGAGATGCATTACATTTTCCATGCAACGTTTCAGACCATGGCATAAACAGTAGGAGGTTCAGTCACAGATAGCATCCATATTTACGAGAAACCAAAGGGAAGAGCTGCAAAAATATCCTACACAAATATTCACACATGGAGTAACCTGGATAAGTATGAATTACACTCTGGCATCGGACAAATTTTCAAAGTTTACTCCTTGAATCATTGTACTTTGTTCTGTAGAGACAGAAGCACCTTTTGCTAGTAACTTGAGCCTCCTCTTGACTTGAATTCCCTTCAGGCAAACAACAAGCAAATGAGCTGTCTACACAAAGAGTAAAAACAGCACTGATGAATAGGGCAGGGAAAGCCTCAGAGATTTTACTCTCTTTCATTTGTTTGACAGTGTTTTTTGTTTTTGCAGCTAAACAGAAGGCAGCCTCTTCTGCAGAACGTGGCACAACTTCTTAGCAGGGTTCAGAAAATTCCACTACTACGGCTAAGTTGTAGGATATTTCTGGAGCCAGGCATCTCCGCTCCATATGAAACATTAAAAAGAAAGCAATTCATTGTATGCGAAGGAAACAACGCTCAGCTGCCAGCAACAGAAGTTTGCTTTGAGCACTTGGAAGCAAATACCCTGCAGAAAAGGAAAACTATCTGGTTAAGCAGAAAAACATCCTGCTTTAACCAAAAAGAGCCTAAGCGCCAATGTACTGACCCTGCCACTTCTTGTTTTTTGGTCACTCCCACTTGGCTTCAACCAGCCCTTCTTTGAGACCTGCTCCCTCTGACCTCAGCTGCTCGTTGGGTTCCCACAGCCGAGGTCCAGCTGGGATGTTTTCCCAGGGAAGTTACCCATGGACGGGCACATCCACAATGGGATTTGGTGGCAGAGGAGGAGCGCAAGGAGCTGTGGAAGGAGCAGCTCTCCCGGACTGCTCTGCCATGGGGGAGTTACATCCAGCCGGCACCCCAAACAGCCCACCTCTATAACCCCACTGCTCCTTAACGTTGTATCCATCACCGTGTTTACCCAGCTCGAGAGACATGCAACTGCTGGTTGGAATGCCAATGGGAGCAGAGAGCAGGAGTACATTCTGTGTAAGCTCAGGGATGCACTGCCTGGGCACACAGCTGTCCCAGCCGGGCACTGGAACGGGGCCTCTTCCTGACTTTTATGAAGCGCTCGTCCGGAGGACTCCGTCAAGACAGGCAGCTCGGTCCTACAGCAGAGCCGCATGTCTCAGTTACAGAGAACAGGATCCACGTGGATCTGAGCTCCCTTCCAGAGATGACCCAGAGGCCTGATGGAAGCTGTCCATGGGGTCACTTTGCTACTTGGCCTGGAGAGGGAGGACAGCAAGACAAGACCCAACTCCTGGAGCGCGGCACCTCCCGAGCCTGGGCTCCGAAGCCAGGGACAGCAGCTGAAGCCCAAACCCTTTTCCTCCTTTCTCAGCAAGGGTCAGAAACACAACCGTGACAGAGGAGGCCCCGCTGGCCGAGCCCGCTCCGCTCCCAGGGCACCCCCACACACCCCGGTGCTGCACATCCACCTGGCGCAGGGAGAATGCCCAAGCTGCAGAGCAAGCACCCCCATCCTCCTGCCAGAGCGTCCAGGCACAAGAGGAGACAAAAGTGATGATGTGTTCCTTACGCTGCCCCCACTCCTCCCTGCTCCCCCAAACGCACTGCTCCTGTTGGGTGGCATTGAACGCGGGGATCCCCCCCCACATTAAACACACACAAAGCAACAGTGAGAAAGGAAATGCAGACTGTCCAGAACCAACTCATCGCAGAGGCGCCAAAGCACACAAACAGCAAAGGCAACCTCAGAGCTGCCTGGGATCAGCAAACATGGAGCTGCACGCTACCTCTTCTGCCTGCCTGTGCCACAGATTCCTGGACACCAGCTGGCCAGGATTACCTTCAGCAGGCAGGAAAGGGGAAAAACTGCTGCTGTGTGTCTGGATTTTGGTGTTTGTGTCTCTGGACACAGCAGCAGCCACACTGGGATCCCTAGTGCAAGGCACAGAGCAGGGGAGGGAGGAACTTGCCTGGTTCGTGTCTCTCATTCCATCCTTTCTCAGCAAGGGAACATAACCAGCGCCGGGTGGAAAGCACAAAGCAAAGATGGGGCCTAACAAGAAGCCATCCAGCTTCTTTAAAAAAACATAAGCAAAGCCCAAATACCCATCAAAAAGCAAGCCAAAAAGATTTCTGATGCCTCTTCTCCAATTCACACCACTTGCAGTCATCTAATAGCACTAGAGTGCACGGTGGGAACGGATGGTACAAAAGTACCGCCTGCTTTTAGCAATTTGATGCACTTTAGAGGAGATAAATGAGTAACCAAGGAAGCTAAAGAAAATCTCAGCTTTCAGCAAGCCAAAAACAATAGGCATTGGAGGAAGGACAAGCTGGAGGCTTCGGCTTAAAGGTGGGAGTCTAGCACATCCTCCTAGGAATGCCTTCATCTGTAAGTGCTGTTTGCTTTTATAAGCCTTGGAAAACTGTGGCTGAGGAGCTAAGCAAGTCGGCCCTCGGGCAGATTTAACTTGGTGCCCTGCACTTATTCCACACATCACCATAGGTGTCCCTGGCCTTGGCAGTGACACAAGGATCATATTTTCACATGGATGAACTGCTCTGGAATAACTCTGCCAATGTATCAGGCATAAATAGCCTTTTATTTAGCATGGGGCAAATATGTTTTCTCTTTATGCCTCTCACTTCCCCAAACAAAATCTATTTGTTAGGGAATGGAGGAAATAAATCTCCACTCTTCGTTACAGCCTGTCTGGAGGGCCAGACAGGAGCTTGGCTGCTCTCTGCTCATGGTAGAATATCTTCAGGCTTTGCCTCCAGCAAGATACTTCTCTGGCGAAACAGGGCAGTTCTGGGGCAGCCTTATCTGCGTATGTGGGATTATGTGTGAAATCCCCCAAACAGGGAGGTGGGGGAACAGAAAGACTAACGGGAAGAGCGGTCACCTTCACTTGGAAGGCAGAAAACATGATCCTCATCTTACATGTTTATGTAGGTGAGGAGTAGCCCCACCAAAACCTATGAAGTTGCACTGAGATAAGCAAAAACCCGACTCACATCTTGGTCCTGCAGCAAAATGACCTGTTTGGAAGAGGCAGCTAAAAAGGGTGTTCCTGGTCAGCAACCAGCACAGCTTTACGGTGCAGACCCTTCCCCTCTGAGAAGCCCTGGACACGTCCTCCCTGTTACACAGGTGGTTTAAATGGCTACTCAGAAGCAGTCCTTATCCCAGCGCCACCTCATGCTTAATTGCTAAAGAAATACAGGCTGCAACCACAGAAAGGCTCTTCTTGCACCAGTTGAGAAAATATCAGTTTTTGAGGTCAGAATAATATCCCTTTGAAGACACAAACCACCAGGGTCCCTTTACACTGCACATTGATAAAGGCAGGCAAAGCACTGGCACACTATGCTGGTGAAGGCCAGGAGGGCTTTGTAGCATACACATGCACTCAGAAACGCATAAAAATGAAAGAAATATTTGTAAAACCTGCATTCATGTTACCTTGTGACAGCCAAGTGAATCCTGGTAAACACAACTGCCACTTTTCACAGTGGATAAGATTCTCATCTAATAAATCACCTACTGAATAGAACACAAACCCAGTTTCCAAACTGCGACCTGCTTGCATCACCCCCATTCAACTTGTGCCATAGGGCTGAACACTTGCACGTGTCTTGGTCTGCAGACCAGGTAGCCAAGGCTTCTTGAGCAAAGAGCAAGTCTACTGCCACCCACACAACCTCCATACGCAGCTCCAGATAAACAACCACCACCACCAAAATTCACCTGAGACAGGAGCACATTTTCACAGAAATGTGCCAGATACCCAATGATCTGCAGCAGCACAAGCCTCAGGGCTGCCACTCACCATGCTCTGCCCCTTCCTGCACCAGGCACCTCCACGCATCAATACACTAATACATTATAATAATTTATTTCAGCTCCCTGATCAGCATCACCTGCAGTTCAGGAACTAAAGCAGTGCAGCTGGATGAAACAGGAATACAGAGGTTTTCATTTACAATCAGAGAGTCTGGAAAACAAAAGTCAGCTGAAAATTGCTCCTACCTGTTGCTTAGTGATGACTGTGTAAAGAACTTGGACCCAACACCAACGTTTACAAGGAGCAGAGGCTGAGCAATGCCTCGAGCGAGGCAGGACCAGCCCTCGCAGCCCCGTGCTCCTGGCTGCGGCAGGCAGCGAACCCAGCTGCAGCGCGGGGCTGCTGCTCCCTGTCCGCCCGCGCCTTCCTGCATGGCTGCACAGTGACCTGGCTTATCTTAGATGTGAAAACAAGACTTCAAAATTCTGCACTGCAATTACATTAAAAAAAGAAAAAAGTCATACGCTGGTGTGAGGGTTGCTACGAATTTGCCTACGGAATAGAGCAGCCAAATGAGCTCGTTTTAAAGGCAGGATGTGTGTGTAAAGGAAGCGCACAGGGTGAGTTTGGGGTGGTTTAGAGTAGTTTTACCTGGGGTTTTACATGTAAAAGCAGTGCGTGGAGAAGCCTCAGCAGCTGCAGCGCAGCACCAAGGGTCCAAGGAACACAATCTGGCGCAACAAGGAGCTGCTCGAACCTGCCCTTCCCACCCCGTGAACTCAGCAGCAGATTTGGTTTTGAGGCGTCACTCAAGGAGCCTTTCATCTCCTGAGAGGCCTCTGAGCAGATGATTCCTACCTAGGTTCACAAGCCCATGTATTACGCTTTATATTCAAGTCCCAGCTCCTGGTCATGCAAAAACCTTCCAGCTAAAAAAACACTCCCTCCTATGAAGTGAGGAACCTGCTGATTGCAGAGAATGCTTGAGACCCAGTCCTGGCCGCCAGGCACGGGAATACAAACAGTGTGTAAAAACAACAACAAGGAACCTCTTTCTGGACGCACGTAAGGCACAGTTTGGGTTATCAGGGCTGGGCAGCTTGGACAAGAGGTTGTGAATATTCGGAGTTAGAAACTTCCGAGCAACAAGGATATCAGGAGGAAATGGCACACAGCAATGCCCGGCTCTATTCTTACACCAGCTCTGCACTTTAGGACTCCTTCTAAAATTACTCAGCACTGCCACTAAGAATATGGGAAAAAATAAAGTTGGCTCAAAAATCTAAAATAAAATAAAATAGAATAAAATAGAGATTTGGGGAATGTTGGGAGGGAGACACTGGCAGCCCTGCGGCACATGGAAAACCTCCTGCCAGCAGCGGCTTGGTCCTCACGCCTGCGCTAAGCCTGAAGGATTGTAGTCTTATAAGTAGTTATAAGTGACTGTCTTTTTGCCTGCAGGATTTAAAAAAAAATCAATTTTTATTCAGATTGATTTTAAGATTTACATGTGAAAAATGGATGAAATTGGATCAAATATATACTAAAACAAATTGTTGACTCCCATGAAAGCCAATAAACCCCAAGCAAATTTCCCAGATCTCATCTACCAGCATTTGAGATTGGTTTTATTTCATTATTTCGTAAACATTTACGGAGCAGAAATTTGCTCGACTCTCTTGCAGTTCTCCGCTGCTGAAACCACGCGCCTCTGCAGAATATTTTGTGCCTCAGTATTATCGCCCGGATAGCATATGGCAAACCAGCAGCAGGCACTTTATCTTCATCCTCTTTGTAAGCTAAAATTAGCACATGTTCTTGCAACAGTATATGATGTGTGCGGACCCGTGTGATATACCCAAAACAGTGGCAGTGCCATCCCTGGCTGGCCTCCAATAGGCCAGTAAACTGATTATTAATTTTAATCGTGTATTAATGTATTTACTATCAGGTTTATTAATGTATTTACTATCAGGTTTCTATCTATCTGCTCGAGGGGACGTGCCCAAATGACCTGCTCAGCCGGGCTGCTTGGCTCAAGACCGAGGAGGTTGGTGCTTGGTGGGGCTGCGCGGCTGCTCCTTACTCTGCTCCCCACCAGCCTCGGGGCGGCGCGTTCCCTGCGGATTCGGCTTCACCATGCTCCAAAGATCCCACTCGTGGCCCCAGGCTGCACTTCTGCCCTGTCACTTGTGGCCACCTCTGGCTGCTCTGATTTATTAGATCTGCAGTGGGAAACTAGTGTCAATGCCGTCCGTGAACCCATGCGTGGGAGCTGCAGCACCGAGGACCTTAGCCGACACGGCCCCAGGAGGCGGGAAGGGCCACGAGGAAGCTCTTCGCTGTCCTACAGGTGGCTGCGTTACCAGTTGCCTCGATTCTGCCACTAAACACGCGCTAACTGGTGGGAAGAGGCCACAAGCCAGCACGTACGGAGCACATGCACACACCATAAATATTAATGGACGACATTCAGGGACCGGTGGCTCGGGCTATTCCTGACAAAGCAAGCAGCCTCGCACCCGTGACCTTCGCACGCGGATGAGCCGAGGCCCAAGGCCAAGCGGGCAGCCACGGCTCCCCGGTATTTTTAGCAGGCGCCCGCGTGACGCTGCGTTTGGGAAGAACCAGTGGCACAAAGCAGCTCATGCCCACCCTGGCCAGCTCCTGGGCGCGCTGCGCCATGGTAGCCGGATCCGCCGCTGCAGAACACGGCGCGAAGGAGCGGAGCGTTGACCAGGTTCCCCGCATGGCTTCTTTCCTTACTTAGGAGTTGTTCGTTCTTCCCAACACCCCCGCGTGACGTCCGAGTGAAGAGCAACCATGAAGACCTGCCTGCAAAGGCTGTTGCCACCAGTGGAAACTCAGTGCAGGGATGAACAGGGCAAAGGCATCGCAGGGAGACGGAGAACACGGAGCCGCTGGAGCGGCCACGAGCAGAGCGAGGGCACGAGCTCCGCTCCCGCTCCAGCACTGGAGCAGCTCCCGCCCCGCTCCGCCTGATCCCAGGCTCCCGCGCATGCCACTCCGCTGGTGCACGGCACCGTCCCTCCGGAGCCGCCGGCGTGTAGCAGCTTCCCACAGAATCCGAGGAGAGAGCCCGGCTCCCACCCTGTAATTATCAAATCAGGCCGCAAATGAGGAGGAATTGGGAATCCTCATTATAGCACATCATAAAACACGGTGAGGTCCCTCGCCTGTTCTGCGGCCTGCCAACAAAACTTCACAAAGAGCACAGGAATTAGTGTTTGCAGAGATATTAAAGTCATAAAAGGGAAAAATTTTATTTTATTTTCCCACAGCCTAAATGAAGGTGAACCGAGCAAATCTGGCAAAGAGCGCAAGGCAGATGCCATTTCCCACAGCAATGTGGTATTTTCCTCTCGGAATAAAACATTTTCCTTAAACTACTGTTTATAACTCTTATCAGTTCAACAGCAATAGAGCCATCAATTCCAATATCTTGTGGAAAAAAGTCAAGGTCAACAAGTACTTGCATTTTCGTTTATCTTTAGCTGCAATTGCTACTGACATTCAATTGGGTAATAAACATGAGGACTGTCAAACGCGCTCAGCAAACAGGTGATCCAAGAGCTATCACGGAGGAAGAGGCTCCTGCCAGGTAATCAAAGAGCGCTCTGGCAACACCGTGATTGCAGCGCATTCATTTGCGGAGCAATCGCCTGTCAGAGCCCAGTGAATATTGTCAAGCCGTTCCCACCGCCCAGTAATGCGCATGAGAAAACAGCGACTCCAGCTGCCTTTGAGTTCTCACCAACACAGGCGCAGCCGCAAGAAGGAGAAAAGGAGTAAATCAAAAATCCGGAACGTTACTGATTTCCTGCTTGAAGTAAAAAATTGCTCAAACACCAGAGCACCTTGAGCCAAGTGAGCACCTTTTCAGAGCTAGAGATGGCCCATTTTCCAGGAGTTTGACTAGTCTATTCTGGGCCCCGCGCACCTCTGCAGCACACAGCACCTGTGAACTCTCTGCAAGATGCAGAACCTGTAAAACCACCTTTTTGTTGGTTTTAACTCACCAACGCTTTGGAAAGCTCCCGTGTTGTGACAGTCCACGAATGCGCCCACTTCCTTCTCGCGCTGCACGGGCCTCATCCCCCTGCCCCATCCACACCTCATCTCTTTCAACACTCCTACCCCAGCCTTCATCAGCTTCTCTTTTTCCCCAGCATCCACATGAAAGGTGAGGAAATGGCCCAGGCCGAGCAGCCGCCGCACCCCTGTGTCACTAACCCCGAAGTAAGGAGCGCGGTCCCCCGTGGGGTCCCCTGGAAGGTACGGGGACAACCTGCCATGAACCCATAGTGCTCCGCAAGCGCTGCTGAGCTGCAGAGCAAGATGCTGGTTGCGCCAGGGAGTGCGGGTTGCTCCTCAGTGAGGGGGTTTTACAGGAATGGCACCGGGGCACGGCCCTGCTACCTGCCGCGGGGCAAGGCAAGCAGCACCACGCAGAGCTCCTGCAGCCCAGTCCCCAAGAGCCTGGCCCGACACACTCAGTGCCGCTCCGATCGCGCCGTAACAGCCGAGCGGGGCTGAGGAGCCGTGGAGAGAAAACAGGAGGAGGAAAGAAAAAGTTTCACGCCCTCCGGCTTCAGAGCAGCATGATAAATTGACATCGTGTTGTTATGAGCATAACCCTCAAGTACTCAATCACTGTTAAAAAATAAAACACGATCTTGAGGAGATAAAAATCATTAATTCTGGTGCTGCACCTACATGGGGCGTGCCGAGGCTGCATCGACCATTCAGGTTTCATGCTCAAAATTAAAAAAATGTACGTACGTACATATGTATATATATAATATATATACACTTGTACCTTTCTTGTATTTTAAATCTCATATCTCCCATCAAAGCAAGAGGCACAAGTGCACACCCTGCTTCAGGGCTCAATGAGTGCTGCAGCTCCAAGGGAAAGGGATGGTGGAGCCTCAGGGAGCTGCCACTGCCCCCTCCTTCTTTCCAAACAAGCCCATTAGGTTTAATTCAAGAGCCACAATATATAAATAACCCGAAAAGCACTGGGAACAGCCCCTCTTGACTAATGCCCCTGTCTCTTTCAATCGAGGGTCACATCTACTCTAACCAGTCGCATGATAATGGCATCAGAAAAGGTCAATCAAAGACGATCGGAGCTTCCCCTGCCTGGCTGACCTTCGGCGCGCGGGACAAATTGCTATCAGTCAATGTCAGCTAATGACAGCGGCTCTTTGGCTAATCAATTGTTCTAAAAATGATCAAGAAAACTACTCACAGGACAGCTCATTTTCACATCAATGCCTGTGAAGTATGAAAAGCTCATTTTTTGAGTTTTTAATAAGCTCATAAGTAAAGCAGTTACTTGGTAACAGAGGTCACCTTACCGAAAAGACAGAACCTTTGTCTGCCTTTTACATATTCTTTTATTACCATATTATAGTAAAAAATATGCTGGGCTATTATGGTGCCAGAGGGCTACATAATAAAGCAGGCGATACTTCATACCTTTCTTTTTTATTCTTTTTATTTTTGTTTTTTGGAGATAAATACTTTGGTGTTTTGGGGGAGCTTTGTTTGCCTGTAGATAACTGGTGGCCCCCTCTGCACGTGTTTAAATGCAGAGGAGCCGTGTGGCACGTGGGCGACTGTCGCCCACAGGCCGCAGAGTCAGAGGCTGGGCACGAGTCACCAAGCTTGGCGCGTGGGTTAGGGCCAAAAGCAGCAAGGCCACCGCTGCCAGCGCGCGCTGAAGAGCGTTGGCGAAGGCGGGCTGGCCACTGCACATTGGCCAACACATCGGGCAACACCGAAGCGAAGCTGTAATGACTGAAGGTGAAAAATGAAGTGTCAGAGCGGTCAGGGAAGGGCAGTGGCGAAGGGGAGCTGCGGCCCGAAGGCTGGGCATGATGTGCTCCGTTAGAGACCCCGTCACAGGCTCCGGCCTCCCAACCTCATCGGTCATGGGCCAGCCGACCGCGCCAGCGCCCACCGTGGCCCAGGATGGCTTCGCTTCCACATGTGGAGAGGCAAGCAGGGAGATAAATGGTCACTTGGCTGCCCGGGCAGTAACCCAGCTCCCCTCTCCTGCCTGGCCAGGCTCTGTGGGCATTAAAAGTACAGAAAAACAACAAAAAACCCACAACCTTCTGGTTTAAAAGCAACTGCACAGGATCACTGTTCAACAGCCTACAGGCCTGACTATCAGCAAGCAAAGCAGAATAGCTCTGGTGACATCCTGGATAGGATTCTCTCACAGTTAGGGCAGGCAGCAAAATTAAAGCCCCACGCTGCGGCAAGCTCGGCTTTGCCCAAGGCCTCGCTCCTCTTCGCTGGCAGCGCTTGGCGAGCTGCTTCCCGCTGGGTAAATCCAGCCCTCCTTTTCCCGTTGAGGAGCAGCCACCGAAGGCCCTTCGGTTTAAGAATGTAGCAACAGGGCAGCAGCCCGCTACGCTTTTCCATAATATTATTCTGCATTCCTGCACTACAACCATCCCCTCCTACAACACAATCCCGGGCCTTGACAGGCGGCACTGCCAGCCTGCTCCGCAATAACATACCCTGCTGTTCAGAGGCATGAGTGCACGGAGCAGCTCCCTGGCAGTTAAATATGGATTTGCACAATAGAGCCTAACAGCTGGGAGTCAGCGCTATCTGCTAAGTAAATACATTTGCATGAAAAGAAAAAAGAGCTTTGCGGTGTTTACAGGCAGGAGCATCTCTCCTGCTTTCCGAGGTGGGCGCTCCGCGTATTTTGTACATGGGGCTGTAAACGAGTGCAAAATGCCCTCCAGAGGGATTAAAAAAGCAGTTGTGAAACAGGTAGACAAGAGAAGCTTTTAAAAAGACCCCAAGCAGCCTTCGGCACACCCTGGGTGAGGAACAAAGTACTCACGTGAAGGAGCAGAGTCTTGTTAGGGGGCCTGGGTTCCCTGCAGGCACCTCCGAAAAGGATAAGGGACTCCCCGGCGGGCACCTGCCTTTGCTCACAGGAGCTGCCCCTGTGCAGGTGGCCACCGAGCACGGCACCTCCCTGCACGCCCTGGCCTGAGCCAAACTGTGCCAAAACCAACCTGTGGAGCCCAACGGCACCAGAATAAACCTGCGGGTCACGGGCAGCCCCGAGAGCCTCTGCGGCCTCTGAGGCTCACCAGGAGCTGCCTGCAAACAGGTGATTCCACCTGCCATAGGAGGGAAAAAGAGGAACAAACCCCAAATAGAGGCTTTAATTAAAGAGTTACACTTGTGGTGATCGGATTGTTTTTTCTTTTTTCTTTTTTTTTTCCTTTTTCAATGGCAAACACATTCTCGACAGATGGCTCCAAAAAGAAGTTTTTAAAAATCCTAAAAATAGGAAAGCCCATAATGTGCTGAAAATATGTCACGCGAGCTGGGTGTCCTGAGCTAAACCCTGCGCCCATGAGGATGGGCATGGGGGTCGGCACTGCCAATCCATGCACAGGGCTTCACCAAAATAAAAGCAGGTTTAGGTTTAGCTTGCAAAACGTGGCGCTTGGCAAATGCAGTTGGGGAGGTGCGGGGCATTTGCTGTCTCTCCTCGCACTCCCCCTTCTCCTTGTGGTCTGTCAGGATCGTGTTTATGACTTTTTCTCCCTGCCCAGGAAGGCGAAAACTGTGCTTTAACTACATATGGTACATGGATAGGCGCGGGTGTGCTCCAGCGAATGGGATTTGCTCCGAGGCTACGGATTCGGCGTGTGCAGAGCCGGTGCCACAAGCACGGCCCGGCCAGGACTGCTCTTCTGCCTCCCACTTCCTCCAGAGAAAGGGACATGGGTCCTGGCAAGTGTGGATGGCACATGCGGAAGAAGGGGCATCCCGGTCCGCGCGCTCCTTGGCATCCCCGGGTGCGAATAGCCCCTCGTTCGCTGCTCCCTGAAATCCCTCAAAAAGCCCCAAGATCAGGCCAGGAAGCGGGAAGCCCAGAGTGCCCAGGGGGTTGGGAGCACGCGGATGATCCCTGCAGATGCCGCGTGCACGAACACACGCGCGTCCTCGCAGCACAACCCGGCCCTGCCCGACCGCGCAGAGCTGCCCCTCGGCACCACAGTCCGGCTGCCCGCGCTGCGCCCCGCAGCACCGCGGGGATTTAAATCCTGCTCGGAAGGGAAGGGCTCTAATGAACATGTTGACACTACATTAACGACAGCATTGTGAGCAGCAACGCTAGAATATATATGTATACACACTTGAAAGAAAAAAGGCCCCTTGGATTTATGTTGCATATCATTTTCCAGTAAAAGTCAGAGGTCAGAAGGTTACCGGTTTCTGCCTCGGCTCTGCAACAGTTTACTATTCCAGGCCCCATTTTTACTAGGCTTCACTTGTGATGAAGTCAGCAACTTTTCTTTAAACGATGAAGCGTCTCAAATACTTAAAATTCTATAAAAGATGTTATTCATCACGTACGCTACATCCGCACAGATGTAAAA
>JAUBNY010000257.1:413135-425635 GCA_032275445.1 Crypturellus soui | reverse complement strand
AACCATCACGTCCTTCTTATATTAAAGTGCAAAATGCTTTTTTTTTTTTTTCCCCAAGCACCAAGCACGTGAAATTCGAGAGCTAGGAGAAAGCAAGAGAGAAAAACTAAAAACTAAAAGAAGTCTCAGCTGATGAACTCAGGGCTCATACACAGCCCAAAGAAACAGCCTTCTATTGCAGGTGATAAAAGCTGCCCTCAGCATCCTTTGATAGAGGCACGCAGGAGCCCTGCGAGCACAGCCCTCCTGTGGACTCATCTGTGCTGAGTAACCTGCTAGGGCTGATTCCCTGCGCTCAGGAAGAACCCGCTTCCTTGGGCTCCGAGGCTGCAGGTACAGCCCTTAACCAGCTTGCCTGGAGGAGCTGAGCGGCTGCCAGCAATTTGTCAACATAATTTGGTCTTATTGTTTTCCTTCTGAAGTTTTATCTTATTTTCTTTTCCTAAATTAAATACTTATTCATTAGAAAAGAAGTAATACATTATGCTTGAGATGTTCATCAGGTTTTGTGTAACTCCTCCCTTGTAAGCGCCCACCCACAATCTCTTGAAGTTAGTGGCCCTCCATTTAAGGTCTACCCGTGCACACTGCAGGATTTGAAGAGGAAAAGGGGCTGCTGAATTAAGTCTTTGTGTCTGCTTTCTAGAAACTGAGCTCAAAAAATTACCAATTTTCCTTATTTATCACTGGGATTGTTGATTATAGTGCTGTGCCTTGGACCAAACATTCAATACACTTGTTTGATACCCTAAGGGTATAGTCTATAATAGGGACAGCCACGGCACAGGGAGACCTTGTCTTTGCAATCCGCATGCTGCATCCCACTTATTTTTGGGAGGGCAAAGTTATTAATAATCCTCAGAGAACCTGTTCCCCACCCAATATTTAAAAAAAAAAAAAAAAAAAAAAAAGTTTTGTAGTCTAGTTATTCATTGGCGGGAGGGGGGAGCCTTGAAAAATACAAACTGGTGAGTAGGGCTGGATGTATGCTTCGGTGCTGTTAAAAATAGAGCTCCATATGTTTCACATGCTATACACGCGTACACTGTTCTTCCATTCCCTGCCGAGCGCTGGCTTTAGTGACGGGAAGCCCAGGCTCTGGTTTTGGGAGCCCACCTGAACGTGTCCCCGCTGGGCTCCCTCCCTGCCTGCCCACGGGGCACGTCGTGTAACCACAAACACGGCGCTCGGGATGGAGACACATGTGGGAACCTCCGAATGCTGCAAACAAGCTGCACTTCCTAGTTCCAATAATGCTTCTGCAATCTGTTTCATGCAAACTGTGGTTCATAGCCAATTAATTTTAACAAAACAACAAAAAGACCTCAAAAAAAGCCTGGAAAAGAGGTGCTTGGGGTCTACATAAATAAGGCCGTGTGGAGACAGAAGGTAAAGGTGAGCTAGCTTGAGCATCATGGCAGATGAGACACTTGGGTGAGCGGGACTCTTGCCACCACTTTTTGCAGGGCCAGGACATCCCCTGGAGGTGCCAGCCAGCCCAGCACAGGGCAAACAGCCCAGCCGAGCACCATGGAGCCTTCCACACCAACCTGCGCTCCCAGCATGCCGGGCAGAGGGCAGATATGGCAGGGAAAAGGGAGCCCAGTAGCCCCAAACAGGCTGAGCACAAAAGAAACCACGAGCACAGCAGGACCCAGAGACAACAGTAAAAAAAAAAAAAAAAGGAAAATTAGAAGCAGGAAGTATAAACCACAAAAATAAAGGACAGCGAGATCAAAGAGCGGGTGGGATGTGAAGACAAGAAGGAAGAGGAAAATGATTAAGCTGGAAGACAATTTTAGGCCAGCTAATTTCATCTTTCCTGTTCTCCCGCATTACTACACTTATCGGCCTCGCACCCGGCAAGCAGGAGGCGGCAGGGCTACCCCGGCGCTGCCCAGCGCCCTGAACGCGCTGCCCAAGGAGACAGCCCTGCCGAGGGCAGCTCTTTCCTTCGGTGACACCAGAGCCCCACGAGGCCTTCACAACGCCGCGGTGGGCACGGGGCCTGGCCTAGCCGAGCTGGGCTTAGCGCAACATGGGCGTTTTTTGCCTCCCCTACAACATACATTGCCTGGGACCCCGTGTTTCGGGCCAGCCTACAGCACAAACCCATCTCCTCCCTTTCGTAAGGGAGATATTGCCAGTCTCGCCACCTCCAGCACCGCACAGAAATGCAGTCAACACGGGCTCCCTGCTCGACACCTCGTGTAATGATTCCTGCGAAGGTGCAAACAGGAGAAACACCGCTCCGCTTAGCCAGAAAATGAGTGTCTGCCCTCCCTGCTCTGCATCGCGCTCACGTGTTAAGTCATTTCAGGGCAAGTCTGCCAGGCCCCACGAGCCCGACGGTCCCGGCGTGCTCGGCACCGCTGAGCCCTGGGGCCCATCCTGGGCTGGCCTGGAGCCCTTTCTACCCCCTTTCTAAAGCAGCTTAAACCACCTCAGTGGGGAGAATAAACCCAAGGAGGGCAGAAGGAAAGGCACAAAATCCTTCCAAACCACCGAGCAACCGTCCCGAGCAAGCCGAGTATCTGCATGCAACCGGCCACGGGACAGAAGGAGCCACAGGGACCCGAGTCCCAGAGCCCAAGCCACAGCGCTGGAGCCACAACACCGCTCCACGGGGTTCACGGCCACCAGCCTTGCCCGACGCTGGAAAAACTCAAGCACTCCCTCAACGGCAGGATAAGTCCCGCGGCTTTGCATTTCATACAGCTGTTTGAATACATTGCGGGACTGTGATGGCATCGGCTCCCGCCTTGCTGTTCGCTAGCGTTTCCGAACCGAACACAGGCAGCTCTTTCACCCGTCTTATTGTTGGCCTGTTTATCTATGCAACAAGGGCCTGGATGCGTATTTGCTTTACATAACAAAAAAAAAAAGAAAGGAAAGAAAAATAAAAAGCCAAACTGCAAACTGAAGTATGCAGCTCAATTCAAAGTCAACAACGCTAATAAGAGAATTTTAATTTACCGCAGGAATAAGTGGACGCTGCCTTCAAGGTAGAGTAGTCAGTAATGTAGCTTTGGAGATCACGCAAGAGGGAATATCATATAGATGTTTGAAAAAAAACTCAGTCAGTTCCCACCGAAGAGGCAAGACAATACTTTGGTGAAACATAGTTCTGTATTTCTAGGAAAGTATCCAATAGCAAATTGCCTACTAAGGCTAAACCTCTGGTAAGGTTTCTTATGAATGGAGCGGGCAACAGCAGGAGAGCGATACCGCACAGCATTTGCACGCAGAGCATAGTGAGTCTAAAGCAAATACATGTCATTTATAAGCTCTAGAACATACCCAAACACACCTCTGACAAAAACTCAGCCTCAAACTTCAAACAGGAAACAGCTGCCAAAACAATCTTACAATTATTTTTTCCCAGGTAGATTAGTTCTGTTGCAAGTTAATTTTAAATCTCTGGGAGTTTGAAACTGTGGCGGCTAGAAGAGCCCCTCAAGCTTTCCTTGCTGCCTTAACTAACCTGCACCAAGGATGTGTTCGGGAGAGGGGAACGTGAAGGGGCAGCACATTGCAGTCTCAGCAAGGTGAGCGGCCGCCCTGTGCAAGGTGAGGGCACACACAGCCCCTTGGAGCAGCGGGACACGGCAGGGGCTGAGACTCCGGCTCCTGGGACCAGGGGAACGGGAACGGGAGTGCCCGGCTTCACAGAGAGCAGGCACGAGCTCAGCCCCTTCCCGGTGAAACCTTTTCCATGTGCCCAAGCAGAGCTGGAAGCAGTGTTGCGTTTACCCAGCATAAACAACGGTGATGAGATATCGCACGGAGCAAGCAGCCTCCCAGAGCCTGCTGCCAGCGGAGCGGCGAGCCCGATGCCGAGCACCGCATTCCAGCGCTGCTCCTCAGATGAATATGCATAAGGGAAGGCTCCCCACGGCGGGGAGCTGGGGCCGGGCAGCGGGATCCTCTGCAGCACCAGCCTGTGAGGACACTCGGGAGAGGCAAATTAACAAAAAGTGAATGTGGATGTTCCCATTCAAAAGAAAAGTGGCCTACTCCAAAGGGGATTAGGCTAAAGTGAACTAAGGCCACTTTACTTCTGAATGAGAGCCTCCACACAATAGTGCAATGCACTTTAACTAATGCACTTTAATTTTACACCCAGTCAATTTGTCTTACCTCTCCTGAGTGTCCTTGTGTGGACAAACCCAGAGGTTCATCGGGTTTTTGAGCCCAGAAGGGATGATTCGATCAACCCAGTGAACTTCCTGCATTTCCAGGGCCCCTGCGTTTCACCCATTTCCCTTCTGCCAAGCCCCAACACTCACAGATGACACCTAACATGACAACATATAACCTCTGCACGGGTACAAACGGTCCTTCCTGAGGACAGCAGCCCTTGCTTGGAAGACATTTGCAAACAGAGGCCCCAACCGTAATCTCCACGATGCCTTTAACCTTTCAGATAGGCTCCCCCTCCGCTAAAGTAAATAAATAAAGCAGCGACAGCAGCAAACAGCAACGCGGCCCAGTGCGTCGGGCCCTGGCGCTGATTGGGATCTGAGACGTCAGACCCGCACGCACGGATCCCAGAGCCGGTCGCCTCGGCACGGCAGGAGCCGCGCGGGGCTCCCAGTGAGCTCACTCAAACCGAAAACGAAAACAAAAATCCCCCAAACTCCAAGGTTTCCGCATGGCCCTGCAGGAATTGCACTTCCACCCCAGGGGCTTGGGTGGGCGAAACCTCTTCCTGGCAAAGGCAGTGCAGGGGAAGAAGCAATGCCGAGCACTCGGAGCAGCAGTCAGACCCTTATCTTTAAAGTACGTTACGGAAAGCGCTAGGGGCGGGTCAGGCCCAGAGACCTTCATGGGGACAGAAATACACCCAGCCCAAACAAAATGCAAAATGCACCCTGCTAGAATCTGCAGTTGCCCTCTCTAATTATTACTGTCACGACAGAAATATGTATATATATATATATATGCACGTATAAACACGAATTTAGACATTTGCCATGCGAGCCCAAGCTGGTGAGGAGCAACAAGCAGAGAAACGGAGGCAACACCATGTTGCCTTGCGCCGCCGTCTATCCTTGCACACAGCTCCGACCAGCAAATCATTCCACAAATGCTCAGAAACGTTTGGATTAGCTCAAAACAATCCTGGGCTTCGCTGTGTTTCATTTGCTTGGATTATAAAAGATAACTTCTAACAGTACGTTCACGTGATCAAAAAAACCCAGCACCGAAACGCAAAGCATATGACAAAAGAGTCCCTAATTTCCAGAAGCTGTGCAGGATTTCCATGGAGTTTTAAGTTGCTTTTGAAAGCCGTATTTATTGGCAGGATCCACAGCTACTTGTTTTGATCAAGTGCAATGCAATCTGCTTTTTTTCCCTTTTCTTCAAGTCAACCACCAGTACTGCGCGCTCCATGGGTGCTTCCGCACGCCGGTCCTGTGGACTTCCTGGGTACCCACATGTGAGCACGGAGGGAAGAAGCAAACCCTAAAAATACGTAAGCCATAAAGACAGCACGCTGGGAAAAGCTGCTTTTTTCACAACTGGCCTGAACACCCACGAGCTGCACCCTGAAATACCAACCCGCGCTAGGGCTGAGCCCCAGGGCGCGAGGCCACCACAAGCCACCACGTTGGGACACGCTCCTGGCTTCCAAAGTGCCTCCAAAACTCCGAAATACGACCAGGGTTGGGAAAATGAGGCAAAAACTAAAAAACTTCAGTTTTGCTCTGCAACCAACGTGGCTATTTTGAAAAACTTTCCATAAAGCCAGGCGTGCTCATGGCACCGAGAGAGTGCGGCAAGTGTCACGCGCAGAGCGACGGACGAACCAATTTGGGTTCTTGCAAGATGGAAAAAAAATCAGCACAGATTCTCAAATTCGAAAGAAACCATAGTTTAAAGAAAATACATTTGGTTATTTAACAGCATATTTGGTCGTCTAAAGAAAGGCATATCAAATAAAGCCTTGTTTTACTAGTCTGATTACAGTCACCGTGCGACCGAGGGGAACAACTCCTGAACGTATCAACACGTTTTGCCTTTACATTAAATGGGCTGCTAAAGTCAGACATGGTAACAGCTCTGAAACAGTACATCAGGAAAAAAAAAAAAGGAAGAAAGAAAAAAAAAGGGATTCCCTGGCTCAAGGTGGCATAAAATCAAAATCTAATTTTGAGTTCTTAAAATGTCTTTCTTGCTTGGCTCTCAGCAAAGAGTTACTTTGTCGTAACTCTTTTATTATACAAATACAGAGCTCTGCTGTGCACTGTGCATCACAGCTCTTATTTTGATGCCTGTTCCTCCAATATGAGAGCATATATTTATATATGTTTGTGCATAAGGCAGCAATATTCTTAGCTTCCTCTCTTCTTTTCTTGAAACCAGGCATAGTTTGAAAAATACCTATGAAGAAGACCCCAAATAAAACAGTTGTTTCTCAGTCGTTCTTTTCCCCTGTGGCACTGTGCTTGTATTGTTTGCAAGGCACAATTAATATATTTGAAATATTTGGGAAAGTTACTCTAGTCATAATGTGTCAATGTCCGAAGCAAGGCACCAACCTTCAGCTATGCTGAATATTGGCTTCTGGTTTATGATTGTCTCCTCCTTTAGAAAGAACACTGCATTTTTTGTCATTTTCTTCCATTTATAAATAACAAAAAAAGAAAAAAAAAAGCTGCTGCCTATCAGCATTTTGTTTAGACAGCCTCTCTCTGTATACATTAAAAATCTGCTGCAGTATAAATATGACAGTTGCTTTATTACATATGTGTGTGTGTGTATATATATATGATATACTATAATCCAAGAAGGGCCATCTAAAATGCCACAGTTAAAAACATTTAAGAGTGTAACAAAAGCGACTGAGACCCTAGTATCAGTTTACTATCCTTCAACAATTTCCCTGACAGAGGAGTCGAATAATGTTGAATTATGGACCTTCTTACAGGAAGACTTATTTCATGTTCATTTTTTGATCATTTCCCTCCTAGTCCCTATAGGTATTTGGCCAATTGCCGGTTTTCCTTTAAAAGTTTCGGTGCACATAGCAGCCCGACGCGTGATTAAATCACAATTTTGTCAAGTATTACTGCCGTGTGCTTGTCCGAAAAGTTTATTTCATGTAAGGAAATGCGTTTGCCTCAATAAAAGTCTGCTGTACGCTACCAGGATGCTTTATTTGATGTGAGCAGACTGTTTTATACTGCACTTTCTTTAAAAAGGCTCTTTAAAGGCTGCCTGTGTATGCACTCTGGTAGGGTAAGGGCCGTCATCTTTTACAGCTCAGGCTAGAGCACCTGGGAGCGAAGGTGAAGCCACTTCAGCGCAAGGAGCCCCATGGCGCTTGCTCAGCGCCGCCGCCTGCCCACGAAACCCAGTTCCTGAATCCCGGGCCTGCACACCAGCTTCCTCCTTGTTTTTTGCTCTCTTTCTAGGACAGTTTTCCCATTACGAGCACAAAACAGCTGTGTTTTAGATCCTTCCGCCACAGCAAACATTAAAGAAAAATAAAAAGACATGTAAATGTCTGAAAAAAAAAAATAATAATGATTACAAAATAATCATAAATTTAAAAAAAGGCTTGTTTTGAAACTCTGCTGCCAGGGCCCATGATTTGAGAGCACCTTTACGGTGTCGGGCCCCTTCAGTCGGGCAATTCCATGGGCAGGCCAAGTGCCGCCCGTTGGTGGTGGATGCCCCGCCAGCCGCAGAGGGTCACTCTGAGGCAGAACGGGTCTATTTTGGTGACCCTCTGCTCGACGCTGAGCAAGGGCCGGGAAATGGGGCTTTGCCCTGCAGCACCGCGCATTAGGGGTGCTTCTTGCCGCCGTGCGGGGGATGTAAAGGCGCTGCCGTGGCCTATGCGGAAAGGATAAACAGGGGGAAAACAATAAATTAAAACTAAAAAAAAAAGTTATCTGTAACCTTTACTGCCACAATTTAAGAAAGTGCAATTAAACCCATAATAAAAGCTTTTACATACTTACTCTTTTATTACTCTGCGAAGTGCAAGCGCGCGGAGCCCGCGGGGCTGGCAGTCCTGCACGCGCGGAGCGGCCACCGCTCGTTAGTCGCGCGGGTGACAACCACTCAGCACCTTGTTATTTATCCACCGCGCGCAGATAGCGCCACCCGCGCGGTGGCCAAGCGCGGCCGAGCGACCCCGGGCAACGCGCAAACCCCGCGCAAGCGCGGCCGACCCGCGCAAACGCCGCCGAGCCCCGGAGCAGCGCGGGTCCTGCCCGGGGCGCATCCTGCGCGGGAGCGCAGCGCAGTTTTACGCCTTTGCAACAGGCTCAAAGCGCAGCCTGCGATGCGCAGGGCGATGCGCACCGGCGGCGTTGCCTCCGCGGGGGGCACCCCCCCGGCCCCCGACAGCCCCCGAAGTGGCGCTTCATTTCTTTAGCTTTCGCTTTAATAAAATAATGATTCCCCGAAAAAAAAAAGGGGGTATAAATCTTCATTTTGGAGGCAATTAAAGTGTTGATTTCATTCGTGCCCCTGAGCGATTCTTGTAATTTGCGCAAATAGCTTTATGTGCGCGGCGCCGCGGAGCTTTTAGAAACCCATTTGCGAGCGGGACTTGTCGGGGGACGGATTTTGGGGCGGCGTTGCGCGCTGGAGCGCAGCCCGCGCAGCCCCGCCGCGGGCCGCGCCGCGCCGCGCACACAGGAGGAAACGCGCGAGGCCGCCGCCGCGCCGCTCCGCGCAATAGCCGCGCTCCGAGCGTGGCGCTTAGCACCCAAGCGCGGAGCGGAAGATCAATCCCGATCCGTGATGCCACCGCGCAGCCCCTCCGCACTCACCCGCGCAACCCCGCGGCCCTCCAAACTTGCAAGGTCCGGAAAAATCCTTCAAAAGCGGGGTCTCGATTTATTCTTTTTTTTTTTTTTTTTTCTCCCCCTCTTATTAAGTAAAATAAAATGGGCGCGCTTGCAGCAGCAGGCGCGCACAAAGCAATGCTCACTGGAGTCTAAACGCGCTCGGCCAAGGAAAACTGACAAGACGAGCTAATGAAGCGTAAAGACGGGGAGAAAATAGCTAGTATTTGCTAGATTTCAAACCCTCTCTGTCTTCCCCGGACCACCTATCTCGGATTTTATTATTATTTTTCCCCTCCTGTAAACGGCTCCAGCCATCCCTTTCTCTAAGCCACCAGCGGCCAGCGATTCACGGATAACACTCCTATTATTGGGAAGGGTAAATAAAATAAAGACAAAAATTAAAAGCGACAAGAAACAGGTCGAGTATGCAGGCGACGCTTTTACAAGCTCATCTCGCCAGGTCGAATCCGGGAGCAAGCCTTAATGAAGCAATAATAGCCACATTATTCAAAAATTTTCATTTCGATGGAAATTTATCTAAAAGGGACTTAATCACATGCAAATAATAAAAGGAGGCCTAGTGACCCGGCGAGCGCTCTGCATACAAATTTCGGTTGGCGAGATCGTACCTGATCTGTTAGATTCGCTGATCTTGTTATGTCTTCGCTGTCCGATTTTGATCCGCCCTCTCTATCGTCTATGACCAAATCGATAGGCATTTTTCCTTTCAAACAGCTAATATACCGGTGGCAGAAATTGTCACATAATTCGTGTACCTGTATTATGACAGGGGTTAAAAAAAAGGGGGGGGGGGGGAGAAAACGGGGAAAAGTGGGAAGAAAATATAATCAGGAATACATAAGTAAAATTGACAAGTGCAACCAGTCTCCCCCCTTCACCCTAGTGACATCAAAAGTTTTAAACAGGGGAAACACACTGCAATTATCCCCTCGAGACGTCGAGACGCATCCAGAATTAGGAATAACTTTCTTTTCTCACAAAATAGAGATATCCCAGAAAATTGACAGTGACAAGATGATTCACAGGCTACAATATATTCAACACCCGTGTTAAATTCATCTGCTCCTGGAGCTGTGGCCATTAGAGAGGTGACCTGCATGGGTGACATTTAAGGTAAACTATTTAATTTCATCCAGTTATTTCATCAGAAATCCTTTCCGAGGGGGTATGAAGACGGAAAAACTGATTTAGAGGGAAAAACAAAAAACAAAACAAAACAAAACAAACAAACAAACAAACAAAAAAAAAAAAAACCGAGATGCACTGAGCTCAAATGCATTATAGGCACCGGAGCCCTGAAATCCCCGCGATGGCCTCGTACCTGAGCCGCCCCTTTTAATGGCCGATTTTACCGCTTCTCATGTAGGGCGAGAACAACCTGCCAGTTCTGGTTAGATAAAGTGGCTTGGGCTCCCGAGAAACTTTTCAGCTATTTAAAAACCTCTCTAAATGTTTATTTTTAGGAGAAAGGGAATTCTCTCGCAGGCCAGCTATCAATGACATGTAAAAAATCCTTCGGAAACTGGAGCGCGCGCCCGATTTAACGTTAGCTCGGGTGACACGGCATTATTATAAATTAGCATTCTAATTGCTGTTTTTTTTTTTTTTTTAAGGCGAGTAAAAAGAAAAAAATCAAACTCAGAAACCCTGCATTTATTTAGCCCGGCAATCTCTTTCTTCTGCTCGGAGGTGTACAATATTCCCAGGAACAAGACACTGACACAACCATCAACTCTGCTTTGTCTCTGCAAAATGTTACAGGACAATCCGTGCCCTGAGCCTGACCTGCAGATGGCTCTTAAAAAAAAAAAAAAAAAAAAAGGAGGGAGAGAGAGAAAAAAAACTCCCAACTCTGCAACTAAACAAAGTAGCTCCCCCACCACCAGCAGAAAGCAACAACAACAAAAAAAATCCGATTTCGGGGGCTTGGGTGGAACAAGAAACCCCTACGGTTTGGAGGCTCCTCCGCGGCACCCAGAGCTGCAACCATTTATCCAAAGGCAGCAGAGTCTGACAATGCACACAAGGCCCGGGCGTTGGAGAGCCCGCTTTTAGAGGCTGAAATTGTAATTAAACTGCGAAGAGAAATGGACGCCAAGATTGGTCTTGACACTAATTACCAGAAAGAAAGACATTTATGCAAATTCTACCGGGAGCCTGAACTTCATCAGTGCTGAAACGAAGGAGGGAAAAAGGGAGAGACACAAAAATTACCTTCTCTAATTCCAACAGATGAAACCTTAATACTTGTATGGCTTGAATCATCTGCAAAGACACAAACAACACAAGCATTTATCTCATTCCTGCGTTTCTGGGCATTTCCCACAGCCTCCTCTGCCGCGCTTTGGAGCTCGACTATTCTTTAGTAGTAAATAAAAAGTTGTTTTGATTTATGGCAATAACACTAGAAGTTAATAGTGGCGGCTTTGTGCGCTGTTTAACAAGAGGCGATCTAGAGTTAACAAAAAAACAAACAAAAAAGAAAGTTAAAAAAAAATCTATTGCAATGAAGCATCTAAATTATACGGATCATAAACATTTCTTTTTTTAAAAAAAAAAGCCTCTAAAGCAACATCGCGTTTGCAAAGGCGGGAGAAATCCTGCTGCAGCGGAGGCAAAACATTTGTTTATCCTTAAGGGGAGAAAAAAAAAAGAGGGGGGAAAATGAACCGCTTTTTCTTGTATAGCGGGGGTGGAGAGGGCGAAATGCGGCTGCATGAGAAGTGCATCAGCAAGCGGAGCCCCGCGCTGCAGAGAGTGGCTCTGCAGCCCGCGCCGGCACCGACACTTTCGCCGATAAATCCGCGCTCCGGAGCAGCGAAGCGGGCGCGGAGCCGCGCGCCGCGGGGCCGCACTTGCGCGGGGCCCCCGCGCTCCAGCGCCCGTAATTAAAAATAACAACAACAACAACAACAAAACACGTGAGCGCTTTTTTTTTTTTTTTCATTTAGCCTCGCAAAACCCCTGTCAAAGCCCGCAGCCACCTCTCCAGAAAGACATAGATGCTTTTATTAAAAAAAAAAAAAAAAAAAAAAAAAAAAATGGGAAAGGGAGGGAGGGGGGCAGGGTGGGGGTGGGGAGAGGAAGAAGTGTTTTTAACTCTTACCAAGTTATCCAGTTCGGGATTAGAGGAAAATAGGGGTTTCTCTGCTCGGATCTAAATATGAGAAAGAGGAGGAAAGGAGGAGAGGAGAAAAAAATAAAAGATTTGAAATATGGAAGCAAAAAAAAAGCAGACGTTATTATTTCTTGCTTCATTACACTGTCGGGTCCATTATGTAACCTTTCGTGCAAAGCTCTCGCCGCCGGATTTAGTGCATCCGAAACACCCCAGCGCGAGGAGCGGGGACCCGCGCAGGGCGCGGAGCTGCCGCGGCCACGGAGCCGCCCGAGGGGCAGGGAAGCGCCGCGGTCCTTCCTCTCTTGATTCTTTTTCTTTTTTCCTTTTTTTTCTTTTTTTTTTGGTGTGTGTGTGGGGGGGGGTGGTGAGAAATGCCGTGATTTCACTTTATTTTTTAGATATTGTTATTTTAGAGGCCTCTCTTGCAATAAGAGTGGTTGGAGCAGAAAATGGGCATCTTTATCTCAGCGGAGAGGGGGGGGGGGGGGGGGGGGGGGGGGGGGGGGGGGGGGGGGTGGGGGGGGGGGGGGGGGGGGGGGGGTGGGGGG
>JAUBNY010000257.1:385477-401137 GCA_032275445.1 Crypturellus soui | reverse complement strand
AACGCCCCCCCCCCCCCCCGAAAGTCCCGCACTGCCGAGCCGCGCGTCCCTCCCAGGCCTTTATGAGATTAATGCAGAACAATCGAGCCTAAAACACTTTTACGGTGTAATTACAGTAGTACAAATTGTTTGCCCAAACCTCATTCTGGATAAGGGTTTTACAATTAGCAAACAGTTATTACTGCTCGGGTTCGCTGGGAGAGAACGCGCCGAGCACGTTGCAGTATACTGGCCATAAAAGATAAAAGAAAAATAATAAAAACCGGGCAGCAAATAATCGTCGATTAAAAGGGAAAAGCGAAGGGACAGCTCCGCGCGGGGCCGCTGGGCCGGCTGCGCCCCGCTGCCTTTTTAGGAGATGCGGCTCTTTCGGCCCCAAAAGAAAAAAAAAATAGAAAAAGAGAACAACTCCTCGAGGTCCGGACGCTGCTTTTCGGGACTCCGCTGACACTTGCCCGCGGCCCGGGGGAAACAGGGAGGAGAAGGAAGGGAAGTGATTTTTGTTAGTGTAAAGAATGGAGGAATGGAGAGAGCGGCGGCTCCGGGTGCGGAGCCGCTGCAGAGCGCGCAGCTCTGCGCGCCTGCTGCGCACGCGGCCTGGCCCCCCTCCACCCTGCTCATCCCCCGCGCAGAGCCCGAGCGGGGCGCGCAGAGAGGCCTTTGGCAGCCGGTCCCGGGGCCGGCGGAGAAAAGCGGAGCGGGGCGCGCGGTAGGCTCCTCGGGGCGGTGGAATCCGAGTTCATTTGCTTATCGGTAATAAATGAGGCTCTTAATCAGGCTGGATTTCCTAGCTGCAGGAAAGAATTAGTCATACCTAGTAACAATAAAATGTTTTCTTGCCGGCGTCCCTACCTCGCTCTCGCCTTCCTAGAAGGGATGTGCGGCAATGGGATGGGGGAAGAGTTAGCGTCTAAGTGTACTCTTGCACCATTAATATTTAAATTTTCCAACCGACGGAGGAACAGCAAGAAGAAGCGACTAGAGCAGAAAGCGCGGAAGGGAGCGCTTTAAGCGCGGTCAGGAGATAAGGCAGGAATGCGGCAGATAAGGGCGCTGGGAAGGAAGGATACGCGCCGAGATATCTTCCAAAAGAAGCCTTAATGCCGCGGGATAAAAAAGAAGAAAAAACAGCTCAAAGTTTCACCAATAAATAAATAAATAAATGAAACAAAATAAAACAACAAGCAAAAGCGCGGACAGAGAGGGATGCGGGGAGGGGAGCCCGCGCGAGGCTCGGGGCGGCGCACGCAGCTTCGGCGTTTGCTCGCGGAGCGCCGAGAGCGCGGCCGGGCCCGGGGGCAGCCCCGCGCGGAGCAGCGCGGCCACGGAGGGTGCGGGCGCCCGCCTGCCCCCGCCTCGCTCCTGACACTGCTGGGAGTTATAGGGGGTCTTTTATTAATTAAATGGAGGCCTTAATAAAATATTCCCCCCAGTAAAATTTACGGGTGTCTTAAAACTTTCTGAACACTACTATAAATTTTTAATAAAATTAACTGGGAAATGAGTTACTAGCCTGGTCTGTTTTTTTTTTTTTTTTTTTTTTGTCACTTCGACTGCTCTAGAAGCAGTGACTGCGGAGGCAGGGAGGGCACACACACACCAAAAAGAAAAAATAAAGAAAAAAAAAGTTAAAAGGGGATAAGAAAAGCGCCTTTTGGAGCCACAAGCCCCAACATGGGCCGGGTCGGGGGTGCCGCCAGGACCCCGATCCCGCCCGGCCCCGGCCTCGCACCCAGCGGGGCCGTCACCGCAGCGCGGGGCGCCGCAAATCGCGTTCGTGCGGACGGACCCGCGCAGGAGGCGCGCGGCTCCGCACTTGGTGCCTGCGTGCGCCCGATTCGTTTTTCTGCAGCCGCCCAGCGTTTTCCTTCGCTCTCTGCCTGTGTCAAGCCCTTCTATTGCTAGGGCTTCGCTATTGCTGCTTCTCGTTGAATGAAATTATTAAAAAAAAAAAGTGGGTAAAACTCTGGCGGCTTAATTAAAAAAAAAAATCTGGTCGGCTGCTTTGCATTTGAAGGATTGAGCTATTGTGCCGTCTACTGGGCAACGGGAAAACTGCAGTCGGGAATCACGGCAAACTTTCTCGGGATACAAAAGTAGGATTTCAGCGAGAAGAGCTGGGTCGGCTCGGACAGGCCGGAGGCGCCGGATTTCTCGGTGGAAGAGGAAAAGGGAGCCGGACAGACGAACTAAAACCCGCGTTTTCCTCCGCTATACCCGTATATTCAGCACCATTTGCTAGGGGTCTTATCGCCTGCAGAGCGCGAAGCCTGCAGCGGCGCTCAGGGTAACACCATGAAGATGGTTTGAGTTCGCATGTGGGGACACTTGGGCACCTCGCTAAATATGCGCAAGGAATAGAAATGGAGGGGGACGGGGGAGAGGCACATCCCCGGTGCCGCGATAGCTGCGCTGGGGCAGAAAGCAGCCGCCGAAGAAGCCACCTTGTCTTTTCCCTGGAAAAAGGCGTAGGGAAAAGACTTGTCCGTCTTTGCAGAGCAGTTTCTCCCTGCCCACGCGCAGGTGGGATTAAAACCAGGTGGTTTGGGGGCATCCGGAGCGCAACAGGCTTTTCCAGCCCTCGCCTGTTTTGAGTTCCAAACAGAGCCTGAGCCGCTCGCAGCAGCGCAGAGCTCGCCGTGCCCTTCCCCTCGGCCGCGGGTAACAGCACCCGGAGACCGCGATATCCCGCGGGGGCTTTCCCCTCCGCTGTCGCGACAGGCTCCGCTCGTAGCCTTGCGGGCTCGGGAGCGAAGCGGCGCCCTGCGCCTTTTCCACGAGCCTGCGACTCGCAGGGGCTCTTCCTGCCCCCGAGCAGGCAGGAATGAAATGATCCCTCGCCTGCCTTAATGAAACGTGGGGCGAAGCGCTTTGCCCCGTGCAGGAGTTGGAAAGGACTGCGCGAAAATATCTCTAATAAAAACTCACTTCAAAATAAAAATTCACTGTAAAATAAAAACGCTCTTCAGATATGCGAGGAACTGAATATTGGTATCTTAGAATCTCTCTCGGCTGAACGGGAGCAAAGCAGCATTTTGCTAGAGTTTTTCCATTTCGTGTTTCCTCACAAACTGCTTTTACATATTGCTCCGTGCCTTTTCCCTAACACTTTATTCAGCTCGGCTAATGACCACATTACAGAACTATTTCAGATCGCCTCCGATGCTGATTAGAAGGGATAGCCATTAATTGCGGCGGAGATCTGGAGTTGTTAAAGCTGTCGCTTTCGGAAGGGGGAGACGGAATTCGGGGGCTTTCTCAAGGTTCAGCCTTGACGTTCAATTAGCGAAGATGGATTTTTGCAAACAATACAATATAGGCACACTTGGGCATAAATCGCCCACACTTCATAAATTAAATATATATATATAAATAAAAAAAGCTCGACTCTGTTTGCCCGGGTCGGGCTTCTCGGTGCCTCCAGCGCTGGGGCCCAGCGGCTGCCCCGGTCCCCCTCGGTCTCCTCTTCAGCGCCGCCCCGGGCCCCGCAAACCATTCTCCCGGCGAGAAAATAAAAATAAAAATAAAAATAAAATAAAATAAAATAAAATAAAATAAAATAAAATAAAATAAAATAAAATAAAATAAAATAAAATAAAATAAAACAATGAAAAATAGCCTAAAGTTGCGGCTGCTCCTTCTCTGGGACACGCTTTGTGCTCCGGCCAGGGCTGTCTCGGTGGCTCGGTGGGACTCGGCGTGTGGCTGTGCGGGGACAGGGGCTCGTCGCTGCTTTGGGGTGGCCGGGGGGTGCGTGCCCCCGGCTGCTGCTGTTTGTCAACAGCCTCGGGCGGGTTTGTGCAGGCGGGGAGGGGAGGAGACGAAGGGATGTATGCGCGAGGGGCTTAAAATCAGAAAGAAAATAAAAAAGAGTGAAAAAAAAAAAGGAGGGGGAAGAGGGAAAAAAAAAAAAAAAAAAACTCCCTTGCAGGAAGGGCGCCCGCACCGCGGCGGCCGCTGCTCCCCGCGCTGCCCCAGCCCCGCGGCCTCTCTTGCCGCCCCATCAGCCGCGGATTTTGCGCCGCTTTTGAGGAGTTTTGCCCCAAAGATGTGCGGCGGAGGGGGGCGAGGACCGCGACCCCGTGGCCGTGCGTGTGCTTCCAGCACGACCCCCTCGCCCTCCTCCCCTCCGCCCTCGAGCCTGTTGGCTCAGCGTAAAAAGCCCTAATCGCGCTTTAAAGAAAAACTTTCTCCTCTCTGATCCTCAGCTTAGCAGGGGAGCGGGAGGAGATCAGATAGGGACGAAGCCGCGAGGGCTCTCAGAAGTGGCGTTTTTTACAGAGAAACACCTCACAAGGCAGCAGCTCGGCTCCTTCCCCTGCACGATCGGCTCCCTGCTCTTGGCAGGCACTAGCTGAGCTGCGTTTCGGACGTTGTGCATCACCCCGTTTCTCCACTGAGTCCATTCTGCCTCTTCCCTATTCCCACCAAATGCGGGGCTGCTCCCGGTCCCCTTGCTCCTCAGCCCTATGTTTCATTTGGGCTTTCGCTCGCGCGGTACCTGCCGAGTAAAGGACCTGCACCAGGTTTCAGCAGGGCCAGCTATATTGCATTAATTAATAACATTAATGCTACATTTCTAGTTATTCTTGCTTCTTCCCTAGGCCTTTGAAGTCACGTAGAGACAATTTGATTCATTAGTGCACGCAGGCTTGCAGTAACTCTATCTTCTCCCTCGTTTTCTCTATTGGAAGCACATGTTGCATCCCATAAGTTGGGGGAAAGCTCTGCCATGTGACTTGCTGCCCTAGCTCAAATCCTGTGGACTGGCTTGGTGGTGTCCTGCCCTGCTTGTCCCCTCAGCTGGTGAGGCCTAGACGACCTGGGTTTAGCTGGTGGCCATTGGTGGCTGCCCTTGCCCCTCCATTGCTCGCTGGCCTCGGGCAACCTTGAGATCTCCAAGCACTGCACTAGACCTTGGCCACTGCTTTGCAGGGCACCGTCATACAGCCAGGGCATTCATAAAAGCAGCGGTTTGAATCAGCAAACTCTCCTGGTGCAAGAGCCTGTCTCTCCTTGATACGCTGTTATTTATTCCCTGCTTTCTTCCTACTTCCTGATGCTTTTTCTAAAGCTTTTCTTACCTGCTTCTCTCTCCATATAGACTCTGCTTCAGATGCTCAGCCTGCCTGCTTCATGTTTTCCCTTGGATCCACTCCCTGCTTCCCCGACTAATGTCACTTTGAAGCCCCCGCTGTGGCACACTGGCTGCATTCAGTGGTTCTCCCCTTGGGCTGACGTCACCTTTGCAGTCCCTCTCCTGCCTCCTAAAGGTCCTGTTGCCTCCGACTTGCTTTGAGCAGAACAAAATCGGTTGCCAAGGGCCTGTCCTGCTGGCCCGCGGGGTTCTAGCCAGACCAGACAGCATAAAAACACGCTGGCTCAGCTGCAACGGGGTCCCTGAGTGAGATAAGGCAAGGCAAAACCCAGAAGAAAACTCACTGCATTGCAACTTCAGAGTGTTTCTTTTTTGTTTGTTTGCTTGGCTCGAATGAGCGTCCGGTCAATTTAAACAAAATCAATGCAATATTGATTAAAAATACATTTCTGATATGTTTTGTTTTGCCTTTCTTAGAGAAGAAGGCCTTTTGCAGAGTATGTTTGGGTCTCCGTCACGAGTGGTGCTCAGGACCAGCAGGTCTGGGTGGATGGAGATGGGGATCAGGTCTGAAGCGCTTGAGCCATCGCCTCCTCCGTGCTGCATTGGCCGGAGGCAGCTCCATGTGTGGAAGGTTTGTTTTCCCTGGATTATTATTAAGTTGCTTTTCCCAAATCAATAAACACGGCATTTGTCTGGGAGCAAATATGAGGATCCTCAACCCCAAAGGTTACCATCCACTTTGCCAAGTTCTCCCCTTTCAAGTGTTTCTGTCTCTTGAGGGCTTGAGTCTGGTCAAATCCTCTCCTGAGGCTGAGAGGAGGAGAGGGAAGAGGAAGAGCAGGAGGGTGCCTGTTGCCAGGAGACTTTGCAGCCCTTCCTTAGCCCTTCCAGCCAAGAAGAAGACTCAGGAAACATGGCTTGGACCAGAGTAAGCGCTGAGAGAAGGGCTGTGTCCGAATCCCTGGCAAGCTGCCCCTTCCTACTGCTCGCAGCACTGCTTGCACAGGCACCCCAAATGCCCACGCATGTCCCAAATGCTCAAACACATCTGAAATGTACATATGCATCCCAAATGCACAGGGATCCGAAACGCACACACACACCCGAAATGCCCGAGCTCATCCCAAATGCACTCACATGCATCCCAAATGCACGCACACATCCCAACTGCACATACACATATCCCAAATGCACGCACATGCATCCCAAATACATACGTGCATCCCAAATGCACGCACACATCCCGAACGCACACTTGCCGGCACTTTCCCTCTCCCGCCTCCTCCCTCCGTCTGCTCATGCACGTTGCTTTGCTTGCTTCTGTTACTTCTGTGCTCAGGGGCCTTTCGTGGCAGTGCTTGAATTTGTTTCAACATCTTCCTCTTTTTATTTGTTTTCCATTCTTTCTGTGGAGCCCCTAATTCAGTTCTGCTCACCCAGATGGTTATCCCTGCAGTGCAGCCACCTTGAAAATGCTCTCCACAGGTATCGCTGCAGCCTCCAGTTTTGATGCTTGAGACTTTTTTCCCTGCCCCGAAGACAACCTAAAATGATGGGTCACAAAGACGCCTCGAGGACCCTTAGGACCGTTTCAAAGACAGCAGGAGGGTGCTGGTTTCCCCATAGGGACAGCAGTGTGGGACACAGAAAACATGAGTTCCAGACTCGCGCGAGGCACCCAAAGTTGCCCATTCCCTTTGCTTGTGCACTGAATGTTATCCAGTGTACCCGCCCCCTTCAAACCTGCACAGGGACACGGAGGGGCAAATTTATGTACCCAGGGTGGGCATTAAATCCTGTCCTGCCCAGTGTTAATTACCACTAATTACTTGGGACCGTGTTAATTCTGCTAGCAGTGCGGCTGCTGGCCTTACGCTTCTGCAAGTGCCTTTGGGCAAGGGATCTTACTTGGGAAAAGATATTTATGTGGGGAATAATTTTGGAGCAGCTCCCACACTGTAAATTCACTGCTCAGGATAATGGTATAAATTCTAGAGACTAAAACACGAAGGTCTGCGGGCGCGAAGACAGACAAACCTTGAGTAAGAGCTACTCAATAGAAAGGGTGTCAGGATCGCCCCGTGTGATCTTGGGGAAATAATTTTGCTCTGGCATTCCTTTGCCGTAAAGTTGGAAAAATAACACATCCCTGGCCATCTCAGGGGTGCGATGCTTATCTTGCCTGCCGTGCCAGGCAGTCTTTTTGCTTTTTAACATCCCCGAATGCTAATAGTTTTTGTGCATTTGCAGTGTGGACACAAAGGCCACAGCGTTTCTCCACACCAGCGGGAGCCCAGGCTGGCTGAGCCTTCCTCGCGCTCATCCTTGGTGTCACCACCGGCCCTTTCCCCGTGCTCCTTCCTCGGGGCACATACGCTACCCTGGCTTTGGTTTTGCTCTCTTCCCGGCCTGTTTCTCTCTCTGGAAGTGTTTATTTCCCAAAGTCAGATGCGTTTCTCTGCATGGTGCTTCCAGGAAGCACCACAAATGGCTTTTTAACTCGGTAATCGCTGGCTCTCTGCGGATGCATGCCGAAGCGCTCGGCTCCGCATGGAGCCGTCACCCATCTGCTTTTTGGCGGCCCGGGCAGGCGAGCAGGAGCGCTGCCTGTGCTGACAGCCCTGCGCACACAGGGCTGCCGGTGGCACGGCCATTTGGCTGCTGCCTCCCGACCCCCTCTCCCTTCTCCAAACAGGAGGCAGCAGTTGGAAATCACACCCGAACGGATATGTCTGGTCGCTGCTCCCCTTCTTCCATCCCTGAAGTGGTGGCACTAATGAAAAAGGCCGATCCCTTCCCGCTCATCGCCGGTTTGGGCCATTTCGCTTGCACAAACCTGCTGCAAGCAGAGATCTCATCACGGCTCTAACAGCGATAACCTTTTCTCAGTGCAGAATACGGAGAATATACACAGAATAAATGCTGTCTGCAAATAAGAAAGTACGCAATAGAGAATAAGTTTGCTGGAATAATCCTTCCTGACACCTTCAAATCAAATCAAGGTCTCATTCCCAAGCAAAACCAACCTGCTGCCAGAAGACCCCGGGCCCCAGCAGGCTGAGGGTTCTCAGTGAAGTCATGCATTGCAAGAGGCAGAGGAAAATCACCTACTTAAAGGAAATGTTAGTTAATCAGAGGACATCCCCTTCATAATAGAAGCTACTAGGGGGATTTAAAAGTACATTCTAATTATAATAGTTCCCTAATTATCTGCCTAACATCTCATTTTTCTGTCTAATCCCACTTTTAATTACATAGCACCTTTTTTTTTTTCCCTGCCCATCGTGCAGCTGAAGCACTCTATTTTAGTGAAAATAAATCCTGCTAACTGGTGATGTCAGAGCAGAAATATTGCCGCTACTCCGGCAGCGCCGGGCCTGGCAGGGACCGGCCTTGCTGAGCGCTGAGAAGCACCAGGATGTTCCCCCTGGCAGGAATCTCCTCTGAGCCCTGCAGCTCCCCCAAGGCTTGGAAGGGCAGGAGAACGAAAAAGGTATTTCTGCATTTTAGGGCATTCTGCAAAGCGTCTGGCTGTAGTTCACTAATGTGTTGCGTTGCCTTGTAGTGTCCCGCGCCGCAGACTGGCTCCTGTGGAGCTTTAATGGGATCCCGGCCACGGGCCGCTATTGGAATCGGATCTGGCCTTTGAACCAAGCCCGTGAGTAATTTGCAGAGCGGAAGCAATACTGCATCCTCCGGGTGCGTTATCCGGGAGCCATCGCAATCTGGCTTGCTGATTGCCGGCCGGGAGGAAGCACTATGGAGTCCGGGAGGAAGTTGTGTGCGCCGGGTATCCAGTTCCAGCTCCTCCACCGGCTTCTTGCGTTATCCTGGAGCAAAGCCCCGCTTGCTCCGAAAGAACTGCCCTTTGGGAATGTTGTTAATGGATGTTTATGAATTGCCCTAACAAAAGGTGCTATGTGGGTGAAGCGTGCTCTTCCCGATGATTATTCCAGTGCTTATTAAAACGCGTTTTGCATTTGTCTTCTCCTTCCTCCGGCTGCCGGGAAGCTTTTCCTGCTGTTGGAAAGGGCATGGATGGTGCCGCCCGGATGGCTGCGCCGGTGCCACCCGCAGCGTGGGGAGCTGGGCATCATCCAGAGTCACTCCTAGCTGTATATTGGAGCATTAAAAATGGATATTGTGTGGGATAAAGCACAGGGAATAATTTATAAACAGCAAGCGTGGTGCGGGCCATACTGGTTTCCAGGATGGGAAGGAATGGAGCGTGTGCGCAGTCGCAGGCCCCGGGTTTGGTCACAGCTGAAGTGCCCCGGCCTTCATCCCTGATGGAGAGGATGGAGCCGCGGCCCCGCTCAGAGGTTGCTCCTGCCCCTCTGCTCCTCAGTGAAGGCTCTCGAGGGGCCTGAGGCCGCTTCATCCTCTGAAAACCACCCATTCCCCAATTCTGTCCTGGGTTCCGGGATGAAATGCTCTTCTTCCTTGCCAAAAAACACGCTCAGGTGGAAACTGTGGGCAGATCCGTGCACGATTTCTGGCCCTGTCTGTGCTCTTGGATGCATTCCCTTGCACGGGGTGTTGCAATCCCTGCATATCTCTATACAACCACGTATTAAGATGTTTTTTTCAGAGCCAGACACGCTCTTCTCTAACACTGTAACTCGCTCTATGCATGCTCGCCGTTACTGCTACTCACCTTACGTTATGACTGCAGGAACCATTGTTAAGGAGAAACAAATGTCATTAATTTTTGCTCTTTAGCAAATAAATGTCATTAATTACGCCTCTTATTGGCCCTGCTAGTCTTCCTTCGGAGGCCTGGGAGCCACTTGAATCCTCCTCCTCGCGGTAGAGGTTTCCCCCAGCAAAGCCACTGCCTTCAGCAGCCGGGCAGCCCCACAGCACCCCTCACCGTGCTCCTTGTGCTGCCACATTGGAGTTTGCCAAGTGTCTTGAGCGCTCACGTTACAGCCCATGGGCCTTGGTCTTTCTTCACCTTTTCCAGCAGCCATTTCCTCCGCCCCATTGCCGCTTGGACTGATGCATTTCTTACACGTGTAGGTGGTTTTAGGAGCACTGCAGCTCGGGAAGCCCTGTGGCAGCTCGCTAAAGCTCAGCCTCCAAGTCCCGTTTCACTTGTTCTCCAAAGTGAATATGTATTGGAGGAGTGGGGTGCATACATGAGTCTCCTACAGGAGCCTCACGAGGTGCTCGAATCAGTACTGTGCCCATGGGTCATTAAACCACAGACGCTGGAACAAGATCTTTTTCTGCAGTCTCGTTTATTTTCTGAAAAATGCTTCTGCCTGATGGCTAAAATGTGCCCCTTTCACTCAAAAGACCAAGAGTCCCTCCTTATTTTTCCCTACATGGTCCCTCTTTCCAGGTCCCTCAATAATTCAGCTAATGCACATATTCCTCCCACATCCAACAACCTTACCCAAAGCCAATGAATTATTCTCGTTTTTAGTGCAACCACTGAAAATATTTCAAAGTGAAAAGGAATTGACCCAACCTACTGAGCACATTATTTATTCAGAGGTAGTACAAAAATGAGTCCCTGATGTTACTAAAACAAACCCTAATAAGTACAGAGAACATCAATTACAGGCTTCCCTTTATAGTCCTGTATATCTCTTTTCCTTTCTAGAGATAGTATCACATGCAAGGGGGCACCATGTTGGCTTTCAAATCTATTGAGCTTTCATAATTATAACCTCCATTTTAACCTCTTTTATAGGACACACTATCCTGTTCCACATTATGTTCCTTGAATCCCAACCAAGCCTAGAAGAAAGTCTCTTTAAAGCTTGCTGCTTCTGAGACATGCATGAAATGGGGTGTTAAGCATTCACAACACGATGCATACGTTACATCAGGGTGCAGAGGAGAGAAAGCAAAATAGGTCTTAGGAATATCGCGTGGAATCTCACTTTAAGATTTGTAAATATTCAGCACACACAATTTCCCACATAATTAAACTAGGGAAATATTAATTACAGTGGGATAGTTATTTTTTTCTTTTACTACTACTTTTTTTTTGTTCTGATCTGTACGGAATGTCCTTCTATTTAATCAAAAAGCTTGGAATGAGTCCTAATCTATCATAAAATTTTTTAAGGATGTGATTAATTCCATTGTTTAAATTCTGTTTTATTGCCATAAGAAACTCTCATAAATGAGCCTGCACCTTTCTTTGTGATCACCTCCTTCCAAAGTAATATACTAATTAATTTCAATTAAATATATGTAAAAGAAGATATATTTTGAAAAATGCTTCTCCCTTGCCATTTGTTAATATATTGAAAAAGTGTAAACCTTGGAACATTTAGCATAGAAAATATTCATTTTTGGTAATTTCTCAAGGGGACAATTTATTAAATGAAAGGCTTTTAACATTAGCTAAAAGCAGCCCTGTAAATCACGGGTGTCATCAAACTGCTTCATCACTTCATTAATTTAAAAGATTATTATATGCGTAACTGACATAATTTTGAACAATGTTACATGGTTAATTTATTAATGTAGAAAAGCAGAAATGACATGCTGAATTGATTTATTATTATAATTGTATAATTTTAGGACTTTTCTCTGTGACTTTCACCAACAGAGCAAAAGATTGTGAAATTGTGCCATTGATTTTCCTTTTCTTTTCTTTTTTCCCCTTTTTTCTTTAAGGCAGGACTGCCCATCCTTGGCTGTAAGGATCCAGTTGTGAGGACCAGATGGGCCAACAGGTCTCCCCATGCCCCGTTGTAAGATGCGAGACAAATCCTGAGAGTCACCTTATACTTTTACTGATTTTAAAGGGCGTTTTCCCTCTGGAAGCCAAATAGGTTGGGAAGTTGTTGGGATCATGTCGAGGAGCCGGTTCCGAGGCCTCCCAGCCGCTCTGGCGGGCATGGGAGCGCTCGAACGGTGCCCACAGTATCCTTGGTCAGTGCCATGGGAGGCAGCAGTGCTGGCCTGTGCCCAAGCTAGGCAGGGACAGAGCCACTCCCTTCCAATAATAATAATAATAATAATAAAAAAACAACAAAAAAGAGAATTTGCCTGTGGATAAAATTCAAAACGCAAACAGAAAGGGAGCCCCTTTGGGAGCTGCAGTTAAGGAGCCTACATCACAGCATGGTGTCACAGGAGCATTTGGGGCAATTACCGCCAATTTTTGAACGATGATTTTCCATTCCCTGTAATCTTCCCTAATGTCTTTCATATGCCACACCTCGAGCGGGCCGTGCCGTGCCGTTCTGTACCGTGCTGTGGCGCTCCATGCCATGGTGTGCTGTGCTGCACGCGGGGTATCCTGTCCCCTTCGAGAGCGCCGGGTAAATGTGGGCCTTTGTGGGAGCCCCATGGGGTTTTTAATGTGCACGGGGTGAAGACAGGACCTCTGGCTTTAAGATGCTGACCCTCAAATCTTCCCCCATGCTACAGAGCTTCAGCCCATCACTCACATATATTATTTCAATTCTCACAAGTTAGATAGGGCACATTATAAAACTGCAATTCTCTTTGGCATGTGTGCAGTTGGCTTTTATTTTTGATGATGATCCTTCTTTTTTTTTTCCCTCTTTTTAAGGGTGTCACTAAGGACATGGGGAAACAATTTGGGAGATAAAAAAAAAAGATTCAAGCCAAATGCTTTCTTACAGGAAACATTTATTTGCACTAGAGTGTCTCATCTAACAAATTTCCACCATATTTTCCCACAACAGACAGGAACTTGTCTGCATTAGCATTTTAAGAAACTAATCCTAAAGAGCAGCAAGTGTCAATAAGCTGTCGGGCAGGATTGACGACTCCTCACAGCTCCCTTCTCACATAGGTGCAAATGACTCGCCTTCAGCTCATCACAGGCATTTTGGTCAAAACAAACTTCTCCTATTTTCACAGGCCCTTTAAAACAGTGACTAAAGCAGAGCAGAGGGTCCAACCTGCACGTGCTGATCAACAGCAATGCTCCTCTGCGCCCAAATGACAGAAAAGGCAGACCCCAATAAGAGGAAACTAAATATTATAATCTTCTGCAACCCGATCCGACGGATATGTCACAAATATGGATCTCGAGAGGTGGGAGAAAGGCATTCTATGGAAAATTAATTGTTTTAAAAGAAAAAACATGCGTTCCGCATGACCTTGAGAATACATGGACTGGGCATAAAAGAGCTGTTTTTGATCTGAATTATGCTTTATATTTAGCCCCGCAAACATCTGCTAGCCTTATTACAAATTGCACTTTGGTAGTCATCATTAGCAACCACATGATTCTGCGCTACATGTGACACTCACAAAATCAGAAAAATGTGGCACAGTGGAAGTGCTCTATTAATGCAGTTTCTGGATAATTTATGCAAATGCTGTATAAGCCTCGTAGTTTCCCCACTCCATCCTGACAGAGAGGAATCTGGTTTTGTTTTGTTTTGTTTTGTTTTATTTTATTTTATGGGAAGAATGTTTTAATCCTAGTGATAGCTTAGCTGCAGGTGTTCTCTTGGCCAAGACACGGATGATGCTGCACATGAGGAGTGCAATGGGAAAACTTCTGTCCTTCAGAAGCTTGGGCAAGTTTAGACACACTGCAAAGAGAAGGAAAAGCATGAAAGCAAAGATGAAATGGGAGAGTTGTAGACTTAAAGAGTGTGGTGCATCCAGAGGAGGATCATCCATTGGAGGCATCATCCCAACCTTGACAGTAGTCACAGTCCCACGGCCCTCACGTTTCCCCTAGTCTTGTGGAGGGTGGAAGACTGCTGCTGCACTTCCATTACCTGGAAGAGAATCCCCCTGGAAACCCCTCCTGCCATCCCGTACCCTCCTCAGGGCCCCCTAAGTGCTCTTGACCTGGAGATGGTCCCTGCATGCCATCAAGTGATCCTCAAGGCAACGCACAGGCCAGCGCAACGTGGCCAGCTATGTCGAGGTGCAAAAAGTGCTGCCTCCGGAGGCGCAAATGAGTATGCCAGCATCATGCTGGTCCGTGCGCCAATGGAAAATGAGCTATCAGGGATCTCCAAGCGAACCAACGGAACGATGGAACTTGGCCAAACCCCTTAACTTGGCTCTGCTGCCCGCGGAGTTACCCAAACCTCCGCAGAGGCACGAGCTCTGCGAGGCTTTCACCACGGCCCTCGTTCTCTGAAAAGGTTTTGAGTGTCTCTCAGGTTTTCACAAAAGCTTCTACACTTTGCAGGGGTGCAAAGCGACAGAAATTCTTTGCATCCTTTTGTTAGAGTTGCTGCAAGGGCTGGGGGAGAAAGTCCCATCGAGAAGAGGGGTCTGTTATCCCCAGAGGTACCCAGTTGTGTGCAAAATCCACAGGGGCTTTGGGACACAAATGGGTGAAAAAGGCAGTGCCGGGCACTGGGGCCGCCAGTGCAGGGTGTTCCCTCCTGCCGGCGCTCTGCTCTTCTTTCTACTTTTTTAAAAGTGACTTGCACAGGAAATTTTTCCTCATTGCATGTGAAAGCTGTTCCAATTCCCCAAAGTAAGAGACTTGGCAAGTCGATTACAAGCAAAGTAGAAGTGCTGAAGCCCAGGAACAAATTTTAACAACATGCAAGTGTAACTTTTATTGCCAACAGTAGATGAGCGTTTGAATTTGAGGTGGGGGAAAGAGGGAAAACCCTGATGAAGTGGCAAAATGCAGTTGTTTTGCTTTATCTACAAAGAACACTGTGGTTTCATTTGCAGATGAATCACTTTGTTGTGATTTATTTAGTTTGTAAGTGGATCTGATTTATTTTCCCAAGGGATTTGAGAGATTTTTTTTTCCCTCCTTTTTCTAAAACAAGCCATGGGGCCAGTTAAAAGAAGAGGCAGCCTCATTGCACTGAGATGTTTGAAGAAGATCAAGTTCAGGGGTCACCTGCCATGACATTTTGGCAACAAAACCACAAAACCCAGCAATGCCAAACCATAAACAAGCAGAAAAACAAACGAACCCCAAGCAAAGTGATGGCAAAGCCAAGGGAGAGCTGCAAGTTGGGCAAAGCACACACAGCCCTGCCAAAGGACAGGCTGCAGAGCGCAGGGGTCCACTGTCGGCCCTGCCAGAGCCATTACGTTGCTTAATAATCAAACCTGGATCTCATTTATACGGCATATGAACACAGTAAAAATCAAGCGTTTGGAAAGTGTGCTGCACAATAAGATGTGGTTTACTCCGTATCACTAGTTTGCTGGTAATTAGATAGTCCGTATCACAGGAAAAATGTTAACGCCTTTCCAATACAATATATGGAGCCAGCAGATTTGCCAACTTACATCATTTTCCGACACCGATGGCCTTAATTTTGTCTTGTTGTGCCCTACTGAGAGCACGGAAGTAGAAGGTTCAATCCAAATCTCAAGGGCTAGTGTAATCCTCCAATTAGCTCTGGGAATCTTGTATCCGGTCCCAGGATAGAGCTTCCCATCTATGGAACTCTCATATTTGACCATGAGGCAGCAGGGTGCCCACGTGGCCAAGAAGGCAAATGGATCCTGGGTGCATTAAGAGGAGTGTCTCCAGCAGGTCGAGGAGGGGATCCTGCCCCTCTACTCAGCCCTGGTGAGGCCACATCTGGAGCACTGTGTCCAGTTCTGGGCCCCCCAGT
>JAUBNY010000257.1:369343-385377 GCA_032275445.1 Crypturellus soui | reverse complement strand
CCTGCGTGTGCAGAGGGGTTGGACTAGATGACCTCTAGAGGTCCCTTCCAACCTTAGGCATTCTATGATTCTATGATATTTAAAAACCTGCCCTCTTCATACATGTGTGGCATCACACACAACACGTGCAACCAAGCTGAGGCCAACAAGTGCTCTCCTACCATCGGGAGCACACGAGTTACCAAGGAGCTGTTGGTCTCAGATGGAGAAATAGGCTGATCCTGGACTTCCCACCACCACAGAATCAGTTGGGGTAACTTGTCCAGCACCCATGAAGGGAGCGGACCCCAAACGGGCTTCCTACCAGGGAGGATGCGCAGCAAGAGCTGCCAATGCTTTGATGCACGGCCGCGTGTCCTCCTCCTCCTCCTCGCTGGGAGAGGGGGAAGGGGCACAGGGAACAGGTCCAAGCCCTTTCCTATCTCTCCTTAGCTTGTTGTCTTTTGTAAGCCACAAAGAACAGATTTTCTTTTGTAAATCCTTAGTAATCAAAGAGGTACTTTGGCGGCTGTGCTCTTCAATGGTCTTGTTTCCTAGGCTTTGCTTTTGACGGTCATATTTTGCAAAGGCTGCTGAGATGACCAGGCACCTTCCCCTACTTAACACTAAACCAATTGATGCCCATGCACACGGCATGAAGGAGGAAAACTTTCATTAATGGCACTTCATTAAAGGACTGCACGGGAAAGCCCTAAATGTGGCTGAACCCGCTGCAATCCAGAGCAAGCTGTCTATTAGGAAGGCAACAAAGACAGTTTCGGAAACTGAACTCTGGCTCCACTGCCGCGGATTAGGAAGAGTGATGGGATTAGTGTTTAATGACTTGGGGCAAGAGACAAAGGGAATTTCGACAAAGAGGCTTAGATATGGAAGAATTAACACTCTCTATCCCAGCCCTGTCCCTGAGGACTTCCAGCATTCCTGCCTGGTCTGCCCAAGTTTGGGGGAAAGACAAGAAAAACAAAACAAAACAAAGACTAGCAAGGCTTTAATATCTCCTTAGCCTTACCGTACTTCCCTTTTTTTTTTTTTTTCCTTTCTCTTTTTCTTTTTTCCTAAGGAAAAACTTTGTAATTTTTCTTAATCAATGCAATAAAAACAATGTTTCTTAGGGCTCATGTTTCGACGTGTTGCGGATGATCACATTTCTTGCCGTGCATTCAGGAGTGACACTTGATGGGGGTATTCCAGCTAGCTAGCTATATACTTATATAAATAAAATATAGACCTTTAAATGACTTTTTTTAACAGGAAGGGGGATTCTGCAGGTAACCGCAGGGACTGGACGAACCCTGCTTGACTTTGGGTTGTTTTACATAACGGCGAGCGGGATGAGCAGGCAGTGGGGAGGGTATAATACACTTGCTTGTAGCTAACCACTCTCCCTGAGTGACACGATTCGGGGCGGAATGTGTATTAATGATCAGTTCAGAAAGGATTATTGGAGCCTACAAGCCCGATGTTGGTTTTGGAAGGGCTGACTCCACTGCAGCCATTCACAATTTGCTCCAGCACGAAGGACACAGCAGACCAAGACTTAGCAGTAACTGTTCAGCAGAGAAAATCTCTTGAAGCTAAAAGCAATTAATTAAAATAAAAAAGCCCATCGAGGAAGGTGACCCCCTTGCTGCGATGCAGGGACACGAGCTCTGAGCAGCACTGCGGCCTGTGACCCTGGGCACTCGTGTCAAGGAGATCCCGCTTGGATAAATCCCCTTGGAGGGGCGAGCGCCAGCAGCGGTAACCACGGGGCAGCTTGATTTTGCATATTTGCCCCCAAAGCGGCCAGTGCAATGCGTGCAGAGGAGCCGGGCACCCATTTCCCATGTCAGCCTCTCCCAAGCGCTCCCGAGCAGCCCAGGGCTTCCGGTATTATGTCCCCGTGCGGTGCCGGGGACAATGGCAGCCCCCCGCCGCAGCCCATTCAGGGGCAGCGCCAGCAGTCAGTGTGAAATTAAATACACTGCAGGGTAAGAGCTTAACGCGTTTTATGGGCAGTTGTTCAGCCACATCAGACTTCAGCTTTTAAATTCCTACCATTTGATCCCGCGACAGGAGCCGTTCCTTGCCAAGGAGCTTGGCAGGGCAGGAAAAGCAGAGCGGCTGCCGTCAGGAAGTGTCACTGCGGCCACGGCAGAGACAAGGGTGCTCCCCGAGGCTCTTGCAGCGTGCAGGACAGGCTGCAAACTCAGTCAGTGCAAATGCAGCATGGGCTGCATGATCCCATCAGTGTTACCTGCCTGCGCAGCCCGCGTGGATCCTGCTTGGCAACAACAACAGCTATGATAATAACCATAACAATAATGATTAAAATATAGAGTTTGTTACTCATAAGCAGCAATTCTAACTGTGCAAACTGCTTGCAGCACGAGTGGCCCGCGTGTCCCACTGACCTCCCGGGGAGCAGGAGCTCGTCCCGCGCGCAGAGCCGCAGGATGCTCTTCCCTGTCCCAGGGCCCTCTGCCGCGGGGGCGGCCACAGACGCCCTGGTGCAAATGCTCAGGATTCCCTTTGCCACGGAAACAGCCCAAGCTGTGAGAATAGTTCAGAGCATAAAGGAGCCACACAAAAAGTGCCAGGCAGAGGCAACTGTTCAATTCTGCTCTCAGTTACGCTTGCTTAATGCGGGAGTAAATTCCATTTGCTTCAGCTGAGTTACTCGGGATATAAATAGGCGCAAGTGAGATCAGAAGTTGGTCCTTAGAGAGTCTTCTTAAAGCGAAGCATGGATAAGCCCTGATGGTAAAAAAAAAAAAAAGAAATTATTATTTAAAATATCTTCAGAGATATCTGTTGCCCAAAATGGCTTTTAACTGTTGAAAGAACATCAACCATTTAAAAATGCATGATCTGCTCTTTGCACTGGCACCAGTGCCAGGAATATTCGTCAGACGTGTGTTTTTGGCTCATGTGTCACGGCGGATTACCCGACACTCCGTGAGCACTGCCTGCGTCTCCAGCTCCATGGCTGTTCCGGGCGCATTGCGGGATGCTGTGGCCCCTGCGAAGCGCAGTGAGCACCGGCCCTGCGGCCTCGAAGCGCCGGCCTCTCCACACAGCAGCAGCAGTGGCCACGTGCAGGAAGTGGCCTTGGCCATCCACTCTGGGACAATGCTCTGACATGTTCTGGGGTTCCCGGTGCTCTTTATCCAGTGGTGTCATTTGGGAGTGGCAATGGGAGCACCAGAGCTGCTGGCGCTGGATGGCCGGATAGGGACAAGGAAGGGTGGTGAGCATCCTCCTTGGCAAAAATCGCAGCTAGTGGGAAATACTTGAAGTTGCAAGAAGGAATCTTCTTAATTTTTACTCACTCCTGCTGATGCCAAAATCAGTCCTTGAAAACTTGGCCTTTTCCTTCCTTCCGTCCTTCCTTCCTTCCTTCCTTCCTTCCTTCCTTCCTTCCTTCCTTCCTTCCTTCCATCCTTCCATCCTTCCTTCCTTCCTTCCTTCCTTCCTTCCTTCCTTCCTTCCGTCCTTCCTTCCTTCCTTCCTTCCTTCCATCCTTCCCTCCTTCCTTCCCCCCACCCAAATCTCAATCCAACGCTCTTCCAGAGCACGCTGCAGAAGACACTTTGACTACAACAGCCATTTTGTGCAGAAAATACTCATTTTTGCCTTCTCCTCCCTGTTTGCATAGGTTGAAAACCAAGAACATGCTTTAAAATAAGCACCGAAGTGTTTTCCTTCCCCTTTTGTGGGCCTTCAGGGAAAAAAAAAAAAAAAAAAAAAAGCTCCTGCAAACTTATTTAATAACAAAACCTCTAAATGTGGAACAAAGTCTGTTGGGAAGAAATAAACATGCATGTGTTTCTTGGGCACTGCTCATCCTGGCCAGATCCATCCCTGGGCTTGGAGGAAAGCAGGATGAGGCGAGACTGCCTTTGAGGGCGATTTTGCACTGGAAAGGGCAAAAAAATGGTGCTCCGTTAAATTCAGCTTTCCTATTGGGTCTGGAAGTGGCTCTGAGTGGGGAGGTGGGCTGGCTGCCCACCCACCCCGCTTCATTGCAAGCCCTGGGATATTCGGTATTTCTATTAGAAATTCAGGTCCAACTTCACCCCCTCCGCAATCCAGGGGCTTTGCACAGGACTGAGCATACCTCAAAAAACAGATGGGAGGAAATAATCTACTCTGTGGTTTGCTCATAAACAGGCAATGCTAGAAAGAAAACCTGCTTTCTAGATGTTTCTGGCATCTCCTTGAATTTGGATATTTCAACTGTTGCTCGTCAGCCAGACAAGAACGCAAAACTCTGCAATTGCCCTGATTGCTAGAAAACGCAGCTTCCCTTCCCACAAAGCCAGGTTCATAGCCTGCCTCCACGTGCATCCTACACAGAGGTCTTCCTCATCCAAGGCTGCTCCAAGGAAACGCACAGCGTCTGGTCTAGCCAGCAGATTGCCTTGGTAAAATGCCTTGAGGTGGCCTCTTGTGCCAGGAGCCACCTTCAAACGATGTTGTCTTGCTATGGACATTCCCACTTTTACTCTGTTTCCCACCCCAAATCATTGCATGCATCTGTTGGAAAGAGCGGGTTGAAGACAGGTCATGCAGAAGGGTGTTGGTTTTCCCCTTTTTCCTTACAAATGGCCATCTTTGATCCATTTTTTTATACGTTTCCCCATGCAAGTGCACAAAGAACAAATATGCTCTGTAATATTTAAGAACACAGCCTGATAGTTACTATGGTTTCAAAGGAAACAGTAAAAATGGACACAGAACTGGATGCGCTTCGCATTGGGCGGCTAACGTATGGCACGTTCCAAGTCCGCTTCAAATTAACTCACTGCTTTCGATGAGGTAAGTGTTGACATTAGACAATTTGGCGGGGAGCATTTACTTCTGCATTTATTAAAATGTCAGTAAGAGCAGGACTAACACCTTCAAAAAGGCTTGCAGGTGGTTGTCTTCAAAAATCCAACACGCGAAGAGGATCAAGCGCACAAATTGCATTGCAAATGATTCACTGCGGGCTGCAAGAGAATAGGTACGTTCAGGTGCTTAATTAACACAGGCAGTGCATAATTAGCAGCACTCAAACACACAGAACTGCCCCAACTCCTAAATTTCAGCATGTTCGAAAACAAGCATCAGAAGAAAAATATTTGGGAAGACGCAGGCCTGTGTTGCCTAAACAACGCGTCCAATTTATCCCAATGCCGCGCTTCAGATGCTACCTCAGAAACGCAAAGCACTCAAGCAAGAAGGAAGCGGATGGAGAATATATTGGTAGGAATGGCTCCAGTACGTGCAAGCTGCCCTGGAGAGGCCGTAGCTCTGAGCGCGATGCTCGCGACGTCCTCAGTGTTCCCCTTCCCGCGCTGCCTTCCTGGAGCCAGCACGCTGCTCGTTTTCCTTGGCTCTCCAAAGGGCTCGGTAAGGCCGGAATAAGCCATTGGCTTGTTCACATCATGGGGAAATATAAACTGAGGTCAAGAAAACCACAACATCTGGAACGTGAGAAAAGGATTTACTGTTAAGGGCTTAATGAACTCTGAAAATAAAGTTCTCGACTTTGCTAATTTGTTTGAGCTTCAAAGAGGAATAACACGCAAAGCTGAAAGAAAGTTTTATGGCTCTCCTGAAGAAATAAAAAAAAAGCGCATCTCAGCTAAAATTAGAGCAGCCTGACGACAGCAGAGATAGCGGCGCGGCTCCGGCCGATGCCAGGAGGCTCCCGCTAGGATCGTGTCCCGGTTACTGGGAGAGAAGGGGCTAGGAGGTGCTGGGGATTAACAGGCACTGGGGCCATGGGAAGCAGATGAAGGCTGGTCTGGAGGAAGCTCCTTTGTGCCATGTGCATGGAGTGGAGATCAGGTCCCCAGTGCCGCTTGCTTTGCTCTACAGCAGGCATCGGGACACCGGGACACAGCCGGACTGCAGACACAGCCACAGACCCTGCCCAGGGCTGGTTTCCTGGGAAGCTCATGAAACCCAAGCATCACCAAAGGCCGTTGAGGTCCTCCAGCTCATCCCTGCAGGGAGCAGAGGGCTTTCACACTGGGAAACCAACCCCAACTCCAAACCAACCCCCAGCCCCTCTGCTCTAATGCCCTTGGCCATCCACAATCCATTCCATTGATATTTTATAACCCTCTTCTATCCATCAACAGAGAAGCCCGTAGATGGGGTTCATTCTCCCCCTGGAGCTGCAGGTTGCAAATATTTTTTGCTAGGTGCAAAAAGGGACAACATTTCATTTCAGTGTTTAACAGCTGAGCCCTAGTCCTATCCCAGGGTGCAAGATCATGGCCTTCCCACAAGCAGCAAGTCCCTGCAAACTTGGCTATTTTTGCTCTGCCGAGAGTTGTGGGACACGGAAGTGAAAGAGCAGATCTGCGGATTTTCACTCAGATTGCCCTTCCGTGGACTGGCGCTTGCAGCTGTGAGAGGAAGGCTGAATGTGGAGTCATTTTCTCCAGAAAGCAGGTGGCATCTCCTATGCGTCTCCACATCTCCGCATTGCTGAGATCATGCATCAAAGCCAGCCCGAGCTTGGAGCAACCTGGGGGCCTCCTCTAATGCTCAGCATCGAGGCAAACCTTCTCCCCCTCTGCAATTATTAATTGTGAAATAACGGTTTCTCCCAGCAAGAGCTTTAATTCTACACGTTAATAGTATCCTCGCATCTGTTCGCAGTAAATATTTCAAAGTGACTTTGGGGGGAAGGAAAAGAGACCAACTTTACACAAGTTTAATGCAACTATTTCCAAGCATATGCTCATAAAAACATTATTTGGGGAAGATTAACTGGCGTGCAGATTAAAACGCAGCCTTTGTCCCCAGTGCCCACAATGTTACAAGGCGCAGCGACGCATCCCCTTGTGCTGCTGCTCGGCCGGCGTCCCCGGTGCTGGGGCCCACAGGTTCTGCTCCCTTCTCCCCACTTAGAAAAATGGCAAAAATTGACCATTAACTGGGGTTTAGCTCATACATTAAATAATGTTGTAAAATATTTTTATGGCGTGACTTTTAGCAGCTTTAAAGATTCAGGACATCGAAAGCTCGGGATAAAAGATATCTAAGTGTGTATTTTCCTTTTTTTTTTAAAGCAGTAACGTGCCTTTAGACAATGTAAAATGTCGAAGCGTCGACATTTACAGTGCAATAATTCTTATCTGCTAAATATCATAATTACTTCATAATAATTACCTAATCCTTACTATTTTGCTTTTAGAATATTTATTTAGACTAGGGTTACTACAGTTTCAAGTAATACAGGGCATGCTGTCATGGCTCTTTATTCAAATTAATCGTAGTCTCTTGTAAACAGTCCTGTGATCTGATTTCCATTGGGACAGGAGTTGTAAAAGGCCGGGGATTTGCAATGGATTTACACATATACTGTTTCAGTTAAGTTACCAAGGTCGACTTAACAGCCCTTTTCCTCCAAGTCTTAAATACATTTGCCACCCAGCCTCTCTAGACCACGCTCAAGGAAATGGGTGGTGCAATTGTAAAGGGCGCTTGAACTCCACTGGAAACTCCAATTTACATTCTTTTAACTCGCACAGTGATATTTTCCTCCCCCTCTTTTTTTTTTTAACGAGCTTTGTTGAGTCGTTAGAAAACCAATTCTCACTAATATGTAGGGCACACAGGCAAGCCACAGGTTTCTTTGAGTTTTGGAAAGGTCATTCAGCTTTCGCGACTTCTGAGAGCACCGGAGAATAATACTTGCCACTTAATTGTATCACAGATATTAGCATAGTCCTTAAGTACCCTGGAAAAAATATCAGATTACTGACCCATACTAATGGACAGCTCTTTTCAGGAGCAATGTTGCTGCAGAATAAATACAAAACAAACAGACATTAACACCTTTCGACACTTGTTTTCAGTACAGCTCAAACAGTTTGGCTTGCGGTGACTGTGCAGAAATGTACCAATAATAAAAGCAAATGAAATTCATAGTTAATTCCCAGGTTTCCAATGACTGTTTGATTGCCCCCTTCACTTGGCAAACAATTTCTATTCTAAATGTTGCTTCAACCACGGATATAATTTCTCTAACACTGCAGAAAGAATCAGATTAAAATATGATACAGAAGCAGCACTTACCTTGGACTGATTAATATGCTTAAGCTGTTACCATGCCACCATGCTTAAAAGCATAAAGATATGCTTTTCTACACTAGTCTATATATATTGATACCTCCTGTATGTCAGGAAAGCCTCTTTGATTAGTCACACTAAACCATTGCTTAAGTGGTATGAATTTCTCCGGCCTGCACTTTCCATAATCAAGTAATAAATTCTGGGACTAATCATAAGCACTGCTGCCTTTTCTGCAGGATGTGCAAGAGTTTCACTGGGAGTTTCCTTGGCCATATTGAAGCACCAAAGTTGGTCGCTTTAAATGCAGGCTGTGCCTCAAGGACCCTCCCGTGGGTCGGGACTGGGACGCCCGGCCAGATGTTGCAGCTGGGAGCGTGTCCTGGTCCCTTCACCACTGCTCAGCGCTACTCTGGCCTGGGCAGCAGGTAAACCCAGGCACTACAGCAATGAGGACACTGGGGCCAGCTCCCCACTCCAGATGGGACATGCTGGGACGCTGCCCAACCACGAAGGTTTCCCGTCTCCCGGGGACACCGCTCCAAGCGGGAACAACCGTCTCGGAGAGCGTGTGACGTCTGAACCGCGCTCGGGAACTGAACACCCGAGACGGCGGCCGCTCTGCAGCCCTCGGCTGCCCTCAATGACAACATTCTTTAAAACTGCGCATGAAATTCAATCTAATTCTTTTGCACTCATGTTACCCCACTCTTGGCTCAAACGCTACGTTTTTAAGCCAAAATGCAATGTTAATCTATCATAATGCCCCTCCAGGTGAGATTTATTATAGATCACTTTCTAAAAGCAGTGCGCTCCGTGTGCATGTGCATACCATATTCATCTTATTATTATCCAGTCGAAAAATTCCCAGTGAGTGCAACGCCTCAGATATAATAGCAGGCATGCCAACAGAATATGACACTTATGCTAATCTGCACCCTGCTGTGCAAAAACATACACAAGGATTCCATTACCACATTCATTAGGCTGCAGTGCACTTCATCTTGAATGGGATTATGAACTATAATAGAGTGAAAACAGTTGATTGAATCCACTTAGCCAAATGTCTATGACATTAGCCAAATATTTCACTAGGAGGAAGAGCAGCAGCCGAACCTTCTATGTGCGGGACGTGCCACCTGCTCCCCAACTTTCCTTTCTTTTTTTCCCTTGCCTTTTCCAAGTTGGGAGCACAGTGTTTTAAGCAAGCCGAGGGCATGGCGATGCTTCGTGCTGATACAGTTTCCGATTATCTGCAGTGGTGCTCGAGCATTAATTACAGGCGCTCGTGGGGCTGGGGGGACTTTGCACCTTTCCTTTGCTCTGCAGTGCGCGAGCAAATTCCCCTGCACCTGTTATGAAGCCTTTTTGGCACCACTGAAAAGGGTTTCTCAGCCGAGCCGACCCACAACGAGAGCTCCCGGGGACATCATTATATTGCCGAAAGGGTAATGATGCTTAAAAGCTTCAGCTGGAGCTCATGGACACAAAAGATGCTGTCCAGTTTGCTCTGCACGCACCAAGGGTCCGTTCAGCTCTCGGTCCTAGCCACTTTTCTTGGCAGAAAGCTGGACCTGAACTATTTCAAATATTGTCAGAAATAATAAAGAACGGGATATAAGTTCCCACTCCAGAAATGTTTGGGGATTTGGTCGTGCCTTGAAGAAAAAAAAAGGAGAAAAGAAAAGAAAGGAATGAAGCCTCCCCCATGTCCGAGACTCCAGCAAGGGTAATGGGAACCTCCTGCGCTTCACATGCATGTGCTGCCTGGGCTCCCCTGTTTATATCCTCCCTTTCAGTGCCGAACTAAACAGGAAGTTCCTGTTAGCAGCGGCCTCGTGTAACTAAAGAATTGTTGAAACCTGTGGCAGAGCCATTTGCTGCACTCCGTCCCAGCGACAAAGCCAAGGGAAAGCACAGGAAAGCACAGGCGGCCTTTTCGAGCAACCGCGTTTGCTTTCTTGCACATGTCTGGCCAAGTGCGCGCTCGGGGGCGGCTGCCGTGCTCGCTGGGTGGTCTCTGCTCTTGGGTTTGGGACTTTTTCCCCAAACGAGGCAAGCTCCAGCCGGAACGGTGAGTTTGGCTCCGGGAAGCCGCCCGCCAGCACAAGGGCAGCGGCTGGTGGGACCAGCCAGGCCCGCGGAGCCCAAGGAGCCCCATGGTTGCAGGGTTCCTCTTCGGACCTTCTCCTGATGGATGGCTGTGAAGAAGGCCAGAAGGAATACGGATGCAATTATGAGCAGCAGGGGCTAAAGATGGACCAAGCTAACATGAACGTTGGGCCCAAATCAGATTTGGTAGCAAAAGTCACGGGAAGGGAAGGGTGAAGTTGGGCACAGGGAAGGATGATGAGAGTTGGAGACTAGATGGGACTTGGATGAGAGCAAGATGAGAGGGACCAAACTGGTGTTGGTGGCCAGTGAAAGGCTGAGCTGTTTGGGAAAATTGCAATGAATTCTGAGGCAAAACCAGGACCAAAGACACCCCGAGTGCCATCCCAAACAGCCTTAGTGTGCTCAGGAGATCGGGTCAGCACAGAGACGCTGCGTCCTCGTAGCAGCAGCTCATGAAGAGAAGCAGGTATCAGGGCTGGGTCCACTACTGCTCTTATTACATTATTTTTCCCTCTTTTAAATATCTCTCTCTCACTCATGGAATTTTTGAAGCCATGCAGTTAGCAGCACTGTGAGTGCACACGGCTCTGGGGTAGCCTGCTCCATAAATCACCCGTAGCGCCTGCATTTGGCATTAACATGTGTAGGCTAAAGCTGCTCCACTTCCGAATTTTTCAAAGTCTTTTCCAAAAGTAAAAAAATGGGTTTCTGAATACAGGCAGGTACTTATTCTGGGAGATGATGAGTGCTCTCTGAAAGGACAAGTTCGGTGAAAATTGAGGTAGATCGGTATTTTATAGTATCAGGCTTTTTGACTGCAAAGATAGTCCTCTTGGAGAAAGTTTTATTGCTAACTTTGGAGGGAATAGGTCTGAAGCCTGTATAAAATATCCTGGAGAAGAAGAATGAGCACTCTATAAACTCCTGAAGGAAATGTGACTCCCAGAAATGGCACACAGAATAAAGAAGTTTTACAGAATATATAAAACACTTAATTTACTAGAGAGGCGGAACAAACTCCGGGGATGATTTAAAAAAAAAAATAGCCGAGGTCCAGCTTCTATTTTTCAACTTTGAAAGATAAGTGGAAGCATCAAACAGGTTGAAGAAGGCACTGTTTCCTTGCTACAGGAACATGGCCCTTTGCACCGAGATTGTAATACAATCCATCCTCTCTGGGACTGCAAAAGCTACAGTGCAAAACTGTGTTTGAAAACCTCTTTTATCATTCATCGTCTCCAGACTGAAATCATTTTTGACAACCTCTGCAGAAAACAAGCAGCTTTCTGGCTACTGGCGAGCCGATTAAAGGGAGGAAACACATGTTCACTGTCAGACAGAGCCCCTGGAGAAAGCATTGACAACCTTTTAACCTCCTTTCCCAGTGAAAGTGCCCAAATGTTTCTCTGGAACAAAACCCCAGCATTGTTTTAAGTATCTTTTCATTTAATGCACTATATTTTTCAAGATACGTTAAAAGTCAAAGGAATTCCATTTTAACATGGGTTGTTTCAAAATCAGCTCAATTTCCATGCAAATGGCCATACAAACCATTATTAACAGGGAATATCTTTTTAGGAACCAAGGTTTTTTTTCTTCTCTTTCTTCTTCTTTTCTTTTTTTGTTTTTTTACTGTCTGACCGCAGTTTAAATACCAACACATTGAAAAGTTCACTAACCTCTACAGTGATTTCTCAAATCAAGCCAAAAAGCCACAGGAGTGAAATTTTCTGAGCAGTAGGAAGGCCGACTCGCAGACGTTAATAGCACTTTGAGCACTCAGCTCTGGCCATGGAAACTTTTGGAGCTGCGAGATGCTGAAGCAGGAAGCATCACACATTACTGATGGATTCGTTATCAAGGGAGCCAGTTTCCACTGCATTTAATTATCAGCAATAGGGAAAAATAAATTTTCAGAAGTAAAACAAGGGTTTTTTTTTCTCTTAAAGAAAGGGCTTTCAGAGCAATTGGCCTGGCTTTCTTTGTAGTTAGAAACGTCCACTCAGAGGTTGTTTAACATTTAACCTTACTATTTTTACCTTAATATCAGCAGCTGGAATAGTTCTGTCTGTTTTGATAAAATGAGACTTTTTTTCCATGTCCCATATTTGCTTTTACAGCTGAAAGGAACCGTTCCAGCTGAAGGAGGTAACTATAAAACTGCAGTGGTGTGAGCCGCCTGGGAGAGGAGTAGATTATTTGATTAAATGTTCCTGTAAGTAACTGCGCCGGGCAGTAACGTACGGCATTTGCTAATGCAAGATAAAAGCTGCGCGTGACGCAGGCACCAACCCTCGTGCATACGGGATTTCTTCCCCAAAGGAGGGCCTGCTCAACTTGGGCCTGGGGCTCTGCAACAAGTTCCCTGACCTGGGATTTTCCATGGTTGCTCCTTGGGTAACGTTGGTGGTGGGGAACTTGCAGGTCTGGGACAAGTGGCACCCAAGACGTCTCCTCTACTGTTATATCTGCAGGATCCCCGACATGCTGACCCTGTCCCACAGTTGCCAGAAGCAATCACATTCCTGTTTTAAGCAATGCAATTGCTTTAAAGGGGGGCATTTCCCCCAGAATACGGTCTTAAGGGCAGAAGAGGCAGTTTCTCAATATGTTCCTCCTTTCCAGGCGATGCCCACAGCACAACTTTGGCCGTGCTCCCATATCCAAGAGTTTTGCAGCAGCTGGACACTTGAAAAGTTGCATTTTTTCACCTTCTTCTTAAATCGAAAATCCCTTCTTTGGAACTAGAGAATAAGCAAATCACTTTCCATGCTCAAAACTTGTGAAATTCTGCAGAACAGAACCTGGGAGGAATTGCAAAATTGCCAAGAAACAATTCTGAGCAATTTTGGTCAGCAATACTACAAAACAATAAATAGCAATTTTTTAGCTAAAGATCATGACATCCTTTCTAAACAAAGTAAATATCATTATGCCAATTTTACAAATGGGATAGCAGGGAGCAGCAGAGGAAGGATAGCCTGAGGACAGCCGGTCAGTGGCAGAGCTGGAAATGGATCCCAGGCCCTCCTATTCCCAGCTCCATGCTCCACACCGCAAGTAGCAGCTCCCTGGAATTTCAGGTTGGAGGAAAACGCCACTTTCCCTGGGCTGGATGGCTTATTGGGACCAGGCAATGCCACGGACATGGTCATCTTGTTGGTAAACGCTGCTGACTGCATTGAGGCAAACTCAGACTTTTCTTATTTTCCATTTTTCTCTTTTGAACTTCCTAATACTGGTTTGGTTTTGTGGCTTTTATCCCCAATTTAAAGAATTCTGCACGGCTTGGTACTTTCTTCCTCAAAGCTTCTCCAAATGGGGTCACCTCGCAACCTGCCCTCCTGCCGCGCTGAGCAGGCAGGTCTTGAACTCTAAATCACCTAATGGTGTAAGTGCTTCCTACAGCTTCTCCTCATATCGTTTGAGAAAGCAGAAACCCAACCAATATGTTCTGGTGTGATGCTCAGCAAGGAGAAATACAAGTGAGTTCACATCCTTGCTCTTACTTCTGTTTATAGGTCCAAGGATGACAGGAGGGATTTTGCCAGTCCGTGACACTGAGGTTTACTTGACCACTGTAACCTCTAAATCCTTTCTGGAGCCCAAGAATCCCACAAAGTTCCTCCATTCTTTTGGCATGAAGATATATCAGAAAATATCTTTTAACTGGCATATGTTAGCAAGAGATCGAGCCCACCCCAAGCAATTTCTCTTCCCCATCACTATTTATTGTTATAAGTAGAGAAATTAGTCATTGTTATTACCTCATCATTATTTACCAACATTACCTGTATAAATAATTCAGTGATATTTGTGTTATTATTATGCATAATACTAAGAATTATTGGAATAAAAAACGTTTACAGTAGTAACCACTAGAAAGTCAACATTAATCAACACTTGCCTCTGTTATGTATGAGATATAGCATAGTCTGCTGTACACTCCGAATAGGAAATAAATGTGGTACCTCCGATCCCACAGGATGGTAACAGTTGGCAGGTGTTGCTTTGAAAATGGCAACCACCGTAATGAGAAATGGAACCCGAAAGCGCATGGTGTCGTATTAATGTGGCTTTCCAGCTTTCTAAAACTTCACCTAAATGATCAACCACAGCATCTTCAAAGGAACCTGGCTGGAAAAAAACACCCAAAGCACAACTAAGTATTCCCTGCCAAACCCACGGAGAAGCCTCTTAAAAACTCTGGCGGCAAGTGACTCGTTGCGGGGTGAAAATGGACCAAAAAGTCTCTCAAAAACAACAAAAAATATTTCTGGAAGCCAGCTGCCCAAACTGTTCAGAGCAACTTTCCAAATTTTATGCAGGTGTAAAAAAATAAATATATACTTTTTTTAAAATTAAAATACTTCTAGTTTCAAAGGGCAGGTTATAAAAAGTGGGAGAGAAGCCTTGCTTCTGAGTCCATAATTTTTGTAAAGATTAATCATTCCTCAAAGAGTTGTCATGTCTTGTTTCATATCTGTTAGCCTACGATTTTACCGCGATGCACCCCAGACAAAAAAAAAAAAAAAGTAAAACAAGGCACATATCTCCCTGTGCCAGAGAGGTCACTAAGTGAGTGGAAGGCTAAATCCAAATTCGACTGAACTCTCTCATTTCCTGTGGGATATCTAGATATCATGCCATAGGAATTACTTAAATTCAGGTGCAGCAGGAGACTTCACCTGGGTAGTGGGAGGTGAACAAGGATATTAAACTAAATCCTCTCCCCTTTCTCTTCAACCTTATGTGAAGATTTTTAAACAGCTTCTCCAGCAGTCTCTTTTACCTGATACTCTATGGGAAGAAAACTGAAAGAAGAGGCTAAATCTACAGGATAGAGGATGATTTTGATTAAAAGGGAAAAGTTGGGATCACCTTCAGCAGCAAATTAGCTGGGGATGTTCAAACTGTAAATTCAGGTTTCCATTAAGGAAAAAAAAATCAGTAGCTACTATCATTTTTCACTGAAAAAAAAACAGCAAAAGCCACCAGACCCTGTGAAGTGAAAAAGGCAGTTTGCACTGAGAGTGGAATCAATTAGTAAGAATTGATTCTAAGAAATTGAATTGAACTAAGAATTGAAGAAAAGAATTGAACTAAGAAATAGCTGAAAAAGTGATTTCACAAGAAAAAATATCTGATTTTTTTTCCTATTGAATTCCATCATGACAAAGCCTGTTGAGGATTCGATTCAAAACATTGTCTGCTGCACTGGGTTGGGATCAAGTCCTCTGTAAGTGGTATATACGCGTGTGGTGTTTCATGCAATGTAACTCGTGTTCATTTTGGTTCATTTGCTCACTTTTGAAATGCTAAACACAAAATCAGGAAAGAAAAGGACATTTAGAGAGTTTCATGGTCCTTGTGAAGGTAACAACCAACCTTATAAATCTTCCCCACATATAACTAAAAAGATGTCCAACACCTAAAATTGCAAATTTAATTAAAACCTTTTTTTTCTTATAGATTATGCATATAGCCCAGTTCTTCTTCCCTAACTTTAGAAGTTTAGAACCAGATACAGAGCTCGGATTATTCCTTAGGTTCTTACTGAGCCTAATCAGTTACTTTTCTGACATCCTAATAAATGTGTTAATTAAAAAAAAAAAAGGAAAACAAAAGTATATGGTTCCATATAAAGATGCCTCTTGAAAGAAATCAAACACAGATTGAAGTTTGTCCTGATGAGACTAGCTGTCAAAACTCTCACATTAACAATAGCAAGGCGGTCTTTTATTGTATTTGTGCAGGTTAGGAAAATAAGGTTAGGAAAATAAGAGAAAAGAGAGGAAGGAAGGAAGGAAGGAAGGAAGGAAGGAAGGAAGGAAGGAAGGAAGGAAGGAAGGAAGGAAGGAAGG
>JAUBNY010000257.1:349301-369243 GCA_032275445.1 Crypturellus soui | reverse complement strand
AAGAAAGATTAAGCAGGAAACATCTTAAAGCCCAGGTAAGTCTTGTAGTGGTTTGGAAAAATTCCGTTCACACCTTCCCACATTCATGCAGCTCCACATTTCGTGGGCTTCACTTTGTTCTGCTGTGTTCACTATGGTCTAAACAAGACCAAAAGGCATGAGTAACTTCATCGTTAAGGCTCCGAGTTTGTCATTGCAAGTTGTGCCTCAAATTAAATATGTGCAGTAATTCACGGGCCATTAAAACGGAAAGACTCCTGTTGGGCTTGAAGGGCAACTGGATCTGATTATCCAAACTGCTCTACCTGGGCACACAGGAGGAGCGACAGAGCGTCAGCCCCCGGTCTGGATTGACCCTGGTACATCCCAGCCCTACCTGAAACCTAGTGCTTTATGTGCCCATAATATATTTGTTACAACTGTTCTGTGAAATGCTTAATTAAAGTGATATTTTGTTTCAGATGAATAATCTCTGACTGTTTTATTGTCATTTGACATTAAATTGCAATTTGCCATGCCACATACATTTTTACACACATTGTCAATATGATCATAAAGGCAACGTTATTGACCAAGAACATAATACTAACTGAGTGCCTTGAGAAAACACTGGGATTTTTAAAGTCCTACTTTCTCCTTTCTGTTGTTAAACCCCAATTGCTTTTTTTTTTTTTTTAAAGCTCTTTGCTGCCCAATAACTTGAAGTGCTAACAGAATTTAATATTCGGTTGTCATGTGCAGCTCAGCTCTCACCGCAGCTTTCCGTGAGCCGCGTTTAAGCCGAGGGCAGCTTTTCCCTCAAGCCTAGGTCAGCTTTTCCCTCGCCGATATGTGAGCATGCGGGTCACGGGCTGCTAAGGGGACGTGGGACACTGGGCTGCCCAGCCCTGCAGCCCCCTGCCCGCCTGGAATCATGAAATTGTTATGGTTGGAAAAGACCTTTGAGATCATTGACTCCAACCGTGATCCCACCACCACGCTGCCTGCTAAACCCCGTCCCAAAGCCCCTCATCTACACGTTTCTTGAACACTGCCAGGGGATGGCGACTCTATGACTTCCCTGGACAGCCTTTTCCAATGCTCGACTACTCTTTCGGTGTAGAATTTTTAAATAATATCTAACCTGGAAGAGCTGCCAGGGAAGAGCCCTCCGATCTCAGCCCCTTCTTTCCTCTTGGGTGTCGTGTGTTGCGTTCAGTCTCCCTTGCACAAATCGCTCGGGCCATGAACCCGTGTCCCTGGCTCCAAATGGTGGCGGGACGATAGGGCAGATGATAACGCACCCTGCGTGGGTCTATAGGAGACCTCACAGGGGTCTGTAGGAGCCCTCGCCACCCTCGCGCACAGTGCTGCAGCGCGCCAGGACAATGCGCTTCGTAGGGTCGGGATCCTCAGCTCCGAGCAAACAGCTAAGCCCTCGCCTGTTCCACCCCATTGAGGAGGTAAATAAAGTAAAATAGACCTACAAGAAAGTGCTGCCTGCATTACAGGGCCATACAACTTCTGCTTTTCCAGCAGGCTCAAGTAGTTTCGTGTTTTCTCTTTATTTCCTGCTTTGGGCTTCACTATCTGGAATGGAGCTAGTGTGTTTTCTTTTAAAAAGGCTCAGAAGTCTACATTTAGTTTGGGTTAAGTCCAATTTCAGCTGGATCTTTCCAAACTCGCCAATCTTAAATATAGTATTACATAAGTGGAGATCCTTCCACAGGCTGAAAAATCTTAAGATTCTCTAAGTTAGCAAGTTACCCTTGCCCACTCTCAAACCCAAACACAGGGGCAAATAAGAGCATCTCACTGACCTATAGAAGTCATATATAGAGAGATCTTCTATACGTATGGAATAAAAGGCACAGATGTGTCTTCCAGTTATACTAAGGTCAACGTTAGTCACTCTTGCAATGGCTCAGTTGATTAAATACAGTGCTATTGTCTTGCAATTACATATATTAAGTACAGAAAATACTTAAGTGCAATTAAGGAGGTATCTTTTACCTTTGTGCGTTTAATGAAGCTGCCATGTTGCCACAAGTGATGAAGGAGGAATGTGCTTTTTGGGGGGAGTTGGGGAGGAAATGGCAAAATAAGTATTCGCAGAGAAGTGGCTGGCTGGGGTAATTTGATGAGCTCATTTAAACCGTTCGACTACGGATCAAAAAAGCAAATTATAATCACTCGAATAGTTCGACTGTGGATCAAAAAAGTAAATTATATAAGTGGATACTGCAATGCAGAAACATGTGGACACAGCTGTAGTGTCATGTGTCACAGCTCCGTTCCCTGCCAGCTGGCACCGGCACAAAGGCAGGCCAAGCCAAACAATTCCTGTTATTCATAACAGCAAATGCGCATTCAAAACACACAGCGCAGGCTTTATAAAATAACTTGGTATTCCAATGGATCTGCGCCGTGGAATTGTGTTTTAATCGCATGTTGCTGTGTGCCAGGCCAATGTGCCAAATCGCTGCAGCGCTCCGGAATTCTTGTCTTTACTCAAAGCAGCACCAATGTGGGGCCTGGCCTGCCCATTGGGACTATTTGTGCTTGTGCTCCTCGTGCTTGAGACATAGAGATGTGCCCCCTCCATACATTAAATGTGCAGCCTTTCAATTAACAAGGGTGCGCGGCACGCACATTTATGTGTATATTATAATCAGAACTTCCCTAGCATAGAGAATCACATACCATTAAGGACCCTGGTTAGTAAGAAAGCGAGCAGTTAGGGTAGTTTCACAGACAAACTCCTCCTAGACAGCATTTATATTTAGAACTTAAATATGAAGTGCCAGAGCTATTCACTGTACTTGCTCCTGTCTATGGGGACCTCTTCCAAGTATGCAAACACGCCCGGCATATCTGACCTCAACGGGGAGCTCGTGAAATATGCTCCTGCTCACGGAGAATGGGAAAGGGAAGAGGAGGGGTTGTTTCTTCTCTTTCCATTGCTATTTTATCAGCAAAGCATCCAGCCTTCCGGTGGCATAGCTTTGCCACGCCAAGGGGATGAGCAGTGAAAAGATCACAGTGGCTGCGGTTAAAGTCATGAAAAAAGTGACTTAAAAAAGCAAGAAAGCGAACGGTTCCTTCGATGGCGAATGCCAACACTGCCACTCCGAAGTCCCTGGCAACCTGCTAACACCTGCCAGGAGCAACCTGGTAAGGATCTGTGATTGCCATGCAGCCCTGCTTGGAATAACACTGCATTGCTGCCAGACCTCCCCTCGCTTGCAGAAAGCGCCTTCCCCATGTCCTCGTGCCTCTGGCTGCAGGGTCCTGGTGTGTGCGCTCGTGCCCACCGCTCCAAGCCACACTATTTTCTCCAGCAAAGGGACATCGAGGTTTCTGACTATGCAACAGAGATGTAAGGGTTTAGCAGCAGTTCCCCCTTTGCCGACGCTCTTTCAGCCCCTTGTCGGGGACGCTCGGATGCAGTTTCAGCTGCATCGAGCTGCATCCAGGGAGGTTGCGCTTCACTTCCCTACGGTTGCGGCCCTTGGCCTTCCCAGGGACAGGCTGTTCCCCTTGCCAGCAGCGAGGGACCTTTTTCCCCTAGGAAACGTAAATAAGGGCTGCATATGGAGGCGATGAAGTGGGATGACATAGTTTCTATTACCTTGTTTGCAGTAGCCACTCTTTAATGTCTGGTGCCTGAGCTTTGCCAAGTAGCATTCCAGGGGTTTTTCCCCTCTGGAAACAGACACAAAGCAAATTACACTAACACATTTTCTCTGTGCATCTTTTATAGCCTGTATCCTTGAAAAGTAGCCTCTTTCCCATCTTCGGACTCTAACTGGTACACAGGTTAATAAATACCAGACATCTCCTACCAGGCAACATGTTTTAAATAGGCACATCATTAACATGGATTACTTAGGCCATGTGTTCTATCGAATTAGCAGTCTCGAGGCCAGTCCCAGGGAAGGATTTGTGGGCCTGTACGTTGGATATTGAAATATCTAAACTTTGGCCCCAACCTCAAAAGAAAGTGTGAAACGCCTTTCAGGCTCTAACCAGAGGGAAAGGCAGAACTCCAGCAGACATCCAGAGCCATCGCGCCCCAAGCAGGAACAGGGCCGGGAGGTTTTAAGAGGGTTTCGCCTTAGCTTAACCCTTCTCCAGCAAGTCCTTCTGCCAGTCTTCTGGCGCCCGGCTCCGGCAGGAGAGGTGGGGATCAGCCCTTTGGAAACTCGACCCCATCCTGACCATGCACATCTCCTGCCGGCTGCCTTTAAACCGCATCCGAAGTGCCCGGTGCAGGGTGAGGAGGGGCAGAGAGACGGGCAGCGCCTGCCACGTGTCTGCAGATGGCCCCGGAGCCACTGGCTGTGCTGGGCACGAGTCTGCACATTGCACGAGGATGGAAGATGGGACCTTTACTGCAGGAAGGGCCAAAGGACAATGGAGCTCCACGGAGCAGCAGGGAGACACAACCGGCGTAGAAACAGAATAACACTCCCCTGTGCCCATGCTAACAACCCCAGATATTCTTGATAAAAGAGAGAAAGGTATTCATCTGTTGCTTCCTTTAACCTCCCTTTTTTTCTATATATATATATATTTTTTTTTACATAATACTGTCCTCTTGAGCTTGCATTGCGCTCAGCAATAAAATCAGTCGAGTTCCCCGTAAACCAGCAGATGTTTCAGCACCAAGGGCTGGGGGCTTCCGAGTGCAGATACAATTGCTCACAGATGTTACCTGCCAGGTCCGAGCGGTTCTTTGGGACTTGCTGGTTGCTGCATGGAGCTGGTGATGGGCACATGGAAAAGCTAAGGATAAGGCAGGGAACGCGGCCTTGCTGGCAGCTGCTCTCCCAGCCAAAGCTAGGGCCATCATCCATGCAAGGCAACCAAAGCAGACACTTCAGGAACACGCTGACGGCAAGCCAGGCTGGAAACTCCTGCTGAGCCTGTTTATGGCAGCGTAATCCTCTCCAAAAATGGCTAATGTAAAATGCTATTTTTTTTTATTTGGCCATGATGTTGTTATCCAATAGCAAAATTAGATTGACTGCATTGCTAGCGACATGCACTTAATAGGGGGGCACATAAAAAATGGCAATAAAAGCATGAAAATTCTCTTTGATTCCTCCCCCTTCCCCAAATATTCAACTGTAATAGCTTTACTGAGCTGTGAAAAACCCGTTTCTGGAATAAAGAGATATTATTGCAGTCTCCGAACTCGCAAAGGGATGCTCATGCAATGCGCTTTATGTGATATAAAGAGCAAGGCATGGACGTGTGTCAATACCAGGCTTGGCAAGGGCCAAGAGGACCTTGTCTTCCTGCCTCCTACCCGCATCTACCAGAGTGAGGGCGCAAGAGGGAAGAAAACCAGAGCGGTGGCTTGGAGCTGCTCTGAGGGGGGCGTAAGTTTGAGCTCAGCTCTGCACCGGTGTTGACACGGACTCAGGAAGGTCGCCGCTCCAACACAAGGGGATGTTTCATTTCTGGTAAGTTTGACTGCTGGCATCTCCAAGTTATCCTTGCTTTTGATTTTCTCATTATTCTCATTATATTAATAAGAGTCTTATTAATTCTGATTATTCTTGTGAGTTTGCTCAGCTTCAAGAGGAAAAAAACGTGGAGGAAACAAGTGCACCAAAGGGCCAAGGGAAGCCAGGCTGGCGGGACACGTGGTTGGCTCTGAAAGGCTCCAGAGATGCCAAGTGTCTGGATTTAGGGGGCGCAGTGTCCCAAACGGAGGCCACCACACACAGTCTGGATTTAGCCCTGTGTACTTCGGGGGCTAACTTGGGAAAGCTCTTAATGTGTTGTGCTTTGCCTCCCCTAGAGGCTTTTGAAAACCTTGAGTGTTGGGATTGACACCAGGGCCATGGGGAGTAGCTGCCATGGGACATTTTGGAGCAATGCAGGAGATGCAGCAGGGACCGAGCTGTGAGGACGCTGAGGAAAGGCAAGGCCAGCTAAGGATTTAGAGCATCCAAGGCTCCGTTCATGTTGGTTCTAATGAGGACCGATGCCTCACAGTTTGGGAAGAAGTTTGCCTGCAGCTCAGTGCCCAGCATCACCAGCCAGCCTTTAGCAGCGGGAACACAGCTCTGTTGTGCACAACCGGCTCCACAAAGCGCTTCCTTGAGCTAGCATGATTGCCCAGAACACCTCAGCAAGCAACCAAAACACCGGAAACCAGCTCAGGAACAGACTAACCTGAAAACAACCAAAAAAGACCCCAAAACAAAAACAGACACCCGCAAGGCCTCCAACCACCCATGCCCCAGCCCAGCACGTGCGGGGCCATCGGGGCCCGTGAGCCCCTCCACGTTATCAGGCTCCGCTCGCGCTCCGCCGATGGAGCCCTGACAGAGAGTGAGGTCACTGTGCAGTCTAGCCAGGGCCTGTGTGCCATTACAATGAAGTAATAATGTATTTATAACACACCTAACCACTGATGGCTTCTATTCCTGGTGGGGCTTTTTTTTCCATTTTTTTTCCCTTCTGCATTTGCACAGATGTTTTTTGAGAGCTGGTCTCCAGAAAGGGCCCTGCAGAAAACAAGCTCTGTCTGTTGATTCTGGCTGGCTCTTGTAACGATAGTTGTTAGCACGCAGGATTTATGTTTCAAATATCATTTTAATTTCTTGGGCTGCATTTTTAACCACAAAATGTTAATTCAACGGTGCTCTATAAATGCTGCAACTTCTTTATAAAAATGTAGAACAAGCTGTTTCTAAGGAAATATTCCGAGAGTCTGATTCATAGAAATACGGCTCACATACATTTTCCATGGAATTTGCTCTGAAATATGTGTGGAATACATTCTGCAATAAATTATGTACTTTTGTGATTCATTAAATGCTCTCCCTGCTCACAAGTAGCGAGCTCTTCATTACACACAAAAAAGTGCAATCAGCCAAAACCAGCGACATGCACTTTCTTATCATATTCGGTAGATGCTCTTATTTCTCATCTTCAAAAGGGAAAAAAAAAGAAAAAAAGAGAAAAAAAAATCTATAAAAGCATTTAGGGAAAGACAGCACATAAGTTAAACTGGCATCCAGCCTTAATTTACGCACAGGCAAATTAAGGATATCTACACACGTAATGACTTCTGTGTTCAATGTCAAGAGTTAGGGCTGGAATGACTCTCCTAAAGAGCACAGTGATGATTAGGAATGGACGGCTACTGGAAAAGGCATTTCCAGGAATGCTGGCTCTCCTGCTATTGCTCCTCTTGGGCTCTGTCCTAGGGTGCCAGCGCATCTCGTGCGCCTCCCGCAAGCCAGCACAGGGCTTCACCAGCACGAGTCCTTGTGGGAAGGAGGTTTTAGGGGTTTCCAGGCTTTTGCTGGCCAAATAACTTGGGAGCTGATGCGGGCAGCTAAGGCTGTAAGCACAACGCACTGGGGTGGTTTGCTCGCAGCCACTTTGCACAAAGGAAAATAAGGAGTAAAGCTCCCATTCCCCTTAAGTGCCACATCCCAGCATACTGGGCTCGTCCCACCTCCCGATGCCCCCGTGTCCCCACTGACCACCCGATGATGCGTTGCCACCACAACGAGCTGCCTTCCGACGCATCATTCCAATTCTTCTCACATATTCTTCCCGTGCACAAAATGCTTCTGGCAGCCTCGGAAAAGTCCCCTCACCTCAGGTTGTGGCCACGGGCCACCGGGGTGAAACAAAGCGGGAGGGAAGCATGACTGGGCACGTCTCCGAGCATTCACCTGGCTCCAGCTTGGCCCGAGCACCAGGATTCACAGAGGGATAGAGGGGAGCAGTACTGGGAGCAAGGCGCACGCCAGAATCAGAGCTGAAAAGCACCCACAAAGTGTCCAGCAGCACGAGGAACATGGGAGAGGACAGAGCGGGCAGGGAAGGAGGAGGAAGGATCTCACCCAACCTGAGACTGCTTCAGCCCAAAGGACATTTCAGCCATTTCCTAGTGGGTCCAGATCTGACTTTGCACTCTCTGGCCTTGCCTAGTCATTTGCGACCAAGCGAAGCCAAGGCAGAAATATGGGAAAATGCTCTCAAATTTGGCAGTGTTTTACACCTCTTTGGTTAATGTAAAACAGAGTTCCAAAGTTGGCCAATTTTTTTTCCTCCAGTGAGAAAAAAAATCACATCATACCAGCATAACCATCTGTTGCAAATTTCACTTGAAAAGATGACGGCTACTGAGGGCTGCTGGCATTCTAAAATACATTCTCAAAAGGGAAAAATGGGCTGAAATAGAAGAGGGATGAAGAGAAGGGGAAAATCGGCAGGGCAGGGGGTTACTGCTGTCCCATGCAGAGACGGCAGTGCCCTGCTCAGCCCAGAGAACGCCTTGTGGGCTTGATTGGTTGGGGGGTTATTTTCTTTTTTCTTTTTTCTCCTTTCTCCTCTCTCCTAACTCACTGGGGAACTAGTGATACTGCCCTGTGTTGCTCTGTGTTGACAAGCTTACAAAGCAGAGGGGCTGGATGCTCGGATAGTGCCCACTGCCCGCGCTGCTCTGCGTGAGAAGACGGGGCTTCCTGCTCCGCTAGTCCTGCAATGTGTTAAGCTGCTTTATTATAAGAGCATGATAACCCCCTTTTGAATAGCACGCAAAATATTTCATGTCATAAATCTTCTTTTCCATGGTATTTTTTGAATATTTGGCCCAAAAACTAGGAGACTCTTGCTCTTTGCCCCATCTCCTCTCCTCACAAGTCGCTTCAACCACTCAGAATTCTGCACACTAAAACTAAGGACACAACTGAAAGTCACCCAAGTGAATTTATTTTTACAATACTAAATTGACCAGAATATTTTCAGCTTTTATATTTTCAGGGTACTTACAGCCACTTTCAGAAGAGCATAAGGACGAGCACAAAAATGGAACCAGCACTCCTGAAGCAAATGCTTCACAGCAAAACGTGCCTTGATACTGCATCTTCCAAAAGGACCATCACGCAGCACTGCAAGGAAAAGCAACTCTCCGTTTAAGGATGAAAGACCATTTGTGGGCACACTTTTAAGAGAACGAGAGACTCAACAGTAGTAGTGTATGTAAATTTTGGGGAAAGGAGAAGGGAGAAGATCCTGAGGTCAATCTGAACTAGATTTAAGTATTTATTTCATGCAAAACTGAACAAAACAAATGAAATTTTTTTTAGCTTCAAAATGAAATATTCCAATAAACCCAAAACAAAACATTTTGTTTTAGACACTTGTAAGAAAAAGCAAAGCAACTGAAGGGTTCATTTTTTCCCCTTCTTTCAGTCTGCAGTTCAGCATCGAGTGATGCTTCTTAACCCTTTTTTGATTCAAGGTCCAAGTACCATGATACATAATCAAATAAAAGAAAGTACGAATTCTCTTGCACTTTGTTTTCTCTCTGCCATTTCACGGTATGGCTTTTAAAAATACCTTTATATTTGTTTCAAGGTGCAAAAATCCCTTGCGGTTCCAGACCCCAAGAGCCCAGCGGTAACCTCCATCCCTTGCCTCCATCCTGCAAGCAACCTCTGAGCAGCAGCAGTTGCGTTCCAGCTAGGGAGGTTTCTATCTTTCCTGTCATTATATCCCACCTGGCACAAAACATCCCCATTTCCTTGGGCTGCAGAGTGTCCTATCACCCATGCAAGTCCTAAGCACCATGCTTAAAATCAGTCTCCTTTGTTCCTTCTGTTTTTATATGATGTGGGACATCTCCAAAGAGGCAATTAATGGTTTAGCCCTCAAAATGAACCAGCCTGGGAATTATCTCACTCGCTTAGGGCCAAGCCGTACAGTCAAACCAAGTGATGACTCCGCTAGGGCAGGATTTGAACCCAAGTGTTCCGCACCTTAGCAAAGCGTCTTAAGCTGCCAAGCTGTAGGCAGGGTTGCCATCACATTATTTGGAGATTCTTTTCCAGTCTCAGATACCTAAAAGCTGTGTTGATTGGACGGGAGAACCAATCCTTCATTCTCTATTTTATGAAAAAAAAAATCCAGATTTGCCTCTGTCTCGTTTCTTTTTCCCCAGCCAATTTGGAACCAAATCTGTATTTGCAGAATGACAAAAGTGTTGCAAAGCAGCCTCCAATCTTCAAAAGCAATTTGGTTGACTCTATTTGGGAATTCAGAGGAATTCCAGCTGGCCCATTAACAAGAGCATCTCAGGACTCCTCGCTGGCCCCGGCCAAGCCGGGGAGGAGGATGAGGATAGAGGATGCTGAATGCGTGGGGCGAGCGCAACGCAAGGAGGGCGAGCACAGGGGAGCCCCAGAGCGGCCATGGGTCCTGCCCTGTCTGCGGACGGGCTGCCCTTGGGGTAATGCAGGAAGGCTGGGACCAGCCTAAGATGTAAAACTTCCCATAAGAGAGGAAAAATATTGCGCTTAAGGGGAAAAGCAATGGAAACATCTACTCTGTGCAAAGCCGCGTTGGCTTCAGCAGGCACTTTATTTCCCACCACAAACAGGGAATGGGGTATTTCTGCGCTGATCCTGCAGACGCACAGTGTGTCCAACACGCCGGGAGGAGGATTTGCTTGTGCGATGTCGAGCGGGGCTTTGGTGAACACGGATTTAGTGGGAAAAGGATGTCGTCCTGTCAGAGGATTTCCCAGTTTAGGTCTTGCTGGGTAATTAACTGAGTGCTCGGGTTCACATGCTCTCATTTCAACACTACTCTTCATGGCTTGCAGTTCTTCCTCCTTTTCTTTTTTTTTCCCTTTCTTTTCACTTCTTAGAGAGCAACCAAATAAATGCAAATGGGTAAGAAAGTACTTTCCTCCGAATCACTGCATCAAGACTGTGTGTCATCCCTTGTGTTAACTAGAGGGGCAAAGACTGATGCGCTGTGAATGGTAATAAGCAAACTGAGCAACACCAGACACTGCACAGCTCCAAGGACAAAACGCAAACACATGGGGCTCCTCCACATCGGGTAGCTCTCCTGTCCTTATAGCCAACAACTTGCATTGCAATAATCATTCTGCTTTGCTGTGGAAAGGCCTTCAGCAAAACCACAGACTGAATTGTTCAGAATTAAATTTTCAGTATTCTTTGGCTTAATTAATTAATGCACCTGCTCCTGGTGCATATACTTTGCACAAGTGACTGCAAGCAGTCGAGAAACGCACAGTATGAACCTAACCAAGACACAGAATAACTTGTGGCTTTTAAATAAAGTCAGAATGCCAGTTTGGGTTAAAATGATTAAAATGGTAAAATGTTAAGCCAAATGTCAACCCTGCTTTTAGCAGAAAACAATCGCTGCCTTCAAGGAAGCAATCATCAAAGAAAAAAGTTTAGTAAGAAGGAATTGGGAGCCTTTTCAGTGCTTTTCTTAAAGAAAAACAAACTCCAGGATCATTTGTTTCCAGAAATCTCTGTCTGCTGCTCCCCGTGCGGTGCTAGGGGCGAGTGCAGAGAGCTGCAGCGTCGGGATATGGAGATACAGAGACCCTGGGCTTGGCTGGAGGCCTCCACCGGCACCGGGGCGGGTCGTCCCCGCCACCTCCGCTGGGCAGCAGCCCAGAGGGCAGCAATTTGCCCAGATGCAGGTTCCTGAGTCCGCGAACCCCAAGAGCAAGAGGCGAGAGGAGCAGCCCACCAGAGGTGACGGGCCTGACGGAGGGCCCTTCTCCAGCGCCATCACACGGTGCCACTGTGGTGACGCAGGAACAAGTGACTCCAACCTGTCTTTGTTATCGAGCTTGAAGTTTTTTCTTCAGCAGCCCCATCGGCTACTTTGATTTTTGTGAAGAGCTGTGACAACGCTTGGAAGAGCAAAGCGGCTCCTGTGGTATTTCTTACTTAGTCAGCTCATAAATAATAGAAATCCCACCAAAACCACTTCTTATACACTTATTTTTTTCTTCCTTTTTTTTTTTTTAAATAAATCCAACCTAGTTTCTGCTATAGACCTTACCATGTATGTGGGGGGGAATGGGTTAAGCTACACATATTGTCACCTCACCTTACGGATCTGGGGCAGATGGAAAACTAGCTCACAAGCACAGGCAGCAGCCACAGTACGTCCTGCTCCTGAAGGGATTAATCCCATCCTGACCCACAGCAGTGCCCAGACACAGCTCTTTTTCCAGCTTATCCATGCTCATCCTCACGGCTACTTCCAGAGGATGTTTGGAGGGGATGCACAGAGCCTCAGATCTGCTTGCAAGTGTTTTCCAGACTCTGGATGCCCTGCCATGGGAGTAAACACTTTGTGGGTCTGTTCGGGTTTAGCCGTGGCACTGCCCATGCCGGTAACAGCAGCAGCGACACGGCGCAGAGGGGATTCGCAGCGGGTTTTACCTGGCGTGAGTCTGTAGGGGCTCAGGAGGCTCCAGCAACCTCCTGGCTGGGGATTCGGCCCTGAAAAACACCAACTAGAAAAACATTATCAGAAGGAAAAATACAGCTTTGTATCAGTTCTTAGAGTTCACATTTTTTGCCTGGAATTCCCTATTAGCATTTTTCGGCTTAAAACAACCAAATAGTGTTTAAACATGTTCCTCTCCTGGCCTTAGTGAGGCAGAAAGGGAGTAACACAGACCATGGCTCAGTACTTGCTGGATGTGTTTTCTGTGTCTATAGGTTTTACTTAACTACCAATATTTCTACCTCAAATAGTCATAAGTAACATTTATTAATTAGTGGCATATTTACTGAAGTTCATTTCCTTTCTTCTTTTCTTTTACTGAAAAGAAGGCACAGGGGGACAAGCAGAAAAGAGACGAAGACATGCGTATTCCATTTGAAATCCATGATTAAAAAGCTTAAAAATTCAAATCAACGTAAAAAACTGTTTTATTTTAATACTCTGGAAGGTTTCAGTGAACTCCATTATTTTCACTCACTATTTGCTTGAATAATTTAGGCAAGAAAGCTAAATTATACATAAAGTGTACAGTTAGAAGAAAAAGTTCATGCACAGCCTAGGGCTATAGCCATCCCCTAATGATGTCTGTAGTCAGTGGAAAAGAACTCGTTAGACTGAGAGTAATTTCTCAGGGTTTAAGTTTTTTTCTTAAAGCAATAATGTTCTTATAGAACCCTGACAAACCAGATACCCAAGCGAAAGCCACAAAGGAAAGGCCATGCCTAAACCCAGCGCCTTAGACTTCTATTTGGTTTCACCAGAAACCCGACTCTTTTGCCCGCTGCCTGCTCCCAAGAGCTGTCCTCAGCGATTGGATTGACCGGGGAAATGCGCCGTGATATCGCGCAGCTCCTCAGAGCAGCGGCCTCAAGTTTGCACTTTGAGTTAAAGGAGGCGCCACACAGCTCCGAAGCCACAATCTGCGGTGAAAAAAGGCTACTTTGCACCCGTTTGCGCTCGCAACACGCTCTGCTGTTGTGTCTAAGGGGCGGTCACGCTGTTAGACATTTACGTCCTGATTTGCTGGAGTTTTCCGTGCCCTTCAAACGTGGCACGAGGAGCGATGCCGGTTGAACGGGACCGGTTCCCGCGTGGGCTCGGGCCCCACGTGCGCGGCGGCACCGACACAGCGCTGCGGAACCAGCTAATACCGAGTGGGCCCATCCGCCTCGTCTCCTGATCAAAGCAGACCCACAGCAACAGAGTGGAGGACAGGGAATTTTAATCAAATTATTCCTTAGCATCCTTTGCATAAGATGAATAACTCTATAATATTAATGGGTTTTACATCACTTTATACTTGTATTATGCTGCCATATTAGTTTAACATTACTACCATGTACAGCAGGTTGGTATTAATGCGATCAGAAGAGAAATTACATGTGCACTTTCATATTGTTATATTGAAATCAAGGTCTTACGCGACACTAATACGAAGCACACCTCAATAAAATATATACTTTTTCCACATAAAGACATTTTTATAGCGTGTTGGAGCAAGGACACGTATTATTTCTCCTCGAAATCACTCGCAACGCGGCGCCGGAGCAAGGCAGCGCCCTCGGTGCGATACCTGCCCTGGGAGGCATCAGGCAAAGGCACCAAATTTCCTCAATCTTGTGGGGCCAGATAGCCACATTATACTGTTAAAATATATATATATTTTATATATATGTACATATAAACATACACACATACATATATATATATATAATACATGCAGAAAGTATCCAGCAACTCCTGTGCCGGCTGCACCTCTGGAAGCACCCTGGCACAGTCCGTATCGGATCTCGGCACCTGTGGTTGAGCTAATCAACCTTCTCCTCCCCCAAACCCACTGAGGCAGGGGCTGACTTAAACTGGGCTGCAACTTCCAGCTACCCTTCCTCTGGCTTTAAGCCCTGCGCTATCCCAAAGCCGAACAGGAATGCAAAATCCTTGCGGTGCTTTTTCCCTTTTTGGGGTATTGCAGGAAAAAAAAACCTTCATTGCAGCTGCTGCTCTATGAAATGTTACATTTCCTCCTATGCTAAAGAGCAAACCAGAAACCACTGCAGAAACCCTGTGTCTTGGGCAGGAACCCCTGCAGCGCTAGGAGCTGTGGGGCCACGTGCTGCGCTGGTGCGACCACTGCTCACCAAGGCGGATTTTACTTTTGCTAATGCCAAAATAATGCAAATAAATGCCAAAGTAATGCAAAATAAAACCCATTCACTTAAAGGAAACGATGGAGTGCAGCTCCACAACAAGGCCAACCTTGACCAACAGGCTTGGAAGCCTCCCGAGAGCATCGCCGGGTGATGCTGGAGCACTCAGTGACACATCCGCGTGGGAAGGAGTGCTACCCACAGCGGAACGGGAATCGATTCTGGTTATAAATCCCAGAGCCTCTGAGACTGCATTTTGGTGTTTAGAAAAGTGTGACTGGGTTTTCAGCAGGGCGGGAGCTCCTGGTGCCGAATGTGCTTTCGAAAACCCAACTGTAACCACCTAAGAGCAGCATGGTTTTGGCATCAGCTGGGGCTGCTGAGTATGATATTTACTTAAAACAAAAACAAGACAAATAAAAACCCACAAACTTTTCAGATACTTTTAATAGTATTTTCCTAATTAGGCAAGGCACAGTGGCCCGACTGGCTCCAGCTCTGGCACACAAGGGCCCTGCAGTGGGGCCAAAGGACACACGCTGGAATTCCTCGCTGGAGCCTCCCATCGCCTTCCAGCTAAACAGGCTGGGAAGCCCCATCTTCTCCCAGAAAGCCCGGTTTTCCAACCCTTTAGTTGTTTTGAGGGCTTTTCTCTCCATCCCACCTTCCTCTGCACTGCCCCTTTGCTCTCCCAGTGCATGCAAGGCTGGCACATTTATTCCCAGGAGTTTTTCCATGAGGATTATTTTTCCTGGTGTATTCTCGGCCCAGCCACACTCCGACACCTGTCTCATAAAACCTCAGTCACAAACCACCTCGCAGGGTAATAATAAATAAAGAAAAACAAAACACAAAGCTGAATGGATTTTAATTCCAATGATCCTGCAGGAAGGATGCTCCCGAGTCGCCCCTTTCCGAAGGCACCTCCGAATCTGCAAGTTGAAGGCAGCCAGGGCCAGCGCGGGGCCGTTTGCTCCTGCATGGGGCCATTTGTCCTTGCTATGTTGCAGTGTCACCCGCTAAAGGCCTACAGGAGCGGGGACTGCTCAGCCACAGTCCCGCCGCAGAGTGGGGGACAGAGAATGGGCAATTCATCGTGCAGACGGAGATGGCAGAGTGATCACATTGAAGGAGCTGCTTCAGCCTGATTTGTTTATACATTAGCCTAGCATTTTATTTTATTATGCATTTTAATAATGCAGGGGCTTAAGAGCTGGAAATGAGCACATTCCATGAGCTCCATATATTTCTTTTTCCATATCATCCATTGCTTTTCCCTGCGATTATGTAGTTTTACTTTATCATCCCTTTGATAACAATTTCTGCATAAAATCTGACTTTATATTTCATTTTTCCCCGTCTGTTATCTTAGCAAAATACATCCAAAACACCCTTTGTACTGCTCTCCTAATATAATGGATCAGGAGAAGCTGTGGCATAAGAAATCAAAACCATAATAATGTCTTTGGGTTTTGCATTTTAAATACTGCATTCATTGTTGCACTGAGGTTTGAGATCCCTTTTCAGACATTACTAAGATTACCTTTGGTAATGCCTACTTCATTGTACTTTGATATAAAATAATGTATGTCATAAATCATCTGAGTGACTGTCATTAGAGGGAAAAGCACCTACTTATGATATGTAACAATTTGCTTTTCTAATTTGAGGAGGATTGAGGTATTTTAATTATATAAGGGCTAAAGCCCTTGTGGATGAAATTAGAATTCATGGTAAAATCACTTTCTTCACAGAGCTGTAAGTTAGGAGCTCACAGTGGCTACGTCAATCAATTGATGCTGTAGATAGATAGAAACACACCAAAACACTTCCGGGAGTAATTTAAGCAACCAAGCTGAGAAAAACTTCTTGTGTTTGACTTGTGTTGGCCTTAAAAAAGTCTTTAACTTGGACAAAAATCATCTTTATAAGGGGAAATTATTTTAATGCAAAGAAGTGCTGTGCTGTGCTGCCGAGTTTGCAGGGATGCAGAAGGATTAAGGAGGGACCATTAGCTGGGATTTACAGACGCACATGCCCCGCTTTTTTCTCCAAAATCCCTTCTTTCTCTTGCTACAAATGAGCGACAATACAGAAAAGCCCATAGGTTCATTAAGCGCTTTTGGGGGTGCGGTATTTAAGACAGAAACATTTTTCCCCCTCAACATTTGAAGTGGGGCATCCATGGGGTAGAGGAACGCCACGTTTTCATCCTGTCTCTTATTTGCGGATAGAGAAGTTCAGCAAAGTGCAAACACCAGACTTTGCAGGGAGCTTTAGTGCAGCCCGTGCGTAGGACATGGTGGAGGTGCAGGAGCAGCTGAGCCCGCAGCTGGGTGACCGCAGCAGTGCGAGGCCACGGCACCGACCAGTTAAATCAGAATAGGACAACTGCCCCCTCAGTAATGAGCAACAAGCTCACATGAGGGATCCCAAGGAATGCAGATGACTTGGGATCCAGCTCTCTTATATCAGCATCCTCAGGAGAAGGAAGATAATAAACTTCCCCCAAGCACCTCTCCTTAGTGATCTTACTGAAGGCGCTTCAGTGTGCATTAACAGAGAAGAGATTATTACAGAAGTATTAATTTGGAGGAGTAATAAATAGATAACCTTCCAGGGAGCAATTCCAGGGATATGATTTTACACAAATATATATAAATGCCCCCCACATACACATAGAAGTTCATTGGTAATTTCTCCCAGTCCAGAAGCTCCTCCCAATTTAAAATAAAACTATTGGCCAAGACTTGAAGTAGAGCTTTATGTATTTTGCAAAAGGCCATATCAAAGTAAAATGAACATATTACTGTGAAATTTTGTCAGCTTGAAATAACACCTGCCACACACAAGGTCTTTAGCCTTTCATGCACATCATAACTTCAGCCTAAATTTAAAGGAACAGGGAAAGCAATAGAGCAGAGCTACCCAGATGTTGCACGGTCTGTGCAAATGTAAATTTAAAAGTACCAGCTTTCCATCCAGATTTTAATGCACCAGGAACAATGCAAAAATTCCAAGCCACACGGGATTATTGAAATGTCTGGCCGTTTTGAAATGCGTTTTGGAACAGATGTACAGAGGTAGGCAATAAAGCTGTGATAATAAGGAACATTTCTATGTCATCTCACAAGACAACTAATCTATAATGAGGACCAAAACTCCTCATGAGAGAGGGTGTTTTTCATGATTTTTTTTCCAGCTTCAGTTTGAGTATTCCAGTTCCTTCGCCTCCGTCTTGGATTTTGGAATACAGCAGTCAGTAGCTACGGGACATTATCACCTCCAATCCCTAGCAGAGATGAATGACTAAGTGACTTCATTTCTTCCTCTCTTTTAATGGTTTTATGCTTTTAAAGAGCATGGAAGGAGAACAGCTTAACTAAGTCATTACAATGACCATCAGGACCTGGGCTGCTTTGAGGGTGGGTATTGGCTGTTGACACCTCCTTTTGGGGTATTCAGAGAAATTCAGACATCAGGACAGGCTCCAGTTTTGAACATCTGTGCCCTGGAACACTGGCCAGCAAATGGTCCCTCAGAAACCCCAAACCTCAAGAAAACACACAAATAAACAAACAAACAAAAAAAACCAGTGTGTTGGGCATTTTTGCTGTTAACACAGAAAACCAGACCATGATTTCTTAGCCTATGACAAGCCATCTTTTGCAGTGAACCTCATCACGCCACCACCAAGCAGATCAGCCACGTGAGCTGGGTGCTGCGCTGGATTAAGCCGCATACCAAGGCCTTGAGTTGGTACCGATTACTCACCAGGTTGTTCTGCTCTTCCTGCCCTGTCAAGGAGCAGGCGCAGCCGTCACCACAGGCTGCCCTGAGCCTGGGGCCTGCTAGACTTAATGTTACCTGCGGTCCCCATGCGGGGACAGGAGGTGCCCGCAACCCGGTGCTCCAGCCCGGCCCTTCCCGGGCTCTGTGGGCACTGGGCGCCCTCCCGCTCTTCCAGTGTGCCAAGCGGGAGCCGGAGCACGTGGGCAGATGGAGTACACGGGCAGACGGAGTGTTAGGAAGAGGGACCTTGGGTTCCCTTTGCCCAAATGCCACCCCACATCGCAGTGCTTCTGCCTCCTTCCTGCAGGCGTCCCGAGCGCGTCCCGCCGCCAGGAATGCCGCCCAGCGGGTTTGCTCTGCGCAATAAACTAAAAGAAGCAAGCTCACCCAAACAGCAACAACCCAGAGCACGGGGGATGTGACGGGAAAATGCACATTTTCAGCATGGCTTTATCAAACGTTTTCCAGCTGGCAGGTGAGCGCTTAAACCACTCATTGCAGGGGAGGCTCCCACCTGTGATGCAAGCAATGCTGCTTCACCAATCCATCACAAACAGTCAGAATATTTGTTCTAGAAATATCAAAACTGAGTTCAACATAAATTTGCAGAAGTAAAACAAGAGACAGGGAGAAAATATTGCCACGCTCTAATATGAAACCCTTGTAGCTTTATAATATACTTGATGACACAAGATGCATAGAGAGAGCAGCAATGCATCACAGAGAGGAGCAGTGCATTTGGAAGCAGGTCTGGTCAAAAGAGGCGATTATCCAAGAACACTAGGATTTGTCCCAACCGTAATTTCACAACGGGAAGAACACAATCTATTCAAGAGCTTGGTTCAACCCTGCGTTACACCAGATTTTAGAATAAAACGAGCAGCGTGGCCCAGGTTCCCTGCTTTCTGTGGCTGCATCAGATCCAGGGCGCATTTATATTTGTCGGAGGAGGGACCAGCCGCGGTGCCAGACCCAGAGCCATCTGGGCACCCTGGGGACATCCTGCAGCCGCCAGCTGCTCCGGCAGGGCCTGTGCCACAGCCACAGATCTCGCCCAGATGCTCCACGTACTGGTGGACACCAGAGAGCCCTCGAGCAGCTGCACGGATGCACCGAGCCCTTCCCAGTGCCCCGGCACTGGCCCAGCCACTCACACAAACCCTGGAATAATAAATGTGCAGTAACCGCCCAGCGTCGAGGACGACAGCCTGAGCGTCTGCTTGGGCACCCGCTGCCTTCGGACATCGTTCCAATGGTCTTAAAGCAGAGAAAGACCTCGAGGGGTTTCCTGTCACGTCTCTCCCAAACCACCCCCAGGATAGGATTGATTTGGGTTGATTCCTCCCTGGGAAATGATTTTCTAACCTGTTTCTAATGAGCTCCAGCAGGGGAGACTTCGCGGCCTCACCGGCAATCTATTCTAGTTCTTTGCTACTATCATTTCTGGAGACTAATCCGGATTTTTTTGCTGCCCTTTTGGTCCTGGACACACAATTGGAAAAGAGATTACTCGTCCAATGATTATTTTTTAAATATCAGAAGATATCTGTGTCTATTGAAAACAGTGTCTCTTAGAGGGGGGGAAAAAAGCTAATTATTCCAAATGCTCCTCATAAGCCACGTTTTTCACATCTTTGATTATTCTCAGGGTTGTCTCCAATAGATCTACATTCTTTGAATAATATTAGTGAAATCAGCTG
>JAUBNY010000257.1:331204-349201 GCA_032275445.1 Crypturellus soui | reverse complement strand
TTTTCACATCTTTGATTATTCTCAGGGTTGTCTCCAATAGATCTACATTCTTTGAATAATATTAGTGAAATCAGCTGTGACCTCATCAGTGCTGCGCAGCACTTCACTTTTCACTAGTTCACTAGTTAACCTTTTCTCTAGTTATTTTTCTGTTTGGACCAGCTCCTGAATGGGTATGTACCATTTTGAGTTCCTAATCTAAAATTCATGGGAGGTCGAACAAGCAGAGCACATCCATCCCATGCAGGTGCTTCTTCCTTCCCAACTAGCCTGAGATCTGACCTCCTCACTGGTGACATTGCATCATGTTTACTGATCAAACACAACCTCCGACTCGGACTGCCCGGGACCGTCAGAGAATTCTGCTGTGCGCCCAGCACAAGGCCTAGGATCTGCAGAGAAACCTGAGACGCTACCTGTACCCTGTGGTCTGACTGAAATCAGAGCCTCAGACGCTCAGGCAAAAGGTCAGATGTACCCAAAACGCAAGTCCTGGCTCCGGCAGGGGCTGCAAGCTGTAAATGCACCGGCTGGAGGGATGACAAGTCGAGATTAGAGATAACCAAGAGGTCTTTGTGTCCCAGTCTGGTCTATAGCTCCGGAATGGGGTGAAAAGAAGGGAAGCTACAAACTCCGGCTCCAGAAGCAGCGTCTTTCCAGAACTTCCCAGCGCTACCACAGGAAACAGCACTTCTGCCTCTCTGGGACAACCAGGAGAGTAATCCAAATTAATGGTAAGGCAGGATTAGTTAAATAGGCTAATTAGTTAATTAGACCTCACTGAGGAAATACTCACCGAGACTTAAGGTGGACTAAATCCACTTTCAAAGCCAAGGAAAATTCAGGCAGCTTTCACTAGCACCAGGGTGTCCACACTGCAAATTTGCACGTAATTCCCATTAACTTCCTGAGTGTCCCTCTGGGGGCAAACTACGCCAAAACGGAGTCAGCAGCACGGATTTTTTTTTTTTTTAATATGAATTGCTCAATGATTCAGACTTGGACTGAAATCCATTTCCTATGTGTTACTTAATCAGACAGTTTCATTCCTGCAACAGGAGCCAAAAATAGAGCTGCGTAACAGTGCTTGGATCCACATACAGGGCGGACCTCGATGCACTCCCCATTCCCGGGCTTCCAGGCAGCCTCCCACATCCCAGGACCAAGGAGCATCCCGTGCAACCTGCACAGGCTGTGGCAACATGCTGCTCACAGCAAACCCTGCCTAAAACAGGACTTTTGTAGTGAAATCAGGCAAGAAAAACAGCCCATTTTTACAGGACTTGCACAGCATAGCAAGAGAATAGTGGTCATTTTTGAACACCCTTTCATCGAGAAATGCAGAGCAGAACTCGTTTCTAGTTCTTCCCCACCCAAAAAATGTTTTGCTGACCCTTTGGAAGTAGTTAGAGGAAGATACTTTTGAACCTATATCTAAAAGCAGATTCAGTAACAAACAGGCTAGAATGGAACAGGCTTACCCATCAGGCTAGATGCTCAGCTCTCTTGCAACCAAAAAAGGCATTTTTTGAGGTTTTTACAGCCTCCATTGCAAAGAAAAGCTTGCATCAAATTCCTTGGCATCTGGCTGAACATCAAGGAAAAGATGGTTTTCAAGTGACACTGGAGAACTCCCATTCTACAGGCGCGGAGAAGGGGAGAGCTCTGAAAGTCCCCACGGATATTCCTCCTCGCTGGAGTGGGAGGATGCACGGCAGGAGGAATTCCAGCGCTCTGCGGGATCGAGCGCTGCCGGGGCCGGTCCCAGAGCAGAGGGGCAGCCCCAGCACCTGCCGTTCCCAGTGCTGCCAGCGCGGGGTCGAGAGGAGCCTCCGGGATGCCCTCCTGGACCTGCCGGCACAGGCAGCAAGGGGACCTGAGCGCATTGGGCTGTATCAGCCCCAAAGTGAAAACAAGCTGCCAAGCACGCGAAGCATCATTCTGTATTTTTGCAATTCCTTAAATGAATGCACATGTCTCTTATAGGAGTTATTTTTCCCAGGCACTTAAAAACGCTCCTTTTTTTTCTCTTCTTGGGCAGACGGCAGAGGAAACGGGCAGCATCAGGCACGTATCTGCTGGGGGCCGTCACCTTTTGACCAAAGTTCTGGGATTTTGGCGCTCGCAGCACCCCGGCTGAGACGCGTTTCTGCCTCTGCGCAGAGCCAAGGCTCCCATTTTGCAATATATTGCTCACGGCCTTTGCAAGCGGAACCAAAAACTGGGGAAGGTTCCCAAAAGCCCAAATCCTTTCGCTAAAGCAAGCCCAAGCACGCCGCTTTCCCGGCAGCTCCCTAGATTGCACCGGCAGCAGGATGCCTGGATGCAGGGAAGCCTGGCTGGGAAACCAGGAGCTAAATTAACCAGTTGCTAAATCGCTGCAAAAGCTGCTGCAGCAAGGAGAGCCCCTCGGAACAAAATAAAATTAAACAACAGGGCAACTGCAGAAGGGTCCAAGCAAACCCGCTTGTTTGCATGGGGGAGACTTCGTCGTGCAAGAGGTAGGCCCGGGGAAGGCACCAATCCTGCCACCTTGGGCCCTTATCAGCAAATAGAAGAGGAGGGAAGGCCAGGAGCGGGAGGAAGGATCTAATTGAGGGATACCAGGGGGTAACGCAGATCATCTTGTTAAACTAAATTTGTTAATCTAGTGTATATGAGAAAAGGGCAAATGGGAGGGAGAATTCCTCCTTGTTAAACATTTACCAAATGTTGGGTTATTTGAGCCCTGGGGAGAAGTAAATGTATTCACTGCTTAAAGGCTGGAGCATTTGGTCTTCTCAGTTGGAATTTATCCCCGATTTGAAAGGAACATTTTTTCCCACTTGGAAAGGTTAGCAGCCTTTGTCTGTGTGAGTGATTTAATATAATGGACCATGATAATTGTTGGATTATTATAATGGCACATTGGCACAGTTATAGTTAAAGTTTTGGCAGAGTTTATCTCATAAACTGCTATTTTACAACTCGGCTGTAAAAGTTTACTTCGGCCTGAAACTTGAGATACAAGATCTCAGTCCAGGAGGAGTCTTTTTTTACTTTTTTTAAGACAAATTAAAAGAAAAAAATGCTTTAAAATTCTCCTGGATAATGTTCAAGTTATGCAAGAATTAAATACAAATTGAAATCTCCTTACTGAGGACACTTGATGGCAGTTTCCTGCTCCTGAACACTTTTGAGTTAAATCAAAATCTCTTCAGTGGCTTTTATGGAGAAACATGGCTTTCCCACCCGCCATATTTTGAAGAAAAATGTGGAATAGTAAAACAGCTGGGTATTAAACATGGAAAAATGACGAGTGTGTGCCATAGCACTTTCTTCAATGGGATTATATTTGTTGTAAGAATGGAATTATTTTTTTTTTATTTTGCATAGGTAAACATGCAATCATTTGTTTTAAATCCATATTTGCAAGAGTTTTGCAGTACACTAGTATATTGAACAAAAATTAATCTGGTTTTAAAAGACCCCTTAGCCACTGTAGAGTGAGGTTATAGGATGAACGAAGTCCAGCACTATCCTCTGCATCAAACCACTGAGTTTACTCCAAATTTCTTGATTTTTAAGAATCACAGTAGCCAAGCGAGCACATTAGTTCGCATTTGTGCTCCCCTGAAGAACACTAAAGGAATTCAAATATCAAATTATTAAACTACCTGCTTCTGCTATAATAAGTGCATCATTTATGCCCACCTGGTGCCGAGGACACTGCATATGGCAAAGCCTGGGAAAAGGTCTGCAGGAAATACAAAGCAGTAAGTAATATCTGGAGGGAAGACACAGAAGTTATAATTTTAAAAAAGAAATATTCCACATGAGGGTAAATACATGAAGCTAAGAAAGAGCCAACATAACTTTTACAGGGGGATGTTGTGCCTCACTAATCTACTAGAGCTCCCCGAGGGAGTCGGTAAGGGGGTAGGAGCAATGCCATCCATCCAGCATACCTGGATGCTCCAGAATTCTCAGAGAAGTCCCTCAACAAGAGCTTTTACTCAATCTGGGCTGCCGTACAACAAGGAGTTTTAATGACTGAATGAAGACAGGACACAGAACGTGATGAACGACCTTTTCTCACAACGGAAGGTGGTCTCAGAAGAAATCCCCAATCACCACCATTGTTCAATATATTCAGTAACGGCCCGGGAAAGGGAATAAGTTTCGTTACTTGAATAATATTATATCAGCAGCCAGTCTGCAGCTAGCCGCGAGGAGACACAAAAGGAGTCGCTGTACTGACCGAGTTGGTGATAAAGCGTCAGAGGAATTCCAGTGCCGATAAGCACAAATAACGCACTGGGAAACCACTGTGGCCACAGAAGCCCCCACGTTGAAGTTCAGGTCAGCTAGAATTGCTCAGCGGTGCCGAGACCATCAGCTATTCCTCGGAGAAGGCCGGGGGCCAGGAGGAAAACACGACCACTGCCTAAACCTCCAATTCTGTGGGGATTTAGGGAGGTGAAGAGGGAGAGAAGGGGCCTGAAGTCACCTCTGGTGCCCGCTTGGAGCAGCCCCAGCCTGCGACGGCAGCAGCAGAGATGCCAGCAGCAAACCTGGATTTTCTGGCGTCAGGTCGGGAGCACAGAGGAGCCTTGGGAACACACAAGATGTTCCCAGTGCTGAGGGCAGGGAAAACCACTCCCTGCTCCCTGTTCCGAGCAGCTAGGCGGACGGCAAGCAAAAGAGGGAAAATCCAAGGCTAAAGCTACCTGCTACGTAATGACAGTCACCACCTGAATGGCAGGCTATAAATTCTCATATTGAGCTAAATTATTATTTTTTCTTTTCAATTTTTCCTTTCAGCTTGTAGCAGTTTGTAATACCCCAAATCACACTTATTTATGTATTAAAAGATGACGCCACTCTATAAACAGCTACAGATTTTTTTTTTGCCAATGTTGGTGTGACAGTGGATTAATTAAACTGGAAAGCAGAAGTAGTGCAGGGACTAGATTGATATAATGAAAACAATATATCTGCTAACGCCGGAGAAGTGCTGACACTGTAATAATGCCGATATTAATATTTGGCACAGAACATCTCAGCGCATATAGCACCCAGCTAAGATGGTTGAATCTGGTGGGCTGAGAAATGATCAGATCACAGGAATTACCAGAGGAAAATAAAACCATTATGTTACTATTAACGCTGTATGGCTCTCTCCCATCAGGAACATTCCCTGGGATCCCCTATTTTAATATCTGCTATGCAAGAGGAACAGTCTGCTCATCTCCCATGTGGGCACACAGCAGTTGCAAAAATATTTCTGAGGTTTGCTGGATTGCATCCCTAGACAACATCACATCTTTCCAGAGCCAAATGAGGACTGCAGAAATCAATAGGAAAAATAAATAAATGAGGGAAAAAAATGTAAAGATTAACATAATTATGAGATGTTGTGGGGCATTTTAACATTCTCAAGGAATATTTACACTCATTCAAATTCTTAAGGAGAAAAAGGAAATAAAGAAAATGAAAGACACCCAGTAATTTCCACTTAGCTTCTTTTGCATTCAAAGGTCCATCTCACCCCAGGGCTTTGCACATGAGGGAAATAAATAATAAAACAAAGTTATTTATTCAAAATGTGGAATAAAGAGCCAGAGCAAAGATATACATGTATATATGTGGCCCAAATAAATTAAGGTCATTTTTGTCAGTAGATGACAACAATTTTCTACATTTTTTATAATATTTTCCACCTATCTATTCTATCTGGTGACATTTTTGCACAATATATGTGGCAGGGTGTAATATATAGTTAAATATTTGACCATCGCTAAATGCTGCAATAGTTTGAATACATTTACAGAGTACCAAATAATTTAGACCTTCAGCTAATGCATTTTAAAGCAAGAAGATAATTTACAAAGGAAGAGAATGATGCAAGCCTTGACCATTAACATGTAATCCAAGTCTTCTTACGTGTCTGGGAGTCCTGGGTCACTTCTTTATTCTTGTTTTTAATAAAATGCGTTTTATTTCTAAAGGATGGACCAGTTATTTTATTTTGAAAGGGTAGGCAGGGTAAGGCAATGACCTGGGGAGGAGGATGTGTGTAGGACCATGCTGTGTGTGTAAATCAATAAGGATCTACTGAGAGTTGCACTGATTCTTATCAACTGAGAATGGGGCGAAAAACTTGGATCCCAGTCCTTAGATCCCAGTCCTTAGATCCCAGTCCCGAGGCACCGCGGGCTCCATGCTGCTGAACGTGGACGAACGGAGGTTGCTGAAAGCCGGGCAGCCCAGCCAAACCAGGGTGGATTTTGGAGAGAAACAGCAAAACGCACATCCAACAAAACGGGCAGCTCCACGCCAGCTCTGCCTCTGCTGCAGAGCGCCAGGCATGCCGCGCAGTGCAGGTGGAAGGATCACCAGACCTGTTTTGCAGTAAGGAAGAAGAAATAAAGAAAGCAATAATAAAACATAAAGGCAGAAAACAATGTGGTCCCAGCCCCCTCCAGTCCCACTCCACCCCTAGTCCTGTTCTGGCTGCGTTGTTGCCATCTGGAGAAGATACCTGGCATGGAGGATTTGCCACCTGGATGACGGGACTTCAGGAGAGGCCCCTGCACCTGCAAACAAGCTCTGCTAAAGGTCCCTGATCCCAACATTCCCAGCTCCACGGAGCAGAGCCCTCCCCGGGTCCCCCTATCCTCTGTCACCGTGTGCAGCCCATGGAGCAGCCGCCAGGCTTTGGAGCACCCCATGGAGCTGGTGACAGGATGCTCCACAGGGACGGGCACAACTTGGTCCTTGGAAAAGGGAGCAGCGGAAACATGGAGCTGGGGCATCCAGCATTTGTTAATGGCTTGTATTAAATCTGTGAGGTGCTCGGGGTCCAGGATAGGTTCCAGGCACGTGGAGTAAATATAAATAAATGCAGCATTCCTACCCTCTCTCCCGCCCAGATGGGATATAAGCAAAGACCAACAAGCTGCCCACAGAGGCTAAGGACAGAACAGATGCAGAGGCTTTTGCAGCCATTCCCGGCTTCACTGGGAACACTGGCGAATTTCTAGAAAGAGACAAACACAAATAGTCACCGGTGCAGAGCCAAACCCTCATTTCTCCTCTTCCTCCCCGCTAGGCAAAGCCAAGGTGTCCCAGCTTCCTCGCGGGAAAGCTAACGAGGAGGCCAGATCCACCACCTCCTTTCCCACCGAAACCCTCACAGGTCGCTCTCATTTCCCCTCTAAGGAAACTCTGCCAAAATAGCATTCTTTGTCCCTGTTGTCCGGGAATTGATATCCAAAAAAAAAGGATGCTTTCCTATTGATCCTGCTACAGAAAAAGAGCTCCCTTAAATTCCTCCAGCTGAATTCCTCTGCTGACAAATACACACACAGTAGTAAGAGGAATGGTAATTATTTCCCTAGAGAACAATAATTTTGCAATAAATTTCAGAAGCAGCATGATTTAGCAAATTAAGCTGAGCGCCGAGGATACTGAATACAGCTAAATCCTTCGAAGCGAGCGCTATCAAAACTTATTTCCAATATCCCTTTAAATACTTCCTCTTCAAGAGGATAAACACAGAGACCTTGACAAAACTCCTGGTTTGTATTTTTGAACTAGCAAGAAGCTAAGTTTGACTCCGTGAAATGTCTTTCCAGCATTTCTCTTCTTGACACTTTTCAGAATTTTGCACAGTTATTAATTGATAGGCTAATAAAAGCAATACTAATAACAGCACCCTGTCCATAGCTGCCACATTTTTACTTTCATTACCAGAGTGGGAAGGAAAAAAAAAAATTGCAACTGGAAGTTTCTGCTTAAAATTTATTTTCTATGACACCAGGAAGAACATACAACCCTTTAGCTCCTTCCCTTGGTGAGTTGTTCTTTCCCCCTTTGCTATGATAAATACCATTCTGAAGATGTTGATGCACATAAATGTTAGGGATATATAGTGCATTTCCAACACTAACATTAAACATACCCTTTAAACCTTTTTTTTGGATAGGGCTTTAGAACTCCCCCCTCCTGAATCACTTAATCCATGTTAAGTCACCTTCAAAGAACTGCAAATCCTTTGAAGCATCGTGCAAAAAAACAGCCCTCAATGTCTTCCTGAGCGTTGCAGGTAATGCACGATAATCCCTGATGCACGCAGGGAAACGGACGCCTAACGCTGGGCTCTCCGCAGCCCTGCACGCGCTGCCGCTGCTGGTGGATTTACAACCCGCTTTGCTGAGCTCCCTTGCAATGGCAACGGGCACGAACAACAGGATTTCCTTTTTAGTTCCTTGTTTCTTTGGAGGTGCATGTGTGGAATAATTTGGAGATGTTACATTTTTAGAAGAAAGAAGCTGCTTCTGCTACTGCAGCCTCGTCTCCCTTACCCTCCGCAAAGCTGACGTGCTTCTCCACCACCTGCATCTTCCTTAGAGCTCTTGTCACAGCTTTGCATTCGGTGACAACACGGCCAGAGACTGCCCATAGGAAGACACACTGCTCCCAAGCACCTAGGACACTCCACCACTTTCAGTCAATTAATTAGAAAAAGTCTTTAAAATTGCCCCTTTAAAGGATTTCAAATTTTTGTTCCCTCCAAACTCCCTTAAAGTGCATGTGGTAGATGGATGAAATGGCTAAACCACCTGAAAAAAATATTTCCAGCATATGAAAAAATAATTATCTGTCCTTTAAGAGTTCAGAGTGCAGAAGTCTGACACAATTAAACTGCTTTGGGATCTTTGCTGGCGGTCCAAAGGTTAAATGCTTTTCTTTGCCGGTATAGACCACATAATTGAGAGGAAGTGAGTGAGTTTATTCTTTGAAAAAGCCATGAAAAAAACAGAAGTTTATTTGTGCTTGCAAATCCTTTCAGATCTAAAGAACCAGCAAGATAATAAATTGTTTTTGCTGAAAACAGGAAGTTTGGCAAAGTTGCAAAAGGACAGCTAAACTTTGGCTAGACAACCCAAAACATAGTGTTCTCCTTCGAAAGCAATTCCAGCTACAAAAAAAAAAGACACAAAAAGGGAGCAGAGGCCTCACATCCATAGAAAGCGGCAGGAACAGCAGAGGCATCTGGCCAGGCTCAGGCCTGCAGTCGTGTTGGCTCTTGGGCCATTCTGCCCCTTCGTGCTAAACTTGCAGCCAAAACCCACATTTCTAAGGCCTGAAATGGTGCCAAAGCTCAGCAAGCCTCGAGGAGGCTTCACTTTCCTCCTTTCACCCAGCCAGCACCAAGGGAATAAATAAATAAATAAGGGTTGCTCACCAGGTCCCGATGCCTAAAGGGCGCTGGCAGGGTTTGCAGCGCGGCCCTGGCTTATCAAAACCATAAATCTTACCCTCTGAAATGTAGCAAACAGCCTGATTTTATTCATAAAACCTGCTCGCATTGTCCCGCAGCACCTGATCACCTAATTTCACCACCAGAGCCTGTTTTGACTAACTCTGCGTCTTGTAGACGTGACGCAACGCGTCTCACCGGGATGCCTGGAGGCGGACGCGCCGGGCTGCGAGTTCAAACCCGAATCTCCTCTCACCTCCTCAGTATATTGCTAGATACAATGGCAGGAACACTCATCTATGGCTGTGGAACATAGGGAATGCTGAAGGAAGCACCAAGATCCAACAGGAATACAGCCTGGATACACAGGACCTGGAGACTAACAGTGACAGCAAGGAGACACAGATCCACCAGGGCTTTGTGGTTCCCAGCCTGGGACTCTTGTAAACATCAAGGTTTTAGAATGACTTAGGGTTCTCGCCCCTCCGGAAAGCTCAATTCCAGGTATTTCGTATTTGATACTCAGAATCTCAGCATTTACCCAGGAGGACAAGCAACAGCGACAACGATAACATACACCCCTTATAACACAGCACTTCCCATCTGCTGAGAGCACATCGCTTCACAAGGGAAACAAAACATTATCACTGCTCTTTTAGAAAGTGAGGAACTCCGATACGGAGAAATAAAACTATTCGCCCAAGACTATGGCGCTAGAGCGGAGGCAGGAGCAGGAGGCAGATCTGCACCACATGCCCTTGATGCTCCATGCTGCACCTTGAGCATCCAGAGCAGGTAACGCCACGCTCGAGCCCCCCGGCTCCGTGCCAAGCTGCAGCCAAGCTCTGGAAACATGTCAAAAGCGGGGGATTAAAAAGCAGTATATAAGTGCAGAGCGTGATTATTATTCAACAGCTATTGGAAAAAAAATCACTATTTTTTTTTTCTATTTGTGGGATTTATGTTGCTCCAACACTTGAACAGCTCTTGAGCGGGACATGGCCTGCGGGCAGGCACGGGTCCTACCGGAGTGCAGGGAAGGGCCGTGAATGCCGGGAGCACTGAACCTCTGCCCGGGCCTCTGGGATGGCTTCTTTCTGGAGCGTCTCCCTGCTCCAATGCTCCAGGGAACGTCCCTGAGCAGCCCCTTGCGGGTCGGGTTCCAGGTGGGAGCGCAGGCAGGACAAGGTGGGACTGCAACGAGCTCCAGGTCCTTTGGACGTGCTGAGGACACACTACCCCTCTCTGAATTCGCCCTGATGCCATTATTCTTATCTTAAGTACTAAGTCAAACTCCAACAGTTGAAACCTTCTATTTCATCAAGCCTTTTAATTGAAAGGATCAACTTCTGCAAACCCAAGCTGTGATGCATGCAGCACTCTAAAAGGCAACAGCAGGATTTCTCATGTTATTAATGAAGGTTCGGGACACCTATATGAAAATCGCAGCCCTCCGCATTCCTGATTATGCTCAAGTCAGAGAAAACACGGTCATCACCTCAGGTTAGCACGGCCCTTGGTGGAGCCCCTCGTGCCATGTTTGGGTGCCCATCATCACTGTCACACCTGATGGCCTTGTGCCAGGGAACCCACGTGCAGAGCTTTCCTCACAAACATTCACGTTTCTCCCTCTTCCGTCCAATTGACTATTTGAAGAATGTGACACATTACACTGCCTCAAGTACACCCCAAGCGACCTAAGGCACTTGTTGCTATTCTTACGGGATGATTACTCCTAAAAAAGGAGGAAGACCGAGAAATTTACTGTGCATTACAGCACACGGTGGACATCACTAAGAGCCAGTGGGTTTGCCTCAATCCTGTCCAGCTTTCTAAGGCCCTTTATGTCACTATTTTACGAAGGTATTTGATACCAGTGCTGCCTTCTCAGGTGTGATCTCATCCTTGACCCTGGGTGGCACTTTTAGGAAGAGCTCCCTCGGGTCTTCTTTTATGACAGCACAACTACATCGTCTTCCCTCGCCTATGAGACGTGCTAAAACTCGCCTCATTTATAACTGGAAATCCTATAAAGCTGTCTGACATTTTTTGTCTAGGAAAACAGGAAGTCAAACTTTGTTTGAATGGATGAGAAATCAGCTTACAAGACTAAAGAAGAGTGAGTTTGGGCAAAGGGAGCTCCAATATGGAGCACTTCAGATGCTGGAACAAGTCTGGTGTAAGGGCTAAGCATTTCTTGTCGGGAACACAGGGCTTTCACTTCCTGGAATAATAAACCTATGGCCCCTGACTGACTTGTGTTACTAATACTACAAATACTTGTTATATGTAATATTAAATATTTCCAATCTTTCCTAACTCTAACCCAGGTAAACACAAAACTTCATTTTAAAGCTGTTGCTACTAAATCCAGGCACCTGAATGCTCAGCAAGGATGGCAAAGTAGGACTATTCCCGTTGCAACGCTGTGAGTTTCCACGCAGCTTTAACGTGAGAAACCAGGGGGTTGCCCAAATGCTCCTGCGCTGTCTTTGCACTGTCTTCCCTGCTGGCAGTGATCTAAGTTCTTAAATACATCAGAAAAATAGAGCTTTTGGTTAACCTAAGCAAGCCTTTCAGAGGCCTTTGCCCAAGAATACCTGAAATTGCTGCACAGAGATGAGAGGAGGTTTTCCAAGACCCTTTCTCCTCTGTGTGTGAACATGCAGCAGGGAATGCACTCAAGACTTTACCGTGGATCTCCTTCCTCTTAGGGTCATCCATTTCTCTTGGCTCCGTTGATTATTTCTCTGATCTTTCCAGCCAAAAGAACCCACAATCCTGCGTTACTGTAGGCTTGTTTAAGTGCTATGATGCTCATGTACACTGTTAACAATTCTGCTACAATCACGGCATTTAGCATTAAATCAGTTTAGATAAAATAAAAACCCGGTGTCTGCAAATGTATGCATATGTGCAGGGAGATAAATATAGTACAGCTCCTGCTAAATTTACACCAAGCTTACATTTTCTGTAATAAAATATTTAAGTGGTTTCCACTCTACAGCGAGATAAAATCCCATCTAAAAGGCAGATGGAGACATGGGCGCAGGGCGGGATTGCCTGGGTGCCGCTGAACACCTGGCCGAACAAGGACTCGCTGTTGGTTGACAAGTGGAATCAGCCGCGGCCTCGGGGAGCCGCTGACCGGTTTCACGGACCCTTCCAAGATCTGTGCTGCAGTTCCTGACATGGCCTTCTCCAAGCTTCTCTGGGAAAGCGGCTTCCCTGAAAAGTCACCTCCGTCACAGCCAGGCCTGGGCTGGTGGCAGGGTTTGCTCGAGCCGAGCCCTGGTAGTCCGAGTAGGAGCTCTCCCACTTGTCATCACAGAATATACGGTTTTATTACTCCTCCCTCAGTTCTGGCACCGACTGCTCCCACTGTTTGCTGCCAGGGAAGTTTCCTCGGCGCTCTCGCTGCCGGTTCCTTCTGCTTTTGTTTTCCAACTGCAGCAAAAAATAAATAAATAAATAAAAATACGTGAATCTTGTTTGCTGTCAAAGCCAAGATGAACAAAGTCCAGAGAACAACGTGAAAGGAGAGTTCAGCGGGAAGAGACGCGTTAGGGCAATACTTTTGGCTCAGGACAAATTCAAAGAAATTTCTCCGTGCATCAATGAGACAATGGCACTTGCTACTGCTGTATCTGGACACGTTAATTAATGAACTCCAGCCCTCAACAGCTCCAGATTTATCTCAGATTTTGCTGGTGGAGGGATTGAGGAGGCAGGGAAGCAGGGACGAGCCCATGGTCATGAGAGCCTGCACTAGCCCCAGCCTCCCTGGCTCTCTGCCCCGGCCTCGCAGCTTGCCAAGCTCCGGCGTCCCGCTAGCCAGGGCTATTGCGGCGAGTGGGAGCTCCCGGCAGCGCGGGGGCAAAGTCCTTCCACCGGCACCAGGTCCCGGAGGGACAGCTGGGCTGTGCAGCCTCCCCGCACTGGTGCGGCCCTACCCAAACTGCAGCATCTGGAATCAGTTAGGGACTTTTTTCCCCCCCACTTTCCATCATTGCCTGACAGCTTCAGCAGACGCACATGGAGTCGTCCCCCTCCGCTTCTGAGGAACTTTGCTTACTGTTAACTATTTAAATGTTGAACGTATTAAAGCTAATTGAACTCAACACTCAGGGAACCCAGTCTGGGGTCAGCTGTCGTGCACAGTAACACCATTCAGGACCTTGGGGCAGTGCAGTGATCTTTAGGAAAGCGCTTGTGCCTGTCCGTATACCTGTCAGCTCTACTAATGGTTATTTTTTAGTTTGGCCAAGCAGACGGAGCAGCTCTGAGGGCTCCTCAAGGAAGAGCTGGCTGAGCTACCTCTAGATGTAGTGCTGAATGCAGGGACACGGGAAGTTGCTCAGCCAGCCAAATTCCAAGTATTTTGCTTCACATGGGAGGGTTCCTTTCTCTGAGGTCCATGGAGAGGCAATGGGAGAAGAGAGAGCCTCTTCAACAGTGCAATTTAGAATTGTATTTAGATGCCCTGATTGCCTGCTGGAAGGACTGACCATCTCTTTGTTGATTTTTTTGGAAGCAGAGAAAAATAACCTTCTTAACTTGGACACTGTGTTTTCTTTGAGTGCAATCCTGAGGCAAGAGTCCCAGATTTGGAAAATAAGAATGACTCCCTTGACTTTCAAGGTACTATGGTTGATTTGCACCTTGCTAGCGTTTGGTCCAGAGTTTCTGAAATGCTGATGCTCCCTTGCCCGTGGGGTGGAGGAGGTCATTCTCTTTGCCATGCCTCTGGAGAGGGAAGAAGGGAAGAGGATGTCAACAAGGCCGTCACAGTGGAGATTAGACCCCATATCTGCCCAAACTTGGCTGCTGTGAACTGAGAGCAAGCAACCACACGAGGGCCAGCTCTGTATGTCCCCCAGTCTAAATAAAACTCTTACGTGCACCAAGAGACCATCTGTCACAGCTCCTACGATGTGCCGGCTCCTGCGATGCGTGGGCCAACCCTTGCAGTTGTACCGAAACGACGGGTTCCTATTGAAAGTTGTATCAAAGCAATGGGTTCCTATCAAAGAGCAAACGTCTTTGATAGCGCTCGTCTCAAGCTACGTGCGGGTCTCGCGTTTGTTCCCCGTGGACACAGGGAAGGGAATAACCCCGTGACCGAAGCAGTGGAATCATCGCTAATACCTGCTCTTTTCCCCAGGACCTGGAGGGGAGTCCCGCGTGCCTCTCTCGCTGGTTATCATTATTATGTCACCCAGATCAATCATTCCAAGCTCGTTGGGTTGTAAATGCAGCTTTGATCATTCGTTACAGTTTGTTAGTATTTATCAGAGCCAGGACTCCCTTAATTCGAAACAGCAGCCCTCAAAAAGCAAGGAAACCTGGGCTCCCCGCGCAGTCACCGCAAGTTGAAGGGGCAGTGTTCTGTCCTGCCTGCTCTATAGATCATGCCCTCCTCAAAATGCGCCAGGCTGCTGCAGGAGATGCTTCCAAGAGGCAGGAGGGAATTTCGGCTCTTCCCGGGCAGCACGGTGCCCGACAGCTGCTGGGGACACGCAGCCAGGTGCTCCGGTCGCAGCAGTGATGAGCAAAAATTCTTTAACATCATCTAACGTCTAAGGTAGCCCACGGCGTCCCAAACCCACCGATAACGCATCCTGTTCAACAGCCTGGGGATAGGCAACAGCAGAGCAAGCAAACCCTTCCCCTGAAATACCAGGGAGGAGACAGCAGAGAAAAATGCAAAAACTTAATGCAGGAAGGTCTGCTAAGGCTGTCTAAAGGACTAGGAAATTAAAGGGAGACGGCTGGAAAAAAATTTCCAGAGAATTGTCAGACTGCAGGCCAGTCGCAATCACGATCCTTCATGAATTCATGCCGTTTTTGCCGAAATGTGGGTGGAGAAGAAAGCAACAGGGGGAACAATTCAAAATAGTCAAACAATTTGGAGTGAAACAGCTGCAATTTTCCATTTTAAGAGCATTTTCTTAGGCTCTCATACTGCTGGATTATTATGTAAAATGTAAAATCAACCCCACCAAAAGCCAAGGCTGCATTTTACATTTACATTTTTTTTTTTTTAAGGAACATCCCAGAGTCTCCTTTACAAGCCCATTTTTGTGGGGAAAAAAAACCCCCAAACTGCTAGATTTTTCCATCTCAAAAAGGAAACTAATTTTTACAAACTCAGAGAGCTTCAAAAAAGCATTTCCCTTCCCCAGCACCCCCCCACAAAAAAAAAGAAATAAAAAATCAGAACTTTTATTTCTTTCTTTTTTTTTTTTTTCTGATAAGAAACCAGTTAAACTGACACGGAAGCTGGCAAAACACCATCCTCTAAAGAAGTATTTGACTTGAAACCCTTACTTTTTCTTATGAATTACTAAGAATCTAGAAAGTATGGACTTACCTGAGTTGTTCTTTCATGAATCAGTATCTGGAAATGCTACGTCTTCGATTTTTCATGGCTTTACCAAAGAGGAATTAAAATAGGTAAGAATAGGCAGGATTTGGATTCAGCACTGCTCTGATGATCCACTTACATGCAGGTCTTCAGCAGAATCATTGATTAAGCTGTATTTTCTCAACCAACTGGAACAATAACATAAATTACAGCACCAATCTTTTGGCCACAGCTATCTGAAACACATGCTAGACCTGCAGAATCCTAAACCTATCCCTAAGCCTCAGAACAAGGGCTGCTCTTGAGAAATGCCCCAACAAATTGCAAAATCAGGTGCACGTGGGTAAGGATGATGGGCAAACACATCTTCCTATTTAACCATCGGCATTGCCTTCTTCTATATCTCCAGTCTCCTCATTTCTCTTCAGTCTATGCTCATATCTCAGTATATACTTCCAAACTTCAGAGCATCTAGGCAATCTCTGCCACCATACATAGTTTTAGTCTTGTGGAAGAAAAGTGATTATTTCCAATGAACCCAAAGGCAAGGCCCTCACATCCCAATTACACATCTCACAGAGGGAATCAGGAGTCTGTGTCTTGTGAAGAATGAATAAAAACAAGATAAAACCGGGGTTTCCAACCCATGTCACGTGGCTCACAATATTTCACAGTGTTTGTCTTTAAGTAAAGGTTGCACGTAGGACCCCTTTACTTGAATTTACTGCAACCTAAAAACTCCTCAGAAAAAGAATTATTTGCCGAGGAGAGCCCACTACCAGCAGTCTGAAACCTTCAGAAACGTGGCATTCCCCCAGGAATGTGGTCCCAGGAATATGGCTCTGCAGTCTGTGGGATCCCCATTTGGTATGAAAGGCATTAGAGCAGGCTTATAGTGACTGATGGGAGCACAGAAACACCACTCTTTCAGCTTTACAAAAGCAAATGTCTTTTTAGCTGAATAATTATTATTGTTAAAACAAAATGTATATTTTCTCAGCTTTTTATTTACAATATAAAGTGCTTTCCATCGTAAATCAACAAATATGAGTATTCATGTCACCAAGTGCTGATGATTAAAAATAATTACTTTAATGGGAGCTGGCCCGGTGCCAAACATGATTAGCTTTGGCGTTTCAAGCATGATAGTAGATAATTTACATCTCCTTTCACACCAGCCCCAAACTACTCCTAATGGATTCTATTTTAGTTTTTATGAATTAATAGAAATTTACTGCCCAATCTAATACATTAGAGCCATCATTTGCTTTCAAAACCATAGAATTGTTTCAAAAAAGGGCATTGCGTGTCCAGATGCTGGGGCACTGCAGGATCGCTCTCCAAGGAGCCGGTGGCCTGGTGGGCAGCGTCCTCGCTGCTGCTCTTCCAGCTGCAGGAGCCAGAGTGGAAACAACATTTCTAAAGAACAAGATAGGAAACAGCACCCAGAACTATGTAGAAAGACATAAAAAGAATTACCTCCCCACCCTGGTTAATATGATTTTCCTCTGTGCTACAAGAAATAGCTGGTGCTGCCCACAATAGCCTGACGTGTGCTTCAGGGCTGCAATAACGAACCCAGCAGAAGCTAACGGGCTTCACAGGACCTGGAAACATCACGTTTCAGTGTGCATTTTCTTTTGGGGGTCACCAATGAAAAGCAAATATATTTGTCAAGTTTAAGCCTTCCCCTCGGCTGCTGCTGACGCAGAACACAACCCTCCTTGTGAAACTCTTCCTGTGCACATTTCAAGGGATCACAACCAGCACAGGTAGCCTCCCGCCTCCAGAAAGCAGCAAAACACTAAGCTTTATCCATATAGCAACTATTACATAAAAAAGCCCAACTATTTAATGCCATGTTGTGGTCGCACATTTAACCACACAAGCAGCAGAAAAGGCAAACATAAAATTTCCCCAGAAACCCTAACTTGGCAAGTTTCACACACCCAGCCAAGGCAGAGGCTGCACCGGGGCAGCCTCCACACACATCCTCGTGCCGCCACGGGCAGGGCTTCTCCCCAGACCTTTGCCGTTTGCACCCAGCTCTTTTCTGATGCATGGATCTCCCCAGCAGTATTTACTGAATGCTTAGGAGAGGGGGTGCCGAGGAGATGGGAAGGTTGGACGGAAAAATACTCATGGTGGAGACTGTTCCAAAGCAGAGCTTCCAGCTTCCGTCACTTCTAGCTTCCATCGCTTCCAGCTTCCGTTGCTTCCAGCTTCCATTGCTTCCAGCTTCATCTGCTGGAAACGAAAGGTTTCCTTTACACTTTGACCTCAGTTGAGTAACTGAGGGTTAGCCAGATTAGCTTTCATTCAGCCACCCAGCTATCTCCTAACTCCTACATATAGCTATACACAATAATATAATTATATACTA
>JAUBNY010000257.1:314111-327465 GCA_032275445.1 Crypturellus soui | reverse complement strand
CAACCCGGTCTCACCCCGCTTGGTCTCTCCATAGACTGTCCATAGCCCAAAGTAAAGTCCTGAATGAGTACAAGGATGAGAGCAGGAGAGGTAAACCTGTGGGCTGACAGACCCCGCTGCTGCAATGCAGTCCCGACATGATGCAAATCAGCCCCTAAACTCTGGAACGACCTGCCTCAAGAAGCCCTAAACGGGGTACTGATACTCTAGCCTAAGCAGAAAGGATTTATTTCAAGAGAAAACTCTAACTGAGGAAAGGTTTAACTGTCAAACAGGCCATTTAGATGCTCTATCCTCATCACTTATGGAAAGAATTTGTGATTAATGTCACTTATTCTCCTTCTTTGCACCTTGCTGTAACCATTTCTATATAACACCTAAGAACCATCTTCTCTGTATAATTCTCCCAGGACAGAGGAGATGCTTTAATCAATATCAGCAAATCTCTCACCTGTCTATCCGGTGGGAGACAATATATTACCCTGGTATTCAAAATGATACAGCTGACAAACCAAGAAGGTGGCATCAATTCTGCTTGGTAGGAAGGTCTATGGTCTTTAATGAATTTATCTTTGAACAAAACTAAGAAAAAATGATAGCTCCAACTACAAAGGGAATTCATATCACATGCAATTAAAAAAAATCTTCATTAATATACTTATTCCAGATTGAGAGTAATCACAGCCATCTGGAGACCAAATTATAAGATGGAGACTTGTGCAGTAAGAAGAAATCTTGTCACTCAAACCTTGTACAATTTAGTTCTTTAAAAAGATTGCTAGCATTGATTACATAATACCCCATTTCATCATTCTTCTGGAGTGCTTTATCTTTAATTAAAAGTTATTTTCCAGAACATGTTCCTGGGTGCCCACAGAACAACAGGGACAGCAAGAGCTCCCCATCACGTCGTGTCAGCCTCTTCCAGTGCTGTCAAGACATTAACAGAGTAGGTTAGAGAATTACCAGGAGAAGCTCGGGATATAACAGAAGAGTCATGAGCGCTGGGAGGAGAGGAGGCACCACGACCCAGTCGAGCGGCTCATCTGCCTTTCCCCACGGATTCAGAGAAGTGCCAGAGACAGCTGCTGCCCTCCAAAGCCAACGAGCTCCAGATGGAGCCTGCTCCCCCAGAAGGCTAAATCCAGAGTTGAAACCTCTCCAAGCAGCTGCCAGCCGCTGGAACGGTGGCACTGGGGCTGCAGGGACATGTCCATCCACGGTCATCCTTTTCCTACCCACTGCCACCCGGGTGTCGCTTGCACAGCCCACGGGCCGTCCGCAGCTCTGTGCTCACGGAGCGGCCGGTGCTGCTTTCACCACCCTGGCCCTATCCTAATGCACACAATTCCCGAAACATCGTGGCTCGGGGAGCAGCCCCTTGCGTCCACCTGACACCAGTTAACCACCCTCACTCATGCAAACCCTCCTTGCAGGACGGAAACCTCCGCACCACTCCCTGCCTAGCCCCATGCAAAACTTCCAGGGCTCCAAGCTCCACTGTCCCACGTTGAACTCACAGGAAGCGCTATTAATCCAAGCATATGTAATAGCATCCCACAAAACTGCCCTGTCTCCAGCCTAGCTTTGGCTCGGGGCACAAACAAGCAGTTTTTTCTGCAAGCAGCAGAGTCACGCAGAGGTACCGCATCCTCGTGGGGCGGGCGGAGGGTGAGGGCTGCACAGAAGGGCTAGTGCTTCGCTCCAGGGTCATGGTTACAAATACAAATTGCAGAGCTTGGATTTCAGCCCACCATGTCCTGACAAAGGGGTGAAAACCCCACAGGCTCCATGCATGGAACAAAGAGCGCAGGGTGCTTGGATCAGGCTGTGTCTCCACCAAAGAAAAACAGCTTTGTGAACAACCCATCCCGAGCGTCCTCAACCATCAAGAGAGTGAAACTAATAGGGCGAAACTCAGGAAAAGAAAGAGGGTGTTAACAGAGTCCAAAAGGAAGTACCACATCTAAACTGAAAGAAAAAAGTGTGTTGCAAAAAGAGGAAGAATCCCCCAAAACACACACTAAAGAAACCAGGATTGCCAATCTCTTCCATCTCAGAATCATAGGACAGTCACACAGAAATCATAAGATAAGATGATACAGCTGCTCTTCTAAAAATAATCTGCTTTAAAATCCTTTTATATGCCTTGGCGTTTGCCACTTGCTCTTACAGTCACATTTTCATGGCCTTGTCCACAACCACGAGGCCAAACTCTTGAAGTGAATGCTGAGGATTTTGCTTTAACACATGACTACAAGAACTGGCAGATCATGGGAAATACACAGGTAGCTCCAAATGTCAACGATCACAAGATTCATGGCTGAGAAGCAAGAAAGGAAAAGGAGAAGTTGACAACAAGGCCAGCCCATTAGACACCATCTCATCTACAAGGCAGCAGCTTCTCTTGACAGCCAAGGCAAGAACAGTTTAAATCACACGTTAGAAATAGGTGTAACAAAGAGATGCCCATATTTAGGAAGTGCTTGAAGTATATACAGTGGTAATGACGTAGGTTCTCACACACAGAAGCAGCATTAATTCCCCTCCCGCTATTCCATGACCAGTGCTGTTATCACTGGGTAAATGCTGCTCTTTTCTTAACTAACTTAATGAACTAGAAGTACCCCGACCTCTGCAGCAACCAGCTGCAAAACTGAGCACAAATCCAAAGCCATGGGATAGCCTCGTTTGCATCCCACCAGCTTTACGTTCATCAGCGTTACCTTCAGTGGTCCTAATTTCTACGCTCTTCAAGGCTTTTAGATGAGCTGATGCAGGACGCTTGGCCAGCGGGAAAGAACTGAAGCTGATAGGTGCTAATCTGCTACAGTCACTGCTGAACACACTGCTGAGTTACAATTATAAGCCCTGGAAAGCTGTCCCACATTCAAAATGCACCAAGAGAAAAGGAATGGAATAGCATTTTCAGCACTGTCACAGTTCAGCTTCGACAACCCTCTAAGCAGGGGCCAAAGCAAACAACCGTGCCGGGTCCCTTGCTCCTCCGCTCACTGCTGGGAACTTTGCAGGCCTCTGTACGGCCGAGTCAACCTCTGGTTATGTCATTTGCAGCATCCAGTTTCCCTGTCTGCGAGGGCTTTCCAAGCACATTATCCCACTCCAGAGCCACCTCTCCAAGCCCAGCGGCAGGTGAGCAGCTCTTTGCTTACAAGATGCCTTCTTGGAAGGGGACAGCCCTGCACAAAATGCCCTTTTCTCTCCTAGGGGGATGCAAAACACCTTGCCTGTGACAATGTCCCAGAGGAAAGACATCCCGTAGATTATTACAGAGCCAAGGAAGCAAGTCAAGAGCGAGTCAGCAGCCAAGGGAAAGGGTTTGCAAGCTGGGAGCTCGACAGAGAGGGAAGGGGTCGCGCAGCCCTGCACGAGCAGCACCCCAAGCCACAGGACACGTCTCCGAACGGGAACATCCTGGGGAAAGGAGGACGCTAACAGGGTAACGGTTTAAGACAGACAGTATTTCCCTTTAAGGGTCCTGCCTTGGTGGAGGGCTGATGGTATGCTAGAAATATTAAGCTAGCAAACTCCATGGAGATCCATAGGTACACGCAGGAGCACAATTTGACACCCCATCTCCAGGATAAATCGTCAAACAGATTGTCCTAAGCAGCAGCCAAATATATATCCACATCTACTGTTGTAGGTGTTAATGGAACCGTTCCCAAGTATGACTGCTGAAATAACATCCTGATCTCCTGCAACCAGAGCTAAGAGGATTTGCCATTGATATACCAGCTCGGAGCTGGATTTACTTCAAAATTCTCCAAAGCTCCTGCAGCAGCACAAAGCATGTTTTTGTGCCGCAGGGATCCAGATGAGCACTCCGCATAGGGCACGCCGAGATGCGGAATGAATTCCACACTTGGGTCCCGTCCCCGGAGAAGGCTCCCACAGATCCCACAATGGAACAAGCAGTTTATTGAACAGGACAATGCAAGAGGAAATCTATTTTAAGTGAGCTTCTGTCCACAGAAGATGAGCATAATTTGCTGTTGAAAAGGGAAATAATATAAGCAAAAAGGCCTAAATATAAAAGGAACAAAATTCCCGTTTTCCCAGTTCTTGGAAGAAAAAAAAAAAAAAGATTTCTTGTTTGCGTGCACTCCTCCATACACACCCATATATAAGTAGCATGTACACATAAATACTATGTACAAGCAATTTCCAAATATAAAGGAACAAAAACCAACTTAATCCTTCCGTCTGAAAGTTCTTGGTATGGAAACTGTAATTAGATCATTCTACATTTGAATGTAGTACAGTTAATCAGAGCTTTCCCAGGGGCACTTATAATTAAGAGGAATGCTATTAAGGAATACAAATGTTTTATTTCCTAAACTGCCAATAAAAGGCCACATCAACTTAAAAAAAAAAAAAAAAAAAAAACAATGGAAATAGGTTGTTTTAAAAAAACTCAGTCCAATGCACTCCAGTGTCATGAACCTAAATAGGATGTCATTGTGCCAAGGAATTAATTGGATTGTAAATTGTGGAACCAATCAGTAAGATTTTATTGCTTGTGATGAGTGAAATGCTAGAAGTATACAAAAAGCATAAATGATGAAAGTCGAATTTGTTCAGAAAAATTCTTTCAGCTTGAATAATCTGCAGGGCATTAATACCACTGGTAAGAATATTTATTATAAACATATGAGGACAGTGTGAATCAGGAATAATTTTACTGAAGTCAATGGGATTTCACTGAAGGAACATTTTTGGGGGCTAGAGAATGGAAACTTGCCGAGATGCACATACCCATTTGGTGAGAGCAGAATCAGGCCCATGGTTCTCTCGTCGTTTCTCCTTCTTGATCTACAGTTTCGCCATTGTGCAGAAATCTCGCTTTGTGTGACCAGCAGCTCCTCTCCATTGGCATCCGGGGGTCCATGTCTGACTGGTGCCCAGGTCCCTTTGATTAAAACCAACACGGCTCCCGTTCAACCCCAGCGAGCTGGCTGGAATAGAGGACTCACGGAGTCGAAAAACACCAAAGAAACTCAAAACAGGACCCCAAACCTTCCAAGAGGAGGAACAAAGGTGTGAGGGACTGGGGAAAAGGTCCTCCAGGGAAGGTTAGGTCAAGAACTGCGCAACCGGAGAAGCAGCAGGAGAAGCTGTAGCCTTCTCTGCTGCCCTGAACATCATCCCGGCCTCCTTCCAGCAGAAACTGCAGAGGAAAGATGCTCCATGGAGCTCTGGGCACGGGCAGCAGCAAGCAGAGGTGACGGCCAGGCTGGCACCCGCATGCCAGCATGCACCTTGCCCAGAGACCCGGCCTTTGCACCAGTAGTGCATTGTAAGCTCGTTTGAGCCCTTCTCCAGAACAACACAGCACAGCGAGCTGTGGTTGGTGTCTTCAACGTGATGGAGTGAAACACCTTCTCTGTTAGTGACATTGGTGGCACGGAGCTGCATGTCATTTCGGATAGGAGCAAGTGCCACACTTGCAACCAGCAGAGAACTCAGGTCCTGGGATGACCCTCGAGGAGAAGCCCCAGCCACCACTTGAGGATGGAGCCCCCTAATAGACTTCCCAGGATGACAGCAGGGGATGGGATTACATGTCCCTCACCGCGGGGAACCTTCCTGACGGGAACCACACTGCTCGTGCTGCAGTCCTTGCACCCAGGAGCACGTCCCAGCTCAGCACTGTCTGTTACAAGGCCTTCCTGGGCAAGCAGAACGGGTTTTAGGAGGTCTGTAAGAGCTGCTTTCTGGAACTTGAAACTAAATTTGTTGACTCCACCCCGCAAGGAGTAAAACAGCTCAAGGAAAAGCAAAGCAGAGAGGGAGATGGAGACAGAGCGCACACGCGCAGAGACAGACTCCCGTGGAATAACATCGCATACTAATTCATTCTGATATTGCTATTTAGTACCTGCAAAGTCTACCATTATGCATTATTAAATTCATGTATTATTGAATCACAATCCTTGTTGCCTGGTAAGAAATGTGGATGATTTCTTAGCTTAAATTAAAGCACTGCTTCCCTTATTTGAATAAAACTGCATTACTGGCTGCCTAGCATGGTAATCAGAAAACTGCATTAGGCAGATAGTACTGTATGAATTAAAAAATAATGAAACAAGACTTTTCAGTCAGACATTGTTCCCTTGCCTGCTTTTCATGACAGCAGAATTCCTACTTTGAGTTGATAAGACAACAGCAAATGAAGATAAAAACATGAGAGCAAAATCATTCACTCTAATAGGCTCCACCTGTGCAGACTTCAGCTCATTTACATGACTGCAGAAAAATTAGAAATCATGCAGCAATTAGTCTGCTCTAGATTATGCACTGTGTCAACTGATACCACTCTGGAGAGCACTAGTGCTAAAATGGTTTCAAAAGATAAATCTACTAGCCTATGCAAACAATTTTAATTACCTGGAAAACTGGATTGCCTGTTTAGAAACCTCTGTTGTAAACCGGGCTGCCCACACAGCTCCGGAATCAAATGCCACCAGATACAGGCGTTTATGCAACTGGCTTTTATAATGTTTGATGGCTCGGTGAAACAGCAATCACGTATCTGCTTTTGGAGCTTCGGAGCTAACAGAACATCTCCTTCGAGGGAGGCAAAGCAATTGGAGTAAAGGGAATTTTTCTGGCTCTTTTTGTGTGGGTAGTTATCGATCCCTTTAAGCTCGCAGCTCAGCATCCACTCTGGTCATCTGCTGTAAATCATTCACAGCATGGAGTAACCCCAGCGGGGTAAGAACTACAAAACCTGCACCCTCTAGAACTGCTATCAGTTACACATTCTCCATGTAGTACTTCTATGAAGCACAATAATATAGCTTAGAATTTGAGCTGGACCAACTCATGAAGGGCCACCTTAACAGCATCACCACAGCTTTGGCCATGCACTATGTTCGTGCTGTTTAGATGCAGAGATGAACCCTTTAAAACTTTTCTTTCTTTCTTTCTTTCTTTCTCTCTTTGAAACACTGCATGTGCCTTTTGATGTCTTACAGAATAAATCCTACAGTTTATGAGATGGGTTTGGGGAGCATCCGTGAGCTGCAGCACTGGTACAGGGCATCACTAAACCACGCAGCTCCTTGTTGCAGGGTGATGCGAACACCCTAAATTTTGGGTGGTGAGGGGAGCCACAGATCCTCTGGACATGTGGGAAAAGCCAGGGAGATGGAATGCAGCAGCCGCCCTGAAAATGCAGCTGGATGCACCAGAGCCCCTAAGGAGCTGCTGCAAAGACGTGCACACAGGCACCCACCCTGCTGCAAGCCAGCTTGACGGGGCTTTAATGGGAAGGACTGGCAAGAAGAGCCTCCCAACTGCCTTAATTTATTCCTTGATGATGCCTCAGTTGGTGGAACTGACTTGGATGCAAATATAAAATGGAATTTATGCAGAAATTTATGAATTTAATGGAGAAATATGTTAAGAGCCTTGAAAGCCCTTCTATGGCTAACAAGGTGTTTTAAGGCCCCTAGAAAATCCTGTGCTTGCCCAGCGAGGTTCAAGTTTCGCCGTATAACCAGGGAACAAGCCATGGCAGGGCTGTAACACCAGCCACGAGCGGCTCCTTTGGGAATACCTTGGAAGACACGTTACGGGCCATGTTTGTCGTTATCAATGACTAAAGGCAAAGGATTAACGGGGTGAGCCTGATCTAAGGCTTGTGTGCTTGGCAACGTGCATGGAAACTGCAAAATAATACATGGGATTTGCAACCAAAGAGAAACTTTGAACCATCAAGGATGAAGAGAGGAAGGTGGATCCACACTTGCCTCACTTGTGGGACTTGCCTGAAGGAGACCCGGGCAAACCGAACCCTGTAGAACGCAGGAGTTGCCACAAGATTCAGCTCACAAATATGAACGTTGCTGGCAGAATACTGAACTTTGAATCTAATGAGCACAGCTGACTTGGTAAACACTCACTGCTCCCCTTGGGATTCAATGGCCAGCAGGCTCCTGGTCCTGAGCCCTCTCCCCTTCAAATGAGTGGGAATTCTGAGTGTGGTGACACTAGGAAGGTGCAGGGTGATTGTGCAAATCCCGCTTGCAGCTCCTAACCATCTGGGGAACACCGGGAAGCAGCAGTTTCTCGCTGCAGGAGGTTTGCAAGATGTCTGTGGTTTGATTGACATTAATGGGGCCACGTCACTGGTGTAAAGTCAATGCCCAAGTGGTGCCTCGTCCGGGCAGCTTCTCCTCCAAACGAACGGTCTCTTCCTCCACAAATTCATACGTATGTTCAAACTCTGCAGTGCCTGAGCTCCCCAAGCTGTGCTTCAGACACCGGGGAGCAAGCAAACTAGCAAGTAAGCAGGCTGAACACAGCGATCCTTGTGTGAGTCTGGACTTGGTCTAAGCAGAAGAGGGAAATTCCCCGGGTAAGGAAAGTAAACCCCTTTCTAGAAGTCAACACCGCGTTCAAAGCATCATTTTCCTCTCGGCTCTTCAGCCAGTGACTGCAGGAGAGGTCCTGAAGGCAATACCAGCTTCCTCTCGACAAAAGGTGCTTGTTGGAAATTTCCCTTCTGCGCTGTGTCTCATGAAGAGGGGAAGGAAACGAGCTCAGTAACCAGCCTAATGCACCAAACGGAGACAGCAGTGAGGACAGTGCTGCTGCTCAAGGCTAATGCAAAAAACACAAACTGCAAAGCCAGCACAGGGCCAGGCTCCAAAATGTAAGGGCAAGTGGCCTAGAAAACCCCCACAAAGACAGTAATTTACTAACAAGGGTTCTACACTTCTGGAAAACATGGGCAAGAATATAAAACTGCCTGTGTTAGTAACCTAGGATCTGGAGCGGAGTAAGTAAACCTATTGGATTTAGACTGCCTGGAGGCATAACATTAAACTAGGGAGAAACATTCGGTTTAATCTCCGGCATGACAAATGTTCTTAGGGGATTCTATGAAAATAGGCAGTGTCTTGGTTTTGTCTTTTAGCAAACAGTGGCGCTGAGCTACCTGCCGCTGAAATCCTAGGTGCTGAGGAGCAAACAGGGATGGGGGAGAAGATCAAACCCTTCTCTGAGACCGCAGCACATAGGGGCCCAGGTTGTGGCCCCAGCACCAGCCACAAAACTGCCTTTTTCAAGCTGATCTGCGGAAGAAATGTTCTCATTTGGCAGAGTTTAAACCCCGGCTTAGTTTGACAACAGCTCCAGCGTCTGACAAATTCTGGTGGACACAGTTCGTGTTTCTGCCTTATTGGAGCTGAATGAGTTAAACTCAAGGACAGCCCACCGGACCAAATGGCTCCGGTAAGAATTTCTTTAAAACCATTGCTTTGAAAATAAATAATGCAGGAAAATACTTATGGAGAAGTCCGAGAATATTCTGAAACAGCCACTGAAGCAGATAACACAAACACACCTGAAGGACAAGGAAGAATTTCATATATAATAACCTCCCAAACATATGGTGCATGCAACATCTAGAACTACTAAAATGCTGAAAGCTTCTCTAATGCAAAACTAAGCTGATTTTACACTACAACCACAAATATTTTCTTTTCAAAATCAGGCATGCCATCGCGGGATCCTTAGCAGGTGCAAAACGAGCAGAGTATTCCAGGGAGTCATTTGATCTACAGTAGCTGAGGATGTGCTATAAAACGTAGCACCTTCTACAATGCTAGGAGAAGGGCATTTCTATCTGTTATCTACCCCTACAACTGCCCCGCACAGCGATTTTTCTCTGTGTGCTCTAAATCCAAGTGATGGTCTCGTTCACTGTTCTGCCTGCTCCCTGCGCTCCGGATGCCACCACGTGTCCCCTGGAGCCAGCTCTGGGTATGAAGGCCTCCTGTCCGGGGACACTCACCCAGGGGATGGTTATTTCCAAGGGATTTGGCTGGATTTATTTCTTTTACAGACAGAGGCCATCGGGCCATGTGCTGGTGGTATCTGCAGGGCTGGTGGCTCCAGCTCCCTGCGCTCCAATAAAAGAGAGGAGAAGGAGTCAGCATGGAGAAGAAAGAGCACCAAGGCAACAATGCCAGCAGCAGCAGCATTTAAAACATTGTGGAGGTTGGAACTTCTTCAAGAGGTTGGATGCCCAGAAAAGGGGAAAATGCCAAGGTGAACCTTGGAAGTCCTTGCCTCACGCTGTGAAAGGAGGGTCTGGAGCAGGCACATTTGCACCCCTGCCCCATTAGAGCAGAGGAAACCCCCCAAGAGTCCAATTAGGGCTGTGAGAGAGACAAAGCAAAGTAATTCTTCACCATTTCAGAAAAATAATGAAGCTGAAAGTGCAAAAATCCCACTCTCAGCAGCTGTGATTACCCCTTTTAATCCTCATCCCTCAGAATCTCCTCTCAGTGCCTGCCAGGTCTAACTTCCACCTTGTTTATAAGAAGCCACGTGACAGCCAGAAGACAACCGGTTTGCACGAACAGTTTAAAATCCCTGTGTGAGAAGGGCTAAAAACCCATTCTGGTTCCAGTTTTGTACAGCTCGACAGGGTCAGATTTGACCTGCTCCTTTGCAGCACACAGACAGAGGCACGGATCCGATCCTATCCTATCCTATCCTATCCTATCCTATCCTATCCTATCCTATCCTATCCTACCCTACCCTACCGTACCCTACCCTACCCTACCCTACCCTACCCTACCCTACCCTACCCTATCCTATCCTATCCTATCCTATCCTATCCTATCCTATCCTATCCTATCCTATCCTTTGCAGCGTGCATAGTGTCTCATCCAAAATGTGGTTTTGGAAACATCTTGTGAAATCTTAGAAATCTGGAGAAAAAAACTGTTGTTGGGACTTCTTAGGATTCTTAAAAGTGAAGGCAATGTTTGTGCAAGGCACCGAGCTGGCAGGGCCGGCTCCTCTGCATCTGCATAATTACGGGCCGTGCTTTAATACTACTTATGGCTGAGGGCCCTGACACTTCCCATTAAGAAACTCGGCTTTCACTTGCTGAAGACATTGCCAAGCTCACTGTGTTTGGTTTTGTATGTTCCTAGCCAACATCTGTCCTGGGCTGAGTTATTTGGGAAAGTTTCAGTTAAAACAGCTCGGCTGTTTCCCAGAATGAAGTGAGGTGAGGGGAATAATTTGTCTGCAAGGAAGAAACAGAAAAAAGGGAATAACCTCCTGGCTGTTCCATGGAGCGGTTCTCACAGCCACACGCTCTGAACCTGAGGCATCAGTGGAGAGGCTGCACTTGTCCTTCCCTTTCCCTTCACATGGTAATTCCTGCCTCTTCTTCTGGCTCTCCAGAGGTGCAGACTTTGGGATGCCTTTCTATCCATTCCTCCCAGCAGGAGTCATCCTAAGGAACTGAGTAGATCCCGAAAGGCTTTCTCCAAGAAATGAATGAACTGAGAAAATAAAACACTCCAGCAACACCAACCAACAAAGCTTCAGAACAGCAGCCCCCAATTCCACATATTCTGCTTCATCACTAAAATAAGTTTTTCCCCCAGCAGTATCGTTTGTGCTTTCCATATGAATAGGCTCAGTATATAGCGCAGGAAGGAGATGAGATGTTGCCTAGGATTCAAACCACAAAGTCAAGAGATCCAAGTGCTATTCCGGGCAAGCACCTAAGTTCGGCACGAGCAAACCCGGCACCTGGAGCAAGTCGGCAGTTTCCACATTCAGGTACTAACCATGGGGCTGGCACCCAGCAGCACCCATTACCCTTGTTGCAAAATATGAGCCTTAAAACGCATCTCCACGGGGTTGTTAACAGGGTACTAGGTGTTCAACTGTTACTACCTGGGGTGGGAGGAAAACAAAACCTGACAAATGACAATTCTCTGTGGCTCTGTGCTACCGACCAGCGGCTTCCTGCCCGCTCCATCCACCCCAGCACAGTCACCCCCGGCTGCAGGAGGATGCAGACTTTTTTATAAATGATTTCTCTCATTCATCAAACAGTCATTAGACAGAACTACGTTGTTGGCATCTGATTAGAGAGCCCTCTTTTTTCTTTTTTACCCTAAAAAATAAAGAATACATAGTAAATGCCTAACATATGAAGCTATAACAAGCTGTTGCAAAGCATATAACATGGAGATACTGTTAAAGTAATGTATGTGCCTTTTAAATACAGAAACATTTTATGTTATTATTAGGTATGCAGTAAAAGCCACCATAATTTATTAAATAATATTAAGGTATTTATAGATGGACCATTCAGTGCTGCGTAACTAGGTACTACTGTAACAAATGGTAACCTTAGCCCGAAATCTTATCGAGACCTGAAGCTGGCCATTAATAAGTGCCTTTTGGCTACTGAAGTACCCACAGAACTAAGAACACGGAATTCCTCCTTCCCGAATTGCTTCCCTCCCAAGTGATGCTAGAGTGAAATTAGAGGTTTATCTTGGGTTTTATATTGAGGAGTCGGGTAACTGCAGCCTCAAACCGGTGTGCAGCAGTTCACTAACTAAAGACAGTATCAACAAAATATTTAAGTATCACGGGTTATGTTAGAAGAAAAGAATATTTTTGCTTCATGCAAAAAAATCTGGAGCTCTCCAAAGCCTCTCTATGTTTTTAGTTTTAAATTTATAGAGAGAAAAAAGAAGAGAAAAACTCAGTTCTCCTTCCGAAGACAGAGTATTTCCTCAGAAGAAAACTGGATTTATGCTAGGAGAGTTGACATGGGTTGTTGCCTGTTACTGGAGCACTCCAGAAAATTCTTGTTCCTGGAAATTCAGAATGCTGCAGATCTTGGTCGAGATTTCAGGAGAAGTTGTATTTCCCCTATCACCAGTTTTCACAGCAGACCCTCGTGCACGTGCCGAGTTTACAACATTAACAGCCTTAACGGCCTCAACGCGCTGGGGCCTGGGGACGGCTCGGTGGTGCCCAGTGCCCTGCGTGGGATGGGACGGGTCCTGGGCTGCAGGGAGGGCAGCAGAGGGGCTGGTCTCTAGCACCAAGTGAGCTGATTAAGGCCCAGCAGGGAGGAGAGGCAGGTTTTATGGACCACGCTCTGCACCCTCACTAGGTCCATAAGCCCCTGCCGTTTAATGGAAGCCAAGATGCTTTGAAAAGTCATTTCTTCTGCTTCCTATATAGACCTGAACGAATCCCGCCGGGCTGGGAAGCTCTAAACAGCACTATATTTGGCCAAACGAGGCAGGCACAACCTTCTCCGGGGCTATCTGCAACGGGACTTTGATTTTAGTTACAAGAAAGCAGAACGGCACTAACTGTGTTAACTTCAGATGCAGCTCGAGACAGGTTTATGTCTAGGGATGAGACCTCGAGTGTCCGTGAAGGGGAAACTCCTGCTTCCCGAGTTTTGCTCCTCTGCATGGCCTGCCTCCCTGCTTCTCCATCAGCTTCACTAGTCCATCTGTGCCTGCTTTGCCCTCAGTGCGAG
>JAUBNY010000257.1:289947-314011 GCA_032275445.1 Crypturellus soui | reverse complement strand
CGACACAGCCTCTAGATGCAAGGCTGTGTTTTGCACCAGTGGAAAGTCCTGGGAGCAGCTGGAGCCCGGGATTTCCGTGCGCGCCCGGCACCGACGGCGCTCCGGCAGCACATTTGGCTCGAGCTGCCACGCAGGCAGCTCCAAAACAGCCACCCGCCAACTCAAACAGACATCCCAGCTCCCACTCCCCTCCACACACAAGCGAGTCTCGCCCCCCCAGCTCCCTTCCTTATCAGCTGCTCAGAAATTATGGCCTTGGCCACGGCTTGCGGGACGCAGCGCTATTCCAGGCCGGGCAGTGACTCATGCCAGAGCTTGTCCGCGAAGCCCCCGAGGACACAAGAGGCAGCATCTCTCCAAGCGAGAGGCCAGTCCTGTTCTGTTTACTGCTACGATTAGGACTGGGAAAAAAACATAAAAATAAAATAAACTCTGCCTTGAAGCCAGGGCTCAGCCAGCACAGGAGCTTTGGCTGCGAGCTCGCGGGAGGGAGACCGTGTTCAACAGCAAGCTGCCATGGTCTGGACCGCATCCAGCTCCGCAGCGGACTGCAAGACACAGCCCAGTGTTTATTTTTACAAAGATAAAGCCTGTGTCTACATGTGTTTCTTGGGCAAAGAACGCTGACCACAAACCAGCAAAGAAGGTTGGTCCATGTTGGGCATTGTGGAGCTGCGTCCAAGCCCCTTGCTGCCACCCTCATGGCGTTTCCCTTAGAGCCACTCACCGCTATATGCCTTAGCCCATGACTTATGTCACCCTTCGGTCCAGCCAGGCAGGTCAGCCGGTGGCTCCGCTGCATCTTAGGATCCGGATTCAGTGATGAACTTTCCATGGTGCCAGACTTCAAATGCTCCCCTGGTTGCCAGGGCCCATAGGGATAGAGATGCTGCTTGGAGCACCATATTTCCAGTACAAAGAGGCGGATCTGCGTTTTTACATCTCCCTCAAATATCTGGGAATGCACCTAAGGGAGAAGGTCGTTCCTTCTTCCCTTTCAGAACCACAGCAACCCCTGTTGCTTAAACTGCATCACATTTGGATACATCAAACTCCATCCAAAGCAACAAGTGTGGGGAAAAACGCTAAAATTATTTAATCTGATTGAGAAAGGTGGCAGAGCAAAGAACTCATTTCCTCAGAGGCTTTGGCTCCTAAGGGCCTGTCATTTCCGAAGTGGGGATGCAGGCTCCAAAGTCACCAAGAGCCTTTGGAAAATGCCCCCCTAAACCATCTCCTCCCTCCCCTCTGCGCACCCAGCAAGCAGCCAAACCAGAGCTGTGTCACATCAGGTTGAGGAGGGGACAAAACTGTGCCAACCTAGAGCATTTCAGGTGCATTTAGAGACAGAACAAACCACCTACCAGCTGGAGGCAGCAGCAGCACTTCCAGAACGCATGAGATGTGGCGTTTCACTGTGCCGCGCACCGTCCTCACTTGCTTGCTCCTTCCTTCTTTCCTTGTTTATTTTCCAGTGGTAACATTCCCAAAGACCTGGGGAAAATAGGAACACATGGAGTAGCGAAGTGCCCATCAAACCCCAACACTGCTTCCTGCTCCAAGGGGGAGGTTTGCACTGTGTGTCCTTGTGCAACGCAGCATCCTGCTGGGTGTGCGCGGAGAAGCGCTGCAGTGCGCTCTGCACTTCCAAACAACAATGAACAGGCTTGGAAACAGCGACAGACGAGCTATAGATCAGGTTTTAGGGCTTTTTCCATGGGGATATATCAAAAGAAGAGAGACACAAATATCACAATATTTGTGATAACAAAAAACACTCGCTTTGACACAAACAAAAATGAAGTTTTTAGATAAAATTTGGAGTATGGAAAATAGAGAATAATTCAGATACAAAAGGAATTCCTTTTTCAGGATAAAAAGCTAATTATATATGCTAATTATAATGTCGTTAACACAATATTAAGGACTAAAAGTTTGGCTTATAACAGATAGGCATTGTAACTGCCAAATGCTGTAAATTTTGACAAAGTAACTTCATTTGAAACATATTAGTTAGAGCAGGCAGAAAGTCTTAAGTGTGGCAGTAACAATATCACCTTATAGAGTATTCTGAGGTTACTCGCTGTTCCATGAGCACAAAACCACTTTATGTACGTGTTTCTCTTCCATCTTTCTCCAAATTTCCATTTTTTTCCCGATTCCAGGTCTCAAGAGGAAAACAACAGCACAGAGTAAACCAAAAAACAACCAAAACAAATCCCTGTTTCCCCACTCTGATCTGTTTCTGTTGCCTGACGCAATATAGGGCTCAGCAGGAAGCAAAGCCAGGGAAATCAGAGCAACTTCTAATGCTAGGTAAGGCCGTCATCGAGACAACCAAGGGCTCGATTTTTGGTGGTGCTATTCTGATTCAGTTCAAGTTATCACAGTTAAATTGAAGGGCATGATGGGGGTGCGTAAAAGGAGCCTTCATCACATTTGGGAGCTGCCGAGCCCTTTGTGCTGAATGGGATGCTCAAAAGCGCAGGCTTTGGCCCAAAAATGCATTTCAAAACAACCCAAATAGATGGTAGCACTTAATATATACATGAGAAGAGTTTCTCACCACCATGCAGGGCTGCTGGGCAGGACGGCGAGATCTCCCTTTCAGGTCATGTTTGTTTTATAGACGCAGTTATATAATGAGGGAAAAACTGGGGACAAACTACCCAATATTGGCCCTAGTAGGTCAAAACAAAACGGGGAGCAGAGCAACCTAAACCCTGACAACACACGTAGGGCTCTCCTTGAAGGTAATTTTAACCTGTGCGGTTCCCATTAAGTTAAATCCCTGTATTTGGCACTGGGTATTTATTATACTGTGAAACAAATGTGCTTTGTTCGGGGAATCAACTTTCCAATGATTAAATATGAAATGGTTTCGTCAAGTGATGCTTTTCACAGATAACAATTTGTCATTGAATGTTAAAATCCCGCTTAGACCTGACGCTCACTTGAGCAGCGTGTGACAACTTCAAAGTCGGCCTCACTCGCATAAAGCTTCGTGTGTGACAGTTTTCACAGGAATCTGGTTGGTTTCTCAGGTCTCGAGAGTGTCGACATCCTTCTTAAAGCACAGGAGTCTCGATCCGTAGGATCCTGCCCAAATTGCCCTTTTCTCTTCAAGTGGAAGCCAGTTTCTTGCTCATATTTATGAAGAAAAATCTGCAAATTCGATCTGGAAGTAACAACAACAAAAAATAATAATAAAAAAAAGCAGCAGCCCCTCCATATATGAAGTTCACCAGTATCACGACTCCTGAGGACTCAGAAATTCCGGCTGTTCAGAATTGTTAGTTTTTACCTATAAACTATACAAAAGCTGTAATTTCTGGCACTTCACCCAAGACTATCTTTTGGTGTGAAATATATTTTCATCTTAAGCATTTCTTTTCCTAGGAAATGTCCTCTGAAAGAATCCAGCTGAAGTGGCAGCTTCACTGATTACAGACCACCCTCATGGTAAGACCATAACTGCAATAGAGCTTAAAACAACCCCAAAATTAAGGCTTTCGGAAGGGGTACAAAGATCTCACGCCTGTATAATTAGAAGAGCTCTGAGCATCCCTTTACAGCACTAAAATCTCTCCAAAGATTTTGCCTAATTTTCAAAAAAAGTGGGAGTTTGTCAGATTCTAGGTTATTTCTTTGATCAAATAAGAAAAAAGTTCAAATCCCCCCCGTGATTTTTACATCAATAGCAGAAACTGATATTAATCAAACTACTGCAAGGCTACTTTTCATACTTACATACCAATTATATATAATCGTGGCTGTGTGTCTATCCTTTACAGTTTTGTGCTCACCATTGCAAAAAGAGGAGGTTCGGTTAAGTCACAGCATTAATATGTACATTTCTGTGGGGAAAAAAAAATAAAAAAAGGTAAGTACTATAAGGAGAGAAAAGAGAAAATAAAGTTTAAGAAGCCTTATCCAAAGTTAATCTCTCATCCTTGAGATATCCTTGAGATAATCTGGCTGTTGTGACACCGCATCTTAACAGGCTGAACCATTTCCCCGCATTTTAGCATTGCTGCGCAAAATTCCTGGAATAAAGAAAGCGGCTGAATTCACACGCCCGGCCTGCATGGAGGTTATTGCTTTTCCATTGCTCCTCTCAGATTTTGCATTGGGTTGCGCTCCAAATGGAAGAGCTTGAAGGCAGAGGCCAAGGTCCCATTGGACAAGTCAGCGCGCTACTGAGCAACACGGATCTACTCCCTGTATCCGACCCGCCGACACCTCCGTTGGGTGCTCGAGGCTTGGGACCACCATCTGACTGTGCTGAGGGGCTCCTTCTCCAAGGAGGATCCGAGCATCCTCACAGGGTCCCGGGCAGGGACATGGACCCACACGCGGATTTTCCAGAGTTAACACAACCGGGTCATCTCATAACCACCTCAGGGTTATTTACCCCTTCAAGGGCTTCCTGCTCAGTGGCCGAGGGGTTCAAAAGGGAGCAAAAGTCCAAACCGAATGTGCAAATTTCAACTACCTATTTTGGGTATAATGTGAAACACATTGGTGCAGTGGAAACGCTCCAGCTGGCGTTGAATCAAGCCCAGTGCGGAGGTCCTTAAGTGTGACTGAGTTTGTGCATCATTAACTGTGGAACAATGATTATAATATTCCTATCAGTTCCTCAAAATAAGAGTTTTGTATTATTTATGTCTCGTGCTTGAGGTGGTAAAGGTTATTGTAGCGAGGATATTAGTCACTGATTATAATCTTTGCCATTTGTGATAGTGCCTAGGGTTTCTTTATGTAGGTTAAAAGAACAATATGATGGTTAAATAAAAACACAGAATAAAAGGGAGAAATGACAGAGTTCCCCTCCTTGCCCAAACATATAGAAGGCAAAAGGAGTTCTCTATGCTGCCAAAATATACGTGGGAATAATAGCAAAATGGGCCTGTTCAGGGTAGTTATCATGCGTGTATTTTAGACAAGTTGCATTGATTTCTTGAGTGCTCTATCAGACCGCGATGGAAGCCAATGCCAACATAGCAAAAACACACACAAAAGCCTGGAGCGAGCCAGCCCCACCGTGCACTTTTTGTGCTAAATTAGGGATAACATATTGGAAAGCAGCCCTACATAGCAGAAAATAAACAAACTATCCTGTGATGGAGGAACTGCACTGCCTGGTTCGGAGCGCGGCTCTTGGTTTCTTCCCTCTTCAGGCCCCTCAATTCCTCTCAATAAACAAGCGGGAAATTCTCAAAATGTGGCAGAGTAAGGGTGAGGAAGGAGATTTATTTTCTTTTTCTACCAGGGAAATTCCACCTCAAGAATTTAGGAAAAAAATATAAATACCTTCTATTAGAATTTGCTCATCAACACTAAACATTATCTTTTTTATTAAGGACCAACATGCTGTATATAATTAATTAGCCTATAGGTAGTACTACTGGAGGTATAAATACATATATATATATGGAAAAAAAATATGTATATTATATATATATATGAGACGTCAACAAATTCTTTACAATGGAATAATGAGAAATGATGGAGAGAGAAATGCACCGCAATGCACGAGTTCTCCCAGCTGACACCTCTGAAAGGTAGGAGGAAAAACAACAAAATGGGGAAAGCATCAATCGCATTGACTTGCAAGCAAAAAAAATTAAAAAAAAAGAAGTTATAGCACTGCATTTAGGAGCTATATGTAAACAGAGACCTAATGTTAAGCAAATGGAGAAGAAACTCATTATTCTGGAAGAAAAGCTTGGAAAAACTAACCTGGCAACCTATGTATTTTCAGCACAGTGTAGTTAGCAGAGAACAACATAGGCATCGGTGCGTTTGGCCTGTTGTCCGCGGGCAGCAGAGCTCGCGGGGAGCTGCAGGCACAGGCTCTTAGCCATTGCATTCCTCAAGAGTTTTGGATGTCTCCCACAATACGGATGCTGATTATGGCTCCACCTTATGGCAGAAACCACACGCAGTGCCACCAGGTACCAGTCAGTAGACTCAGCAATGAACTTGGGTCCGTCCTGACCCAAAGGTCTGAACCTCCACATAAACTCAGGGCGCTGCTCAGGATTCGCTCACATGGACTCAATATCCCCGTCATTCTCTCCAAGGCCAAGCCCACATCCAGGTGGGAACGCAGGAGCCACCGCGGCTCTCAGCTCAGCGGAATTTGCAGGGACTAGCTGGGAGCAGTCGAAGAATTCCCGTCCTCGAGGCAGTGGTTGGACACCTTGGGCAAACATGCACAGCCTGGAGCTGAAATCTGACTCCTTCCAGGCAGGGACACAGCACCCATCGGTCTCCAAGGCTAAGATTTCACCCCAAACCCTTCGAGCCATTTGTCTTCAGCTTAGATACTTTCTCCCAACTCCTGCTGTCAATTCGGGAGAATTATAGCTGTACAAAACAGAATAAAGGGTGTTCAAAATGTCTTACCCTTCACTTAAAAATAACCAAGATCAGGTGGCCATGTGATTCCATTATTTATGTAATGTCTCAAAGTATCATTTGTCTTCTAATATGAGATGACAGGTTTCACATGTACAAGTTTTCTATGAGAGTAGCAAGCTCATCTTGATCCACTCAATACACACATTGCTAATTTGAGATAAAAGATTTATCATGTAGATCCTGTAGTTAATTGGCTGCAGTAGCTCTTTCTTTCTTTATAATGTAGATTTATTTGGAATTTCTTTATAGATGTGCCAATTTTCGTGACTGATATATTTGGACTGCAGGTTTCTTTGGGGAAGGCTTTTATTTTCACTTTGTAGATGCCAGGCACCTCACAGAATGTGTTCCCAGGACTTGCTGAGGATCCCACATGTTCCTGCATGTTCACACAAATGGAATAGAAGGGCTTCCAATAGAAAATCTACTGTTTTAAGAACAATAAGAAGATTGTCCTTCACTGTTATGTTACATATGATACATGCAAAAAAGTGCACATGACATGAATAAACTGCGCTCTTGCACTCAAATTCACATTTAACTGGGGTTTGAAAATAACAAGGCAGCAGCATCCTTCCCCTCGGCTCCTCTTCTAGTAGCTCAAGGCAGCAGCATCCATCATGTTTTGCCAGTTGTGTCCAAGCACTTGGCAGTTGCAGATGGCATGGAGAAACGGGAACTGTGGCTTGGAAAAAAAGAATCGAGAGGATCTGGAAGGATATTTCGTTGTTTGGAGAGATGCACTGATCGCCTTGGCCAAAACACCTCGTCACAGTGTCATTGGTGTGTTCTGGGAGAGGGAAAGGGACACCGTTGGGCAGGACAGAGCGAACATAGGCCTCTCCCTGGAGAGGCAGGGACAAGCAGGAGAATTTAGCACAGTCTTGGAAAAGATGCAGACTCTCAGCATTATGATAAATAGAAACCAACCTTCCTGGAAACGAAACACTAAGAGACCTGAGGCCAATATCTGATCTGTGCCACGAAACATTTGGGCAATTTTAAGAGCAGCAGGTTCATCAGGAATCTAGCCCAGAGGTTATACCGCATGGAGAAGACAAAATAAGGTGACTGAGGACTGTCCACATGAGCAAAGATGTACAGGAAGAAGTCCACGCCAGCATGTTAATCCTGCATTATAGAAATCGATTAAGCATTAATTATAGATGTTCCCGAAGGTTAAGTGAAGAGGGCCTTGCTGCGGAGCCAGCAATGCGGGGCGGCCGTGGAGCTCCTGGTGCAAACAGCTCTGTGTTCCTGAGCCCGAGGAAACATCGAGCTCCTGCATCCCAAAGCCCATCTGCACAGGGGGGATCTCGAGGATGAGGTGTGCAGGGCTGCTCCCACACCGTGCACAGGAACCATGAGCAAAGCCATGGGAACCAACAACCCCACGGGGCCCTCCTTGAGCTCCTTCTGCTCAGCGACTTCAAGCTCCTCAAACCAAGCGAGAAGGGTCTTGCTAGATTAAATCTGCAGCCACTCTCATCAGTGAAACTTGGTGCGAGGAGGAACCACCTTGGACACGTTACAACCCATGGGCAGGCTGCGAGAGGGCCCACATTCAGCTTCTGCTTGAGGAGGACCAGGTACTGCTGACTGAGCAGCTTCTCCTTCCATGCCCTTTCTGAAAAAAGGGCTTCTCCTGCCCTGGCACATCTATGGATGGAGGTGATTTGTCTCCACTACTCTGATTATGCACAGCTTAATTACCTGCTGACTAATTGCACTTACCTTTCACATGTCTCCAGGTAACACAAGCGCTGCTTTCTTTCTGCTCGTTGGGCCATGAAGGCAACCAATTTGTCTCATCCTTCCTGGTACTCAGAGACAAAGGGCCCTTTCAAAAGGAAAAAAATCCTGCGCAGAATATCTAAGTAATCCCTCCTTACATGCCCCAAATCAGACAAACGTGTGGGTGGGTGAGTGTCCATCCTACAGCCACATTTAATGCACTAATTTGAACATATCGCCCCGAGCTTTGCTTGCATCCAGAAGGAGGAGCACCCTGTCCACGGTTGCGCTGTGATATATTAGGAAGCATCTGCAGGAATGTGAGGCCAATCAGGACAGCGATACCTGGCAAGGAACAGGAGCAGCAGCTCTGCAAACGGGGGTTCTCCCATGCCGCAAGGGAGCCGGGAGCTCTCCCTGCTGCCCGCAAAGCAACGTGCAGTAGCCGCCACCAGCCCAGGGAACTAAGGGTGCCCTGCAGCAGAAGCGGCTCTGCCGGCACAGCCCAGCGCAGGGGCAGCAGCCCGGGCTGCATTCCCTTTGCCTGCACGACCGGGCAAGCAAACCCTTGGATTCAGGGCAGAATGTACCGTTTGCGGCACTCTCTTCTCATCACTTTTATCTAAAATGGCAACAAATCTCAAACCTGGAGATCAAACCTGAAGCATCTTGGCACCATCAGAGTGCCAGCAGACACACACCTTGGATTGGGAACCAGCCTTTGGGAAACCCGAGCTGGCTCCCGGTTGGATGGCCCAGGACCAGCCCGAGTGGAGACGGAGCAGCTGAGTAGCCAAGCGGAGCATCAGACACGTTCCCCTTCCACAGCTACTGAAGCTAAACCGAATGTTTAATATTCATTTAAAAGGCCCTGGTGCTCTTTTATTCCCTGGCCTGCTCAGCAGATGTGAAGGAGGGTACAAAGCCTTTTCCTCATTTGCAGTGACCCACTTAGCACGTTCCTAAATATTGAGAAACCTCCTCCACAGAAGGATATTCCCCAAATTCCACTAAAACTCCTAAAAGCACCTTGGAAAACTGAGTCTGAAAACAAAAATCCGAGTCGAGCAAAGCTGAGAAGTCCAGAGCACAGCCCAGAGTTGGAGACCTGGGACGATGGCTGCAAGCTGGTTATTGACTAAAACGTTAGAAAGACTTCAGGTTTATGGCAGTTATCAGCCTGATGCTTGCTGGAAATCAATATTTGCAATTTAAATTTTTGTATTTTGTGTGTTGTCAGTTGAAGTTTAATGTCTGTTTCTTTTTCTTGGACAGTTTATTTTCTTTTTCCCCACCCCGCGCCCTGCAATCAGCATGGTGAGAAATAAAACTGATTCTACATAGAATCAGCACATGTCGATGGAAGAGCCAGAGGAAAGGAGCAGACTTAAGGGCCAGTGTCGTCCTACACCCAAGACCGCAATGATCAGGTAGCTCTTTTTATTACCCCGGTCAGTATCACAGTGTGTGTGAGATTTCCCATTTTGGAACTGGAGGATCAAATCCTCCTAAGGACCCCAAATGAAACACATATATCCGTGTCTGTGAGGTGTGGGGGACTGCAATTAAAAACAAGACAGAAAAGCCGAATATCCATCCCCAGGCTTTCCATAGGCTCCCTTGGCGACGTCACTCTGCTGCTGGTTGGATGTGTTTCCCATGCGTCAAATGGCAAAAATATTCCTTCCCTTTCCCACAGCAAGCGCTGGCCAATCAATTCATTTGATCCCATTGCATTTATTTCTCCTGATAGGATTTCACATGACACCATTCCCTACTCCCTGCTAGAGGGACAAGTACTTTTCTTCTCTGCTTCTTTCCTCTTGGAGGATTGGGAATATCTGCAGGGCACCCTCCTCTCATGGTGGCCAGATCTCCCAACCCCTTCTCCTCCGGTGGGCAGTGTCCTAGGGTGAAACTCCCCCGGTTCCCTCCCATCTGCGGCACATTGCCAAGGCAGCAGCACATGCGGTACAGGGGTCTTCTCCACGTGCTATTTCCACGCGTGCAGCAGCAGACTTTACGTCCCTGCTGTGCATGCTCACACCGGAGGCTGATACGGTAAGGACTCGTGCCTGGTTACTTATTTATCTGCAGTGAAATCCAGCTCCGGCTGAGTTAGGCCCCATGTGGTCCCCATGATGTCCTCGAGAAGGCTGCTCCGGCGATCCCCACAGCGTCACCGACAATGGCACGCTCGGAGCGGGAACACTCGTGATCCCACACTCTCTGCCAGGTCTTTTACTCCTGGGAGAGGCTAGAACGGAGCAGCACAGTCCTCAGTGGTTCACACTGCCAAAATCCAAACCATCTAATTGAGCAACAAATGCCTTATTTGCGCTCATGCCTCGAGCTGACCAGAGCAATCGTCGTGGAGAGCCACTGCTGCAGAAAACTGAAATCACCAGAGAAAAAATTATGACACACTTGGGAGGACAATGCCAACTAGCTGAAAGGAATGGGTAAATAAAGGCAATTATCAAGCGCAGTATTGGAAGGCAAAAGCTTCATTTGCCAACTCTGTTTTCGCACTGGTCTTACCTAGACACGTCGTTGGCCAACAGGCTCGGCTGTGTTCAGCAATAGGGCACCAATATTTATTTCAGAAATAAAAAGGCCTTGTAATTCATTTGTAAGGCTGCACATGGTTAATTCCTGATGCCTTGTAAATGCTAATTATGAAAGAAGATGTTAAAGGGTTCCTTAGGAAATCAATACTTTATTATACAATAATTGCATCTGCAAGTTTAATGCTCTTCATAAGACTTCAAAAGAACAAAAGAGGTTGGGGGGTCAGACAATGCAAATGGTGGCTGCATGACCGGGAAAGTCATCAAGAATCTGAGGCCTAGTAAAATGCCCAGATGTCATTAAAATATTTTCTGAAGTACAACACTTATTATGGAAACCAAACTGCTAGTACATCTGTCTGGATGACACTTTGGCCCAACGTCGGAGATAAACCTGGTCACATTTCTAATTGAAATGGCTGTTCCGCTCTCCTCCAGGGCTTTGATTATCCCTCTGTCCGAGTGATTTGTTCCTCTCAGGAGCAGCATTTCGATTCCGCTCCCCCTCATCTTCCCTTGGCTCCTGCCCAGTTGTTCCAGCTTTCAACATCAGAGTCAGTGAGGAGCTACTGTTAGGGTTATAAGCCCCGGAGACAGGATATAGCTGAAAAATCATTCTTCCAAGAATTTCTGGGTCACTGTCTAATTGATACTAGCATTAGCATGCTTCATATTCATGTCCCGGCTCCACGGGCAGTGCTTACTCTGCACCCAGCCATGTAGGACTGCTCCAGGCGCTGCGCGGGAACCCGGAATAACGCTCCTGCATCAGCCCGGGAACACAGCAGCCTCGGGAGCTTTCACAAGAGCAAAGTAGAAGGAAAAAGAGTCCGGCTTCTCTTGCAATCATCAGTGCAGCAGTGTATTTTGCTTTGTTTTTTTTTCACTATATGCTTTTAAAAAGAAATATTTCATGTTACTTAGCCTATCCATTTGCATAGAAAACCACAAGGTATTTCCATACATCATGATGTTTAAAAATATATATATTTTAATTCTTACAGGCTATAAAAATCCAGGGACTTTAAAGGACTTCAAAGGAAGTCAGTTTAAGATTCCATATGTTATAAAAGGAGTCCAGACCCTGTTCACAAATTAGACATTCTTTCACACCAGCAAAGTTTTTAGCAGGTAGTGCTGTAATGTATTCTTTGCTGAGAAAAGGGATGAGGAGCACTGATTCATAAAACAATCTGTGCATTTAACCTGATAGGGTAAGATGCTATTGCACGAGCTCCTTGGGACAGCCAAAGGCAGGGCCTTGCAGTCAGCAAACGAGTCACATATAAAAACGCGTAGGAGGGGACAGGATGCTGAACTGTGGTAACCACTCCTAGTGATTCACCTTTCTGGCACGGTACCTCGCCAGCACATCCAGAATGCAACCAGAGCACCATGTGCCCCCAAAAAGTGATTAAAAGAGGACAAGATGCACACGCATGCGTGCAGGCAGTGCTCCCACGTGCAAGGACAGGCACTTCTGCGCAGTCGTAATGATCTCCATGTGGCTCTGCAGACAGAGCACAGCAAATCTGCCTCAGAACAACAGCCACATGGAGAGCAAGGTGGCTGCAAGAATCTCATTTTTCAGGTCTTGGTTGAATACGGAAAACTCCCCAAGAAAATCCTGGCTCATTGAAAACTCCTCCTCCCAAAGATTCCTTTTGCTGGCACTTGCCCAAGATCAGCATACCATACTCTCACTGCAAGGAGTGGCATTTCACTGCTTAACATCCACAGCTTACACAGAAGAAACCTCAGGTATCCAGGGGAGGAAAAAAAAAAAAAAAAACAGCTAAAATAAGCAGCCTCAGCATCAAACCTGACCTCACTCAGACCCATTACGCGGGAAGAGAGATCCCTATCTCACCCATGAACACTCCCCATTGCTACATGGCCTTTCTCTGTATAAGAAGCTCCATTTGGCACCTTGCAGCCTGTTGTCAGTCAGAGCAGGGAACAGAAGTGACCCAGCCAACCCCACAGCCGAGATTTCCTAATGGCACCACTGGCGATCGGGATAGGCTTTTTCAACACAACTTGACATCTGGATAGGCACCAAGCTAATAATGCTAGGTGCCCGCATCTTGCTGAAACCCCAGTCAGGAGCACCATTGTGGAAACAGCAAGAGCTGGAGCCCTCGGAAAATCCGGCCTTTGTTGTGAAATCTTCCGAAAATCCAAGGCTGCAAGTGAGCTTTAAGGCGACAGCTTTTTCAGATTTGGACACAAGATAATTATCATCTCGGGGGACCAGGCAATTAAATTAGAAGCTTAATTCTAAAGTAACTGGCCAGACTTTAATAGGAATAGATAATGATGCTTACCCCCAAATTTTCCTTTCTTTCAGTGACAGCATCCACAGATCGTATCCAGGATCTTCATGAGTGTCTGGAACCCTGAGGACAAAACCCAGGCTTGTCAATCACTGTCACAAGCATAACACTTCTGCTAAGAAAGTCTGTTCTCTGAGACGTCTCAAGAGTTATGAGTGAAAACACATCCTTCTGACAAGGAACAGCCTTCCCACAGTCAAACCCCGACCCTGCATGCACTTATTGGAGAGCACGAGAGCTCCTCAACTGGTCACTAGTCCACCATGTGCAACTACCCAAGGAGAGGAAATGATCAGGTTAATCCTTGCATATTTTTTCCAATCTTCTGCCCAGTAAAAGCCACAGGGGTACCCGATCACGAGACAAGGTGTGGGAGAAAATGAGGTTGGCTTTGGAAGCTGGGGTGTCAGCAGCCACAGGCATCATCCTGGGGCTCTGCGGACACCTTGCCAATGGCTATCCCCGCTCCTGCTGTTGGCAGATGTGGATCCCAGGGAGAACACGCACGCTCATCAGATTCCGCAGGGTAAAGTGGTGTTATCCCAAGCACAAGTTGAGAGGGAAAAAAGGAAACAACTGCTTTCCAATGGAATGACACATACGTGCACACACATTCCCAACACAAAGCCCTGACTGCTAAAGCAAACCCTTTGGATTCCTTGATGGCTATTAGAGTGCCTTATGAAACATGCCATTTAAATGGGGAACAGAAGAGGTGCTTTTCTTCTTACTTTTCTTCCTTCTTTCTTTGATTTTTTTTCTATACAAAGTTCTATACAAAGCTTTGAGACCTCAGAAGGTCTCGTTTAATGAAAGACAAGATTATCACGTCCCGTTCTGGCTTCATGAGCATGAGTTGTAGCTAAATACAAGCATTGCTAGGCTCACTATGGGACCGTAATAGTTGGCCACTCAACTCTGGTATAAACCTGTTGAATGATAGCAGATGCCTCATGCATGGGTTTTGGACAGCCTTCTTCAGCTATGAAGTCTTTTCCATGCCACTTTGAACATAAAGAGAGCATCAACTTCAACTTATAATTGTCTGTTTTCTGTCATTTCTGTCGCAACTTTACCACTGCCACTGTCATCTCAAATTTGGCTGAAATTAGAGATTTTTGTAAAAAATAAGCTTTCACTGCTTGCTAGAAGAGCCAACACATTCCTCTAACTTTAAAGCAAAAATTCCTGAGGAAAGAGTTGTTTTGGAACAGAGACCTCAGCAGCGGCTTCAGCTGAAGCGCTGGAGAACTTGGAGGTTGAACTGATTATAGAGAAAAGCAAAACCCACTTCAACACCATGCTGAAAAGTGAACACCAGGGGGTGGCGGAAGAAGAAAGAAACAAAAGGAAAAGTTAGCAGCATTCTAATTTTTCCCTGTTGCCTTAATTTAAAGATTTTATAAATAACACATTTTTAAAGATTCCTTTTTTTCCCATGAAGCCTGCAGAAAGCATCCTGCTGCACTGCAGCGTTCGTCTTCGTACAAATGGAGCAGTTCCATAAAAACTAGCTCTGTTGTAAATCTAGATTCACAAAAGTCGATTTCAAAGTATCATTTTTTCCTCATTCTATACGTGAGAAAACTGAGTTTATGCAAATTGCCCAAAGTCACTAACAAGGCAACAGTGCAATCCCAATGTTGTCTCCCTCTTCTCACTTTCCATCACATTTTACAGGAAGAGAAATTAAGGAAAAAAAGGGAAGGGAGAGACCTGCACTGGGCTCTCCCAATGGCACGAGTTTCCCTGTTAGAAAACAGCCTTTCTTGGAAGAGAACAGCCTTGCGAGACCAGCCTGGTCAAACTTGGCCAGTTTTTTTTACAGCTTTACAGCTATTGCCTTCAGTAGGGCACGAGGACACCTAGATTGACTTTGATTTGGAAAATTACTCTTAATAGTTCATGGCATTTTAGTCCATCTTTAGCACCTAAAAGAGATGTTCCACCTTTATTTTCTACCATAGAACAGGCCATAGGTCCCTGGTTGCTCTCTGTTCATGCTTCAGTAGAGCACTGTATTACTCTACTTCTTCCATCTTTGCCATCACCTGCTTGGGACTTCCACACTTGACAGGCTCAGGTTGCACCTAAAGAAGATGTAAACTCGGCTTCTGACAGCAGTGCTCTGTTTGAAAATAGAGCTTTGAAAATAGTGCAGCAATCGGAGCATGTGTCACCATAGGATGGCCCGGGAGAGCTGGGGCTGCTGTTAGCACCCAGGCAGCTAAGCCAAATCCAGCTGAAGAACGTCCCTCTCCCACACTGCCAAGGTGGGGAACGCCTTGAGAGAAAACTCCTTCCATGAGATTTTAGAGTTATTTTTCTCAAAACCGAGCCTAAAAGAGTCTCATTTAAGAAGTAAAACTGAGCAGTTCTCACCCTTTTTCCAGGCAAAGCGATATGTGAAGGCCTGGCAAAACCAGGTCAAGATTTAATCCGATAGAGCAAGCAGAAATTTAAGGTGCACGAGCCCCGTCTTCATGGAGGTAATTACTAGGTCAAACCACAAAAAAATGATGCACTGATGATAAAAGACCCAAAGGGATCTACAGTCTTTATATAAATTTTGAGCAGCTCCTATGAAACTATCATCATTCCCCAGCACTGCAGTTTACAGCCTGACAATGCGCTGAATCCTGTGTGAATTCACCGGGAAGGTCCATACAAATATTCCCAGGTGGAAATTAATACCTGATCTTTGGCTACCTCTTGTGGTGTAAAAATCCAAAGAGAGGAATTAAGGTTTGAAGACATAAAAGCACTGCACAACCGATGAGTTTGTTGATTATTTCTAAGGATAAAACCAGTTCTTATTGTATATAGGAAGTCTAGAAGATCTTGCTATGAAAATGTGTGTCAGGTACAAGCAGAGTGAACATTTCTGTAACCTCACGCCCATATCTGTTTTCAGTGGTTCAAAAGGAGTGCAAAAAAACATATTTTTATACTGGAAGAAAATAACACACTCCATCCCTGAGTCTTTTATCCAATTTTGTGAAGACCTTAAGTGAGAACACTGCCCATGGCACTGAAGGAAAATGCTACACGAATTGCATAAAACTATCCCTTCAGTTTTTCAAGGCAATGTAAGGAAACAGAAGATGCGAAGCTAAGGGGACCCGAGAGACTTTGTTTCCTTGTCTTTCAGGACAGTTCAAATACACGGGGAGAACAAGAAAATAGAGGGCAAATAAGAAAAAAACAAAAAGATGAATAAAAGCTTCCCCTGCTCCCTTCTCCTCATGCATTGTTCTGCAAATATTTAATGCTACTGGATGAGTTTATGATCGGGGAGAAATCTGGGAAACTGCTGTTCACACAAGCTGAGCAATGACAGCCCAGGGCTACGACAGCCGCCGCGCGGCAAGAACGGTCCCACATAAAATGCACCTCAGCAGCCACCAGCAACTATGCGGACAGGAAAGGTGCAAGATCTGCAGCCCCAGGGAGCCGTAATGCAGCACAAATGTATGCTGAGCCGTGCATGCCGAGCCGTGCACATCCGCACGCTCGGAAACGCAGTCTGTCAGCTGACACTTCAGCGAGTGCCTGCAAAAAGCAGAAGGGAGAAGACCAGGAGTGAGAAACGGAGCTTTCTCAGAATCTAATGGTGGAGCCAAGCTCTGAGTTGGATAGAAAAAGCAAAAGGATTCTCAAAGTGAGACAAAACACCCAGCTAAGCAGCACGGGGACAGCACCAGCACAGCCCCGGCCGGGCTCGTACCTTCTTGCTAGGGCAAGTCTACTTTGTGCAAACTCAAATCTTCCCTCCGTCACTACAGCAGTAATTCAGAAACCAGCAGTGCTGCCTGACTGACAGCGACCCGTCCAAGAGAACCCCAATTTGTATCACTTTTGCCCGTGTTTTCGTCAAGCAGGCCTGAGGAGTTGGGTTCCAGTGCAGCGATGCAGGCAGGGCAAGAAACTGGACACCATGATACCAGGGATGGGGCAGCAAAGGAGACCTCCTTGCGGGGCCTTTCAAGGAAATAAAGGGGAAAAGGGAGAACTTTGGGTTCTCGTGAGCAAGTAGCAGCTCGGCAAAGCTGGCGCGCCGGCCCTTCCCACAGGAGCATCCCTTGGGAAGCGCAGCGCTCCCGCCCAGCGCTCCTGCACAGCCGCACACAAGGACGGACCATTTCATCACGGTCCTGAAAGCCGCTACCAAATGTGCCGAGGAAATTGCGGGCCCAGGATGGAGGCCAGCTGAGACCACAGCCCACGGGGTCAGGTATCATTAGTGCCAAGTGAACCGGCTCCAGATGTCCCGCACGCTGCTCAGGAGGAGACGAAAGCGCTGCTATAAACGTGGGCAAATCGTCACCCTTTTCTAATCAAACCTGTCCTAAGCCCAGGTCAGGGAAAGCATCCAAGCGTGGGCTTGAGCGCCTTTCAGGCTCCTTTTATTCAGGAAAGCGCTCAAAGCACGCATCTACCTGCAAGCACTTGCTGGCTAACAGTGAAAACCGCAGGGGAAATCTTCATTACGAAGAGAAAACAAAAGAAAAAAGTGGTAAGATGTCACTGTCTGATGCACTGCCTTATCCTCTCTCACCAGGAAAGCTGGGGAATAAACACGGAGTGACACGAGGCGGCTCCCAGGCCCTGCACATTCTGCACAGTACTATCCTTGGGCTTACTTATTGTATTACCTCAAATGCAGCGAAGAAGTACACGAATAATCCTGTCCCAGCCGTCATGGGGACACTGTGCAGGCTGTCCCTGTCCCCATGCGGGTGATTTGTCTTTCAGCACCCGAAGAACCATTTCCAGCCGTTTCTGGCTCACCCTGTGACTTCGCATCTCTGGCCTAATACCCTGTTTGTCCTTATCAAAAGCCACAAATCGGAATAATAAGCTAGAAAGTTGCTTGCTAACAAACCCAAAAGTTGCAAAGGCAAATTGTCATTAACTATTTGATTAATACAAGTTGAATTCCATCTTGAGGAGGCAAAGGTGCCTCCCTGGGAAATACCCTTCTGCACCAGTTATTCTGAGGTGTTATTTCTGATTAATTATGCTCTTGCTCCATTAGAAAACTGATGGCCAACTTTGCATCTGTCTCTTTGCCTTATGTCTTACAGAGACAGTAGCCATAAAAAATTCACAGAGGCTGAATGAAGAGATGGTCACCGTGTCCGAGATGCTGCTGCCCTGGGAATAGGTACTCTGTCCAAAAACGAAGGCTACAGAAACATGGGCTGATTAATCACCAAATCTGCCCAGGTAGAGGTGCGATTCTTCATCCACAAATCGCACCCAGGGTTTAACGCAGTGGAATTATTAACAGTTCCATGAAAAAACACCAGATGCCTCCTCGGTTTTACGAAGGCAAATAGTCCTGTCGGAACCGAGGGGAAACTCACTGCGGTTAAGTTAGACACATGCATAAGAACGGACAGGATCAGAGCCCCAGCTATAAATATTTATGTCAGCAGTGCAACATGGGCTCAAAAACGCATTCACAAAACAAAGCACAACGCAAGGCTCCGAAGTGCAGGCTACTCCAGAGAGTTTCAGTGGGAGGCTCTCCTTTCCTAGGACCCTTTGCAAACCTCCTCTTCTATTATTTTAGTAAAGCCACCACTACTATTTCTGCAGCATTGGTCAATAGTGCCAAAAAGAATTCAAAAGAAACAGAAAATATAATTTTAAAATATCCTTGTTGCTACCGTTGTCAAAATGTTTTCAAGTTCTGTCTTTATTTATTATAAAAAAGGTGTTAAAGGAGTTTGACTTTGGGGGCCTAATGCAGCTAACACGAACACAAACTAGGCAAATTCCCACCTCTCCCTTACAGATGTAAAATTAGATGTGGGTGACTAATGCAGATAAAAATATTCATTCGCTTCAGTCAAACGATCTGGATTCCTTGCAAAAATGTTTTGAGGAAGCAAATGCCAAACGAATGCCATTATTTATTTGGAAGAGCATTTCTGTACATCCAATTATGGAGTGGAAAGGGCAGCAGGTGACTCCTGTGGCCAGTCAGGTGTGGAACAGCTGATTCACAGAGGAAGAATATTTAAGAAGAACTTTATGAAATCCATTTTTGCTCAGAACATGTAAAACAGAAACAAGAAAAGAGGTGATGGAGGGAAAAGATGGAGTTAGCAAAACAAATGCTTCATTCCAGCCAGGAGAGGTTGTTTTCTCCTCGGTTTAGAGGAGTTTTGATCAGGTCCCTCCTGTTCAGCTCATTCTTGAAGGCCTGCACAAACCTGGGGATGGCACCTTGTAGGCAGATCTCAGGCACTCGGACTTTTAAAGCACGGCAGGATCAAGTCCTGCAGAGCATCAAACATAACTTGCAATTAAAATAATTTACATGCTGCCAGCAAGTCAGCTATAGCAAGCACATCAGGTTCCCAGCATGGATTTCAATTTGCTTTAAAATTACTCAAGGATAGGAGCTCACATTTTTCAGCATCATCCTAGTTAGCCTAGGAAAAATGCGCGACCCAGATGACAGCTCTTTGACTGGAAGGAGGAGGGGTGGCTCTCACTTGTAGGTGTTCATGTCCTCATGGTGCCGGGATTTCCGCGTGATCGCAAACCTCCACGCCGCGCACACGCCAGCAAGAACACAGCACCCTGCAGGAAACACAGCACCCTGCAGGAGAAACAGCCCAGAGAGCCCTTCCGGAGCGAACGTCCCGTTCTGCTCCCGTGGACAGAGCTGCAGCCTCGGCATTTTTTGTATTATATCTGCAGAACTTTGTATTTAAAATTTTGCAGTGGAGCAACCAGCATACTGAGTTTCATTTGTGCTGCATTACTCAACCTAGTTGAAAAGTCAATAACGTATCCCATTTTGGACATGGCAAAGGTTTACATGTTGTCTATAATGCTGTAAGAATAATGCCTAAAAATATTAATTCATAGGACGGCATCTAAAACAAGTAAATCAGAAGTTATTAGCCTGGATTCCAGGCAGGCTTTGGGTGGAATAACGTGTGTTCTTGATCTCCTCGGACGGTGGAATCAGGAGGGAGATATCTGACTAGATGGGATTTTGTACATCTGTCAGCTAAATCAGAGATCCAAATGCAAAACCCAGCATGTAAGAACATTATGTGGATTTGTGGCCCTCTCCTGAGGATTTGGGGTCCATAAACCAATGAATGGATTACAGAGGGACATAGTTATAGTATTTTCATCTGTGACAGATACTGCTGCAGCTCCAGCGTGGTTCACAATGCTGGAAGAAAACCCACGCCCATCCGCTGTGCTCAGGCCCCTTGGAAACACACAAGGCAAGGGCTGGTCAGCACGGAGAGATTTTAAAACATGTGCTAAAATTAGGGTAGCATCTCACCCAGAAAATCCAGACTCCTGGGATCAGAACAAGCACAGCTTGGGATGTTTTTTTCCTCTTTCCTACTTATTCTGTATATGAATCTGTATGGAAGAGACTTTGGTTGGACACCCTGAATCAGATGTGACTGAGCAAGACTCAGGCAAAGGACTAGCTCCGAATGAGCCGGAGGAAATAACCAACCTCCCGACCTCGCTGGTGGATCCGTCCTACCAATACGGTCCATACTCCAGGAGGAAACCACAGCAGTACCAGGAGCACAAGAAACTGGACTAGATGGGTCCCAGAGCAGCATTTCAACCCCATGTTCAACAAATCGCAGCAGTTTGCTGGAGATCGCAGAGGGCTTTATTCACCCCAGCACCGTACTCATCCCCGTGTATTCATTTTACAGGCGAAGAGCTAGGAAAGCAGTACATGACCACCCTTATCCCACCACATAATGCACAGATCTGCGCTTGACCAACTGCCCGAGTCTGTGCACATCCGCAGCGAGGGAACTCTTTGTTCCCGTGGTCCCTGGGAATCACATCATTGGAAAAAGCCCTATTTGTTTCCTTCAGATCCCATTCAGAAAGAGCCATTTTAATTTGAAATTAGGACCGACGTTATTTGCACCGTGACAAGATATTATCTGTTTTTTTTTTTTTTTACTGAGCTCACCTGTTTATGTTTAATAAAAATGCTCTTTTGTAGCTCATGATGGGCTAGAGAATTCCCAAACCATTCAAAATACTTTAAAGTTCTTTTGGGACATAGCCAGATACTTAATATTGTATTACATTTTATAGTTGTCACTTAATCAAGCTATTTAATATTATAGTACATTTTAAAACTGTCACTTAATCACATTTTCTTGACCCTTTTATGTGAATTAAAGATCACTGTAGATAAAAAATGGCATGCTTTAGTTTAAATAGATTCAGTATGTCCAGTTTGACAGTTACTTCTGAGACATTAAAAGAATTTTCTGTGATTAATGCGACCCCCACATGTTACATAGTATAATGTTCCATTTCTCCAACCATTAGAGGAAACAGCATCAGACAGAAGGAGCCAAAACGGATCCAACTGTATGTAAAATGAAGCAAGTCAAAGTAAAAGTACAGCTATGCACGGTGTATTATGAGACTGAGTTAAACCAATTGAGTATTTTTCTTTTCCTTCCCACTTAAAGGGAAAAAAATGTTCAGTAATAGCATTATAAGGTCACATTCCACAACAAAAGAAAGCATCTTAGTACAGCTTGCTCAGAGAGGAATAAATGTGCTTCATGTTATGATAGGTGAGCAGAACTATGCATGTTTAATACAAGTGATTGGTAACCATGAATTCTAATTTGGGAAGAAATCTGGCATAGGCATTTACTCACAAGAACAAAAAAAAATGCATAAGAAAAGCCCATCCCCAGAACCATTTATGAACCATTTATAATGGCAACCACGAGCATTTTATGTGGTTGATCCAGAATTGCGTCACTGAAAGATTTTATGCTTTTAAGTCATACACAGTAAATTACATTCTCTCACAGGCATGTTTAAAAGTACCATCCTTTGCTGTAACCTTGGCCCTCGGATGCTATTTAATTCATCTAACTATAATTGTTCTTCCTTTGTACCCTCGTCTTGCATCAGATTTGCCATGCTTGTTAACAGCTGTAAGCGCTGCCTGAACGTTAGAGCATTCTGGAGGCTTTTCTTGATAGTTTTAATTACAATAATACTATTTAATACATCAAATAGGACACTGTACAACAACACTGATCTTGCGTTTGACAGCAATTCTGTTGGATAACAGAACAGGGTTCAGTGTAACCAAATCAGCAGCAGTAATTCATTCCTCGATGTTCAATTAAAAGCTGCGTGTGTTCAGCACCTCTGCAAACAGGGAACAGCAGAGCCAGGTAATCAAGACGCGAGAGGAGCCCACACAAAAATCAGGATGTTGACGGAGGAGAAGAACAGTTCCAAATTATGAACAGGAGCTGCCCGTGAGATGCATATGGGCATGAAAATACATCTCTTCAGAAACAAGAGGAAATGAAGTGAATTAGCAGTGCCCACGCAGCATTATTGTCACCTGCTGACCCAACACCATGTCGTTTTGCACCAGGCCAGTGCTCGTGCCCTCCCCGACGTGCACAGGGCTACCAGCAGCTCGGAGAGAAAGATCTTGGTCCTTGAACTGAGGCAAAGCACCAGCTCGGGCAGCTCCTGCTGTCCCTCTCACCACTCCTGCTGACGGTGGCACAAACTTCTGGCCTTCTTGACAGGGCCAAAGCTTCTGCCCGCTGCGACAAGCCTTCCCTACGCCCTAGCTCTGCAAAACTGGATATGGTGTGTAAAAGTCTGCAGACTCATGAAGAGCTTTGGGTAACTACAAGTGCCCTGGCAATGCCATGCAGCTACCTGCAGCTAATGCAGCCAATGCAGCTAACAGCAAGGCTCCAAAAATGAAAGGAATCACAGACCTTCTGAGGGAGCGAAGAGCGCAGAGACCCAGGTGCAGAAGCTCCACGTTAACCCAGCTCATCCCGCAGCAGGATGCTCTGCCCAGCCTGAACACCAGCACAGCAGCAAAGGCGACAGGTATTAGAGTTACCACCCCTCGGTAAAATCATATTCTCCTTTTGCTTCATCCCTTCTTTCCCCTTCTTGTTTATCATCAGCATTTTGGGATCTTTTCTTCAAGTAGGTTGCAAGCTCCCTGGGACACAAACCAGGTCATCATTGTGTCTTCATAAATGGATCATCGCAAGGGGCCAAAATTGTGTCAATGCTGCTCACAGCCTTTGGGAACAATATGACTAAATTGCCCTTCAGTTGCAACCCAAAATTATAGGCATGCTGCGTGCACTATTTTGCAAGCCATTGTTTTGCAACGTGGAAATATGCAAGTGAACATGATACTTGAGCAACATAATTCATTTTCCATTCATGAGCCACAATGGGTATCTCATGGCACTGTTTGCTCTCCAGTTGCAAATGTGAACTTGCATACCAAGTTGAGCAAATGGGCTCTCGTTCACGTTGTTTCATTAAGCTCTTGGACTACACTCTAAGCCCTAGAAGAAAGAATTACAATTGCTGTTGTCTCTGAAAACCAACGAAATTCCACAAGAACTGAGGAACTCAGACCTAGACTGTGCGTGCAGGCTCCCGGCATGACCTCTCGCCGTGTTTGCTGCTGCTCTTCTTATCGCTCCTCACGCCGGTGCTGCATGGGGGATCAAAAGCGAGAATTATATTTTACAGCCACATGCAGTACAAACCCTCATCTCAGCTTTTGGGGAATGTTCTTCTGACCTTACGGTCTGAAAAGTTTTAGCACAGCTTTGTTTTAATTTCTTTTTAACTTCTCACTCAAATATCTCATGTACAACATTATTATAATTCTTCTCCCAGCTTTATACTTGCCAATTCCTCTCTTATTCTTTTGTTCTTGGACTAATCTTTCCCTTTGGATTAATGAAGTCCTTTGTAGTTTCTCTTCAAATCTTAGGCTAGATTCCTTTGTGGCTTTTTTTTCCCCCCTAAACCCGATGGGGTCTTTTTATCATGAAAATTATTAATACTTCCAGTGCTTCTGGCATGGTCCTGTCAGCTCTAAAATCACAGAATCACAGAATGCCTAAGGCTGGAAGGGACCTCTAGAGGTCATCTAGTCCAACCCCC
>JAUBNY010000257.1:238228-289847 GCA_032275445.1 Crypturellus soui | reverse complement strand
TGCACATGCAGGGCCACCTAGAGCACCTGGCACAGGACTGCATCCAAGCGGGTCTTGAAGATCTCCAGAGAAGGAGATCCCACAACCTCTCTGGGCAGCCTGTTCCAGTGCTCTGCCACCCTCACCGTCAAAAATGCTCCATTATTATTTCTGATCTTAAGCTGTTTTCTCCCAACCCAGGAATATTGGCAAATTACCGACCTATAGCCAAGCTTTTATAGGGAAGGTCTTGCATCAAGTGGTAGCCTCTCAAGTGCTTAACCATCTAGTAATAATCTTTATGACAAATGGCCTCCTGGTTTGGAGTTATGCCTGGTTTGCTATGCACGGTGCTAAGAGAGCGTCCCCTAAAGTGGTCAACAACACTTTATAAAACCCTGCCGCACGTGTCATGGCCTCTTACCAGCCCCTCGCTAGATCCTGCGGCTCTCATGTCCCTCCCTGACCACGTGCAAGGTTATAGAACGCAGGTTGGCTCGTTCAGTTTGGAGGCCTCAGCTGGTCACTGGAATTATGGCTCATCGGCAGAGAGCAGCACGCAGCAGCACCTTCTCACGATCTGCTCCCGAATGTCACTGCACCCGCTGTTCACGGTGAATTGAAACGTTAGAGCTACTAGTGCCCCTTGCACCCACCTTGTCCAAATATCTTGTTCCTGTAGCTACGTTTTGGGTGGTCTGGCTTCTTACCGCAAGGCAGTTTCCTCTCTCTCTTCCTTCAGTTACCATAGCACCTTTGCTGCCCTGTGGCAGCTGAAAATTGTATTTTAAGCAATAGTCAGACTTCCTGAATAGCGACTTTCCTGAATTTGGGGAAGTCAGCTCTTTCCATCAACAGCATGCCTAAAAATCAGTGTAAACTACAAAGCAAGACCACGCCAGGAAGCAAAATATTCCACGACAGGTTCTGTCCTGGTCACCCTATTCAGTTTTGACTGAGTGGAAATTTTGCAGCCAAACAACTTCTCACCTCCCAGCCACAATTCACGGTGTTTAAAAATTGCCCCATCATGGCCAGAGATTTTGTCACGGCTTTCACCAGAAACAACACAACCAGAAACAAACGCAGATGACAAGAATTGTGATAGATGTTCTTGCTTGATGCAGCAATCCTCCCTCTGCGGAAAATGAGCCACAATTGAGAGTGGTGAGTATTTATTGACAAATCTCCGTTTGCTAAAATGGGAATGCTGGAGGAGGAGGTGGCTGAGGAAGCTTGTTCTCTTAATGAGAAAATCTTTAGCTTGTCCGCAGACAATGATATTCCTCTGTTTCTCTCTAGACTACCATCTTAAAAAAAATATATAATGGCTTCTAATGGTCAATAAGCACATTTTTTAACTGAAAACATAGAATGATCGTGCTTATAAAAATGACTTTTTAATGTGCAGCTGTATTTATCTCCATTGGGCAATTTGCCATATTCCCCAAGCATAATCTAAAAGAGGAGACAAACATCACATTTACATCAAATGTAGAAATGTGGCAAATGCCCACTTTGCCCTAATGCTGTTCTCCTCCATGCCCACAAGAAGGAGTCTCCTTCCCCATCTTCAGCACTCACTAACGTGATTAATTCGAGGCAAATGAGTCTTCCTGCCCTTATATCAAGCCTCCTCTCCTCTGCCAGGACTATGCATTAAAAGACCAAGTCTGCAGGCTCTAGGCTTCCACCAAGGACCAGGAGCAGCACGAGCGATTCAGGCACTCCAGCAAAGGCAGTCAAACCAGGCGAGCACTTTTTAAGGAAGACCAAGCTTCGAGGTCGGGCTGCTGGTCACTCAAGGGCACCGCGGGCGGGATTTCCATTTGCCCACATTCCCCTGGAATTGCTTGCTGCAAGGTTACGGAAACATCACAAACCAAGCTCACCCACACACGCATTTTTGACGTTTCACAGATGAACTTTGAGCATTATTAACTGCATTCTCCAGTGGGCCCCAAGCAAACGCAGCACTTGCTCACGGCAGAAAGTTATTCACTGCAGAAGGAGGCATTTGCCTCTAACCTTGCGCCCAGGCAGTGCTGATGAGGGAGGGGAGCAAACTGAATATTAAAAAAAAAAAAAAAGACTGCCTCAAGAATAATATCATGTACAGATTTAATCATAATAAAAAAATGATCTGCAAGTAATTTTAGTCATTACTACATCTGCTCAGAGCTGTGGGTAATCATTATGTACGAGTGAATTAGATTCAGGATCGCAGGCCTGATCCTGGCTTTTCTGGAGTAAACTCTCCTCATGTTAACAACGTCCCTGGGTGCAGCGGAGCCTCTCTGCTCTCAGGGACCCGCTGCTCTCATGGGGACTCCTTCCACCCGGCCTGCCTTTACCTTTACGAGCTAATTACAAAACAGAGCCTCAAAACTTACGAAGACTGAGTGAAACATCAAACCCACAATTCAAAAAGCAGAGCTTTCGCGACAGCAGTGGAGCTCCAATCCCTCCCCTTCTCTCTGCATCCCTGGCCTTCATACCATACCTGAGACATGGGAGCAATTCATAGCACAGAGCGTGGAAGTCGAATCCTGCCTCCTGCAGGTGAGGATCCTGTTCACAAAGGGGCATTTCTAAAAGGCAGAACTGGAGCCGAACAAACTCCAATTGGATCAATAGCCAAAGGAATATGAGCAAAAGAAATAAGTGAAATTTCTTTTTGGACAGCGGTGCCAAGTGCTAGACTCTACAGTTTCTCACATCATTGTGGAGAGCTACCCAAGAGCCAAAGAGAGAGCAGGCTCCAGAACTCCTGTGCTGACTTCTGTGCATGGCTGAGACAAAGAATAAGAACCAGGTCCAAACATATCCTCAGTGCAAGGGCAGATTTTAACGTTCTTACAGACCAGGGGCCTGTAGGAAGGCACTGAATTATTCCCTGTGGGGTCACAGTAAGACGTGGTACTCCCTGAACACAGGTGCCATTTTTCATGTCTTTTCCACGGTGGAAATTCCATTGCAAAGGGTCTGTGGGCAGCAGGAGCAAGCTGGAATTCACTTCCAGGGAGGAAAGACTGTGCCCTGGGCTAGCGGGGCAGAGCCCGGGCTCCCACAGAGGACAGGATTCCCCTGGGTGCAGAAAACCTATCACATTTATCTCCTTTTAGCCCCTTTCATGTGCAGCTCACCACAACAAAGGTGGCTCCGATTTACCTTTTATAAGTTGTTCTGTATTCTTGCTTCCTGTCCAGATCCAGTAATATCTCTGGATGGAGTATTCATAAAAGTTGCACTGAAAACTGAGGAATTAAAAGAGAATGAGCAAAAATAGTGGGTGCATGCACCACACAGCTGAAGATAATACATCTATATGTGTTTATACATATTTATATACACACATAAATCTCCCCACCACCCACATCTCTGCACTTATGCTTTAACTACTAACATAGGTAATTGGGAGCAGTAACACAAATGATCTTTTTTTTTCGAAACAGAGATGAGCTGGTAAGCGTAATCAAAAGATGAGGATCATTTTTCTAAAGAAGAGTGAGAGCAATGTCGATGACAACAAAACACCCTGAGAATTATGACAACAGTGTGAGAAAGCAATCACTAGAGAAATCCTGATAGATGAGGAGCTTACAGTTTTAAATGCCTTAAAAACAGTACAAATAAGTCTAAATTTGAACAGAATTCTAGGCACAATTGGATTAGAAGGGAAAAATTCAACCAAATTGTTAAACTTCCACTACGGAACTTGTAAGTGGTTTATCTAGGCAGAGCTATAAAATGAATAAAACAACAGGAAAAAAAAAAAGGATTGAACTTTTGCTGTCAGTAAGAAACCCAAATCACGGATGAGAATATTATGAACGCCGCGTAAAGAGCTCTGTGAAACATCCTCCAGTGAGCAGGAACTAACGACAGATGAACGTGCACATGTAATTGAACATGCAGAAAGGAAAACCAACATCCCAAGAAAGGAAACAGACAAGCGACGTTAGCTCAGGCTAACGTGCAGGAGATGCATTGCAAAGAGAAAAGGCAAATTCCTGAAAAAAGCAGGTTATAAAATAGATTTCCTGTTCAGGCGCACACATATTCCTCACTAAACTATGAGGGGAGCACGAGCCATGCGGAGGGCTCCACAGACCCAACCACATCACGCTTGCCTGGTTTGGGGTTTAATTCCCAACCTCAGGCCCCATGTTGCTCCCCTCTTAATTGCTGGCAAACTTCCCTTTTGCTTCCCAGAAAATGAGTCCGAGCTCTTGCAATTTCACTTGCTCAAGAAGAGCTTAAAAAGTGAAAAACAAAACCCAAAGTGCAGAACTCCTTGAAGCCTCGGCCCGCAGCCAAGCTGCCCCACGAATCGATCCCTTTTGCATCCCCGCCATAGGAAACAGGATTTTCATAGCTGTGTTTTGTGTTAAGTTGTTGGGCACAGCTAAACCAAAACTCGAGCATGGCAAACCTGCACGAATGGAAATCAAATGAAATTTCACACACCCCCGGCAGACGAGAGGGCCCTCGTCCAGGTGCTCCTGGGAATCAACGCACCTGCACGAGCAGGCACAGAGCAGGGCGCGTTGGTCACAGGAGAATTAGAAGCGCATCAAGGTACTGATGAAAACACTTCTCTGAACGCGAGCCAAACACACAGTAGGAATAGGTTAGGAGGCCAAATCATTTCTAACCACAGCTTAAAGAAGACTTCATTGTTAAAATATCCCCCTTTTAACTCTTCTCCTCCAAGCACACATCACAACTTTTGTTTCCGTTTGTTTTATTCCGTATTTCAAAAGCAGCCTTTGCTGTAACAGCTCATTTTTTTTTTCATGCAAAATACTGAATCTAATTGCGGAAATATGTCATTCCCTCCTCGTCGCCACATGGCATGAGTTAATGATGATGAATGAAAGTAATAAAACCCAAATCTTTTTCAAACTAAAGCTCCTGTTAAATTACTGGAAATTATATGCATACGTCTGCACTGAGGACACCGCAGAGGTCAGAGATCTCGCTTCCTGCACTTGGGCAAACTATTCAACAGGCTGCACACCCGAACCTGCCCAGACTCGGTTCTGCGGAGACCTGGGGAGCCACCTAAGCAAAACAGCTTAGTTTGAGGCTGCTGATCTCATTACAGGGTTTCTCTCCTTCCCTATGGAACACTAAATGGCAACTACCGGAGCCCAGGACCTGCTGGGCCCTCTTCTTCCCCTGCTTCCTCCACAGCTCTCTGCAGAGACCTGCTGTCTCCCTCCCTTGCACCATCAATCCAGGAGGTCTCTTTCTTTTTGCCTTCCCTCTATGTTGATCCCACTCCTTAGGCTTCTCTGTTAGGTACCACAGAACACATGGAAGGAAAAGATATGGAGAAAGACTGGATAATTGCTTTAATCCATTTGCTTTCTAGAGAGGCAACTGCATGCACTGGACCTCACGATAGTGTAATTCAGGTGTTACTTTGGCAGAAGTCAGTGTCGCCTACCCCTCCAAAACAGTATCTACAGCACCAGTCCCACCAGCAGAAAAGCAAAGTCTCCCACACTTGCAAGCTTTATTTCTCTCTCTTTCCATGAAACACAGCTTGCAGAATTGAAATGCATCGAACTGGAAACCTCAGTTTGCAGAAACAGGGAGCTCCAGTCTGCCGCTCACGCTCGCAGCCAGTGGTGACATGTTCTCCGTGTCGCTCCCATTCCGCTTTGTTGGGCCATCAGGACGCGAGGTGCGAGTCAGCCGCCCGCTCCATGCGTCTCTGCCTGCAACATGGGCTGCAGAAACACAGCACGTGATAAAGCAAGTTCCACTGCAAGAAACTAGAAAACAGACAACTCCTGCCAACTCCTAGGAATGCTCTTTTAAAGTAAAATAAATCCTGTTCTTTCCTACGAACTTCATTCATTTTATTTTTTTTTTAATTTGCATTTTTACATTACTGAGGAATAGTGTCAAGATAAAAAAGAAAGATCTTAAAGGTTTCTTTTAGAAAATGCATTATGTTGTGTCACAATGTAGGACCCACACAGACATCATCAAGATTAGCTATATAAACCAGAAAATAGAGGGATCTTTTTAGTGGCTAAACGATACAGGGGTGGAAGTCCCAGATTTTCCACGGGACTCGTCTAGCTCTGTCAGCAAGAAGCTGAAAACCTGCCAACTGTTTCAGACCTTTCCAGCTACACTTGGCTTTCAGCTCCTGGCGTTGTGGGGATTCTCCAAAGCTCCCCTGTCACCACCACACTATTGAAAATCACCAATTATTTCCTCACTGTGAGGAAATCGTCCAGTTTTGATCCTGAGCACGCACAAGAGGAGGAGGATGTCTCACAAAGCCACTCGGGATGATATTTTGTGGACTATCTTGGAATGCAATGGACACCCAGAGCATTCAACAAGCTCCATCATCCTTGAAAATGGAAACCTCTGCGGGATGAAAGAAACCCAACCGCATAACACCTCTGTGAACGAATCCCTGATTTTAATCGTTTAAGACTAAATTTTTGGTTCAGCAGTTTTGCACGGGGCTTGGAAATATCATACAGAATACATTGTGGTTTTCTGGCATCTCACGGCTACGAGCAGAGCCATCTGTTAGAGTGGGATTCAATCCATTTGCAAGGCTGCACTTCTGCTTTAAAAGCAGCATTCTGCTGCTATGAGCTCAGGTTCTCATAGGTTCGGAGAAACGGCCTCTTGCTGCAGCTAAGGGCAGCCCTTGCCAACCCAGGCCTCCAGGAGGCCACCAAGCTGGAGGATGGGGTTTCATAACCAGGGCTGGCCCTTGCAAGCTTTAACTTCTGAGCCGAATATTTATAAGAACATGTCCTCATTTACTAAGCTTCTGGGAACATTCCCACAATTAAAAAACAAAACAAAACAAATTGGAAATAATCGTCAACATCCCGACAACAACTGGCAGCTCTCGAGCGGCGCACAATGCCATCTCCAGGCCTCAGGAGCCCCTCGCAGGGACACGGCGCTGCCAGGCACCCAAACGTGCGTGTGAGCCCTCAGGGAGCCCTCCTCCTCCTGCCCCTCATCCGCAGCATCCCGGGAAGGAGCTGAAACAAACCCTGTGCCGCACGGAGCAGCCCCCTGCGGCGAGGAAGGGGAAATCCTCACTGAAGAATCTGCTCGGACCCATGGCCGCTTGGCTACGAGCATGGAGGAGGCTACGGCAGATGCCACAATCCACACAGGGATAACACAGAAATATGGAGAAATGAGACTGCTGGTCTCCACTATCAAAAAGGAACTGCAGAGAAGCTAAATGGTAGTCCTTGCTGGTGTGATCATACGGCATCGGAAAACGCACAGGCCGGCTCATTCCTTCAGGATATTAATGCAGGAAAGAGGCAGCGCACAAGGCTGGAACGTTCTGATGCTAAAAGAGACCCTGTGGGCAGCAAGGACCCGCCAATCCTGCGGCTCCCGCTCCAAGACACAAAGACAAGGAGCTCCCCAGGAGCCTCAGCTCAGCGCCAGCAAGGAGGAGCCCACAGAAGTGTTTGCAGTAAACCAGAATCTATTGTTTTTACTTACCTGAGTCTAGCAGGTCCCTTCTCTGCGGATAGAAGAGTGCCACTGTAGTCATCTTGACACTACTTGGGTCCAGGTGCAGGCTAAAAAACTCTAGAAAGGAATTCCAGACACCATATCAGCTGCTCTCTGATGTTCTTGGGGGAAAAGGAGGAGAGTAAAGAGAGAGGCTAAAGAGAACTTGCAATAATTACAGAACAGATCCCTCTGTCAGGAATGAAGCAGAAGCTCTCTGAAGAGAAGTCAGGTATCTCACCCATGCTGCAGGATATTCCGATGTGGATCCTTCCCCCATGCCTGTCTTCAGGTCTGCCTTTTCTCTCCTCATTTGATGTCTCCTTTTGTTTTTCTACTTCCTCAACATCTACCATTTCTCATCTAAATACCCTCTGCTCTTTCCAGTTGCAGAAACTGATACTTGTCTTAGGATTGGAGGAGGAACGATGAGCACCTTGGGATGATCTTCTCCACTCAAGGGTGTTCCCTGGGACCTCCAGGTTTGCTCCATGTAGATGTTTTTCCTCCCAGCCCCATAGCATCATCCTATCCTTCTTGCTTCCTTCAGTGCTCAAACTTCATCTTCGGCTTCTCCTGCTTCTCCAGCAATTCCTAACATCTCCCAAGCAATACTTGGCACAGAATACTTCTGCTTCTGTGTTTGGCAATGCTCATTGACTGAGGAAGTGTTGTTTGAAGCCCAAGCTGTGATTAAATTTCTTTCTTCACCCTGAGCCCTTTGCTTAGGGATGTCTCTTTTTTAAGACTAGGGTTACATCCGCTGCAGTCTCCAGCATCTCCTCCTGTGATTTGGAAGAGGACTCAGATCACCAGGACAAGGAAGCTGAGATTTCACCCAAGATGACAGGGAAGAGACCAGCCAGACCAACTGATTTTGCCCAAGCACAGTCCAGCATGCACTGCAGTCCTTGCAGCAGGCAGCCCCGCAAAGTGCGGGCACAGCACTCTGCCTGGCAGGTTATTTCCAAAGCCAAGCAGGAGGCAAATCTCACCAACATTCCCATTTTCTGCATTTTTTTTGCACAGATGCAGTCCCATGATGTCCAGCACATTTGATGGAAAGAGGAGCAAGGAATGACTGGGCCAAAGGCTGGACTCTGGATTCTGCAAGGCCAAACTCCAGAAACTCAGGGGACACAAATCTCAGGTGCTGAGTCGCGGAGTATCCATGAGCGGCACTCGTAGAGACAGAATTTGGCATGAACAGAAGCCTCTGGGAGGGAACCAGGTACTTATGCAGATGGCACAGCCATCATCACTACATAGCTATGACCAGCTTGAGAGAGAGAGTGAAAATGTGTGCCCTGGATGACAAGATTCACCCATGAAGTAGAGAAAAATACACACAATCTGATTTTAGACACACAGATTATCGAAGATAAGCAAGCCCCTCACCACAGCATGGTTTGTTATCAGAAACCTAAGGCAATTGGTTGGTTTCTGAACTCTGACTCAGACTCCCATATGGTTGCAGGTGCTGCAAAGAGAGGAGAAGGGGGGGAAAAAGGCCCTGAGTTCTTTGAGCAAAGCAAGGCCGGTTAAATGGTTTCTCCTCCTTTTCATCCCTGACCCCATTTAAAAACCATCTTAAATATTCCAAGGGCCCCACTGGTCCATAAAGAAAAAAAGCAAAAGAAAACATCATCGTTCAAGGGCCGACACTACCTGCTGCCCAGTGCAGCTCCAGACTGGTTGTAGTGAAACTCAACAACCTGATGGGAATTAGAGAGCAGTCTTTTAACTGCCGTTATTGCCTCTAAAACCTTCCTAATAGCAATCTCAGAATATCGGCTTTAAGAAAAATCATTGCAATGGGGGTCCCAGGACTCCGTTTTTATATTGCACGAAGTCGAGCTATCGATTAGCTTCCCATTAATTGTAAAAGGGCCGAGTTTGTCGTGATTTTTCGCCCCCGATTCCGCTGCCCACCGGCTCACCGGAGCTCCCTGCGGAGCTGCGCAGCGGTTGCACTCCCCTGCCCTCGCTCGGATTCCCATTTGCTCCAGCAATCGGCACCATCCGCTTCCTGCCCCCCTGTTTCACTGTCTGGGACTCACTCCAGACGAGCCCCTGTGTTTACATTATATCTGTACCAGGTACGATTAATCACAGAGCCTTCTGCTCCGTGAGGTTATCTGAGCGCCTGCTTGGTGCTCACGAGGAGAAAGCAAAATAAAGCAGTTCAGCTGGGAAAGCGCCCGGCTACCCACGTCCCGGGATGGAGAAGGTGCCCCCAAACCCACCCGGGAGCTCCGGGACTTTGGGTCCGGGTCCCTTTTCCCTTGCCCAACCCAGCTAAACCTCACAGGAATCATTGCTTTTAGGTGCTCTGCAGCACGGGCACCATTAAAATGTTTTCAGCAAGAATAACAAAAGCAACACGCGATCTTTCTCTTAAAGAATCCCAAGCAATTTAATGGAGATTAATTATCCTTACCCATATTTGCCTTTCCATACATTTCGTCTCTCCCACAGAAACTAATTCACTGGATTTCAAGTTACGGCACAATTAGCATGAAATTAATTAGGATCTGACCTATCCCCTAGTTTTCCTCCAGCCGCGACTGCCAACTTTTAATACAGGCCTAGAGCAAGAACTCTATGTCTAACACAGCAAATGGGACAAAGGACATTTAAAATAGAGAGGGAGGGAAGAAGAGTTTAAAAAATGCAATTTACAGCCATAAGCATTTCCCTAACAACAACCCCAAAATTCCCACTCTTGAGCAGTGCTGAGAGAAATACTCCCTGTTCCCTCCTGCCACATGCAGGGCTCATTGCAAAGCTCACAGTCCCGTCCATCTCTTAAAACACTCAGGGCCCTGCAGAGGCATTGGCTATAGCTGAGCAATTAGCAATGTCTTTTACCCCAAACGCAAAGTTGCTTTTTCACGTTGCCTCTCCAGATGCTTGTGAGGATTTTTAAGCCCACTGTATACATCATATATATAGCAATGCGCTCTCTGCACTTTATCCTTCATAATTCCCTGCATCATTTATAGACCGCAGCAATCTCTCCTTGCCACTACATGTGTCTTCCACATCCCTTCAGGCTCCTCTTCACTACCTACCACTCAAATTTGTTTCTTTTCTTCCTCTTCGGAAGATTTTGGCCACCAGGAACCCAGCGCTCCTGTAACGCTGTTTCAAGGACGTCTCCCACATCGAGGCTGTGCAAACTGAGCTGCCCAGGGTTCCCTCCCATCACCAAACACGCAGGTGAGATAAAGTTTGCAGGAAGGAGATTAAAAAAGAGACACAGACATGGACTGGCATAGAACACATCAAGGTGAGAAGAAAAAAATAATAATAAAAGGATATGGCAGATGCAAGCAGCATACATGGGAGCTCTTAAGAGAACCTTTATAGGCTCATATAGTTTCAATGTATAAAATATAGAGAAACTTTCTAACTCAGTGCTCAGTAAAAGCTCTATATTCAAGATGTAGATTTTGGTCATCAGAGCAGCAATAATATTAGCCTTCAAGGATGCTAAAACTAACTCAAAATCCTGCAGAGGGGAAAAAGGGGGAGACAGATGCAGAGAGAGAGAGAAGAAAAAAACTGCAAGTGCAATGTATTTTAAAGATTAGATTTTCATTTCACAGGTCTTCAGTTCACCTGGACATTTACTGCTTGTTATAGTCTGACAAAACCGTTTTTGTACCCTGCAATGGCTGTTCTCACATTTTGTGGCTGCTAATATTTTTTGTGTGCATTTTCTTTCTGCAAACATGAAAGGAAGGAGCTCTGGTTATGAGGTGGCAGTGACCAATGCCTCAGCCCGCAGCACTCAAAACTGCTCTAGAGTTAAGTAAAGAGTCATAGAGCCCTCAGTTCTGAGTCAGCAGTCGAGATGCAGTACAACGGTGGGAGAAACCTGCCTTCTACCCGAACGCTTCTCTGCCAGGGGAAACGCAGAGTTGAGCGCAGCTCGAGAGCCGGGCTCTTACGCACGCCGTGACACTCAGTTTTCTGGATGATGTGCAAGAAGGGGGGAAACAGCAGGACTTTCACAAAACAAGATGGCCCCAGTGGGTGTCATGAGAGCCCCCGCCGGCATAACGTCATGCACGATGTCCATGCATACAGCGTGTCCATGCAGCAGAAATGAGTGTATTGCAACCGCATTCATCTATGTTTCCAGCACCAGCAGGCGACACCTCCTGCTCCTCTTAGCAAGATGGCAAGCTGGAGAAACAAAATGAACCATCCCTTAACTCGGTTTCCCCTCTCCTACTCCTAAATGCTTCTGCTCTTTTACAACAGAACACGATAGCCGGACTTGCATTAACCCCTCACCCCTCCAGAATAAACAATATTAATTCTCATAATAAAATTTATTTTAAATACATTTTTAATACTCTAAGAAAAGCAATTTCATCCTTGAATGTTCCATTGATCTATGGTGAATAAATAGGCATTAGGGAGATGCACTGTTTACTTATTTGTTTTCCACTTCGAATTTAATCCTGCTATTCTAAAGGGCTGATTATAAACAACTCCAGCCGTCCCCAGGGTACATTTTGAATGTAACTGTCTAAGATCAGACTCTTGCACTTTGGGATCCCTCTGCATTATAGCTTTAGAAAGACTGTAGCCAAATAGCTCTCATTTATTATAAAGAGGGATGAGAAGTAACTCCAGGACACACACTTTGCTCAACGTCACCCCCTGCCAGCACGGGCCACAAGATGCTCTCCTGCCTCCAGAACTAAGAAGCTTAAAGTCTGAAGACTAAAAGCAATGAAGACCTCATCATGGGGCCTGAAAAAAGGCAACCTTTTTCCAGGTAGAGGAAAAAGCCATCCATTAACCTGAAAGCGCTTCTTCATTCCAAGAATATCTAGGATATAATTAGGTCCTTGTCTTGAATGAGCTGACTAGGCTGAGCTTCCATAGGCAGGTTTTTCAGGTCTCTGATCGCTCTCCTAATGCTCTTTGCTGAGCTCTTCCTGATCCGCCAACACGTGTTCACTAGAACCGGACAGCGAGGAACAGTAACAAAATGAGTGAGTTGTTCCTAAAGTAACATTTCCGAGGAGGAGGAGGCCGTAATTCAGCACAGAGGAGTGAAGGAAATGGCTGCACTGTGACACGGTCTTGCCAGAAAGCTTGGGAGGCTCCTGCCCCCAGCACGTGTCACCACGGGGGCTGCTCTCAAGCAGAAATTACCCAGCCACGTGGCCATCTCGATTCGCAAAGATGAGGAAAATGAGGGAGTCATGGCCTGTGTCCTGGTCACCGCTGTCCTCAGGCGGCTGGGATGGAGAGGCCGCTGCACTCACTACCCAACCACCACCTACCCCAGCGGAGAGAAGTTCCAGGAGAGCAGGGGAGCCCCAAACCACCCGCATGTTGGGGCGTTTCTGCAGCACTGCAAAGTCACCCAGCCTGCGCAGGGGGACAGAGGCAGGAATAGACACTGCCCTCTGCCTTCAGCGTATTCTCCTTGGGCTCTCTCCTTTACTGCTTATAAATGGGTTGATATTATCCCTTTCACTTTAATTTGGGGGCGCTGGAGAACAGAAAGGGATTGACCTGCCCCCAGACCGCACCACCAGGAACAGACCCTTCACCTGCAAGACCCGCTTGGCGTCTCCACCGTGTGACACTTCACAGTGCCCCAAACGGGGAATTTAGTCACCGGCATCTGGTTGCCCGTAGGAACACAAGGGCTCAGCTTCCCTCCCCTCACTTGCAAAACAGAATTCAGAGAATAAATTCCTGTAGCAGAAATTCAGCTACTACTTTGAATCACGTGGAGTGGGGAAGTTTTGCCCCTTCCAGCTCCTGTTTGAGCTGGGACAAGTCAGATGCACAGAGCGCTTAGCCAGGCAGACCCTGTGCCCAGCAATTACTTGAAGACTATGAGAAAACCCTCCCAGGGCTCGTGTTGCTTCTGCAGAGCCGGCGCGCAGCGCAGCTCCCTGCGATGCCTTTCATGTTCCCTATTGTTTGCAGGGTCCCAAAGTAATGAATAGCCTCTAGTGTGCCAAGCTGCAGTCACAGAATGCACATGCGAGTATTAAAAGGAAAACAAAAGTGCAGAAATGCCAAGATGCTATGGAACACCCAGCCCTTCATCACTTGCATTGATGCACAGTGTTACAAGTTTTATCTAATCAAGTGACATTTTAAGTAGCGGAGAATTTAACAAGAGTAACAATGTGGTGACAATTTAGTCTTTCTTCTCCCTCCATAAAAACATTGTCTTCTGTTTGGTCTAGATTCAGGTCAAGACATTTCACTAATTTGCTAGTCATTAAAAAGATATTTTTATACCCAGCCTGTAATATTATACTCTTCAGTGATTATGATAGTTCCCAACAGAATTCCAGACTTGAAAATGAAGGCTGGGAAGCTGAGCTGCAATTATGATACTTTAAATAATTCCACAAAAGTAGAACCACTGTTAAATAATTTATAGTCTTTGATCTTGTCACAGATCCACTGAAATCTTCACATCACTCAAGCTAAATATTTTCAAACAAAAACGGGATAGGTTACTTCCCTCCACCCCCTCTGCCATTGCAGAAGCTGAGCAAAATAAAGGTGCCAGGGGTCAAATTCTTAGTGACTTTGGTAAAACCTCCCCAGTTCGTGTGACACGGCAGCCTGTGCAGAACTGTGCAGTAAGAACAACAAAAAAAAACCTGAAATTTGTGGTCTCCCCAGTCATAATCCGCCTTAATGTCCCGAAGGTTGGGAACACGGACTATTTGCTATCAAGAGCGCTGGCCAAAAAACTACTTTCAAGGGAGAAGCCTGTTAAAACCACCTTACCAGTTGGAAGTGCCTTGCGAAAGCAGATGCAGCAGCTTTGATGCAAGTCAGCCGAAGCTCTAGTTAGCCTTAAGGAGGCCAAACGGAGGCTGCCCCACACCACAGCCCCTGTGCACGACAGCCCCTATGGCTCTGCCGGCTGGTGACTTGTCAAGCTGACGTACCTTGACTCTGTCAGAGTCCTAAGACTAATGAGACATGTAAAGCACGGCAGAAGTAAACAGCAGCTTTCCAGGAAACCCTTCGTTTGCATTCTAATTAATGCAAAGTGAGGCACAAGTCGTAAACAAAGGGTTCAATCCCAGCTCGCTGTGTAACAGGCGGACCGGTTTTATGCACCTGATGTGACAGCCAAGTGCTAATGTGGGGTTATGGGATATGCCAGACCCAAACAAGCTATTCACATCTGCAAATGACAAAAAGCCACAGCACCAAAAATGATTTTCATGATGCGATTTGTCTTAACTTTCCTTCACTGGGAATAAATCACGCTTCCTATAGGAGATGAGCGGTGTAAGGAAAATTCCACCTCAGGGAATCCTTGCAGGTGACAAATGGGATTTGCAGCCTACTCTTTGCAGGCTTCAATTACTGGAAAACCCACATGCTCAGCACAGCACATTCACGCGCAGGACCAAAGGGGAAAAGTCCTTTGGAAGGGAGGGAACAGGGCACTGAGACGCTTCAGCACCTCCTCTCAGCCCCATCACCACTCTCGGCATTCCCAGCGCTCGGAGCACGTGGCCTGCAAAGGGTGTTTTCTGCATCAGGCAGAGCCCCGGGACGGATTCCTTTGGATCCTGCTCCCTGCTATTCCCTCTGAGACCTGCGCGCCGGAGCGAACCCAGCGCTGTGCTGTGTGGGACAGCACAAGTGTTCTGTGTTACTTTGGGAACACTCTGCTAAGCGCTCTCTTGTATTTATGAAATATAATCAGGTCAAGACAAGAACAAGCAATTACGGTGCTTGTTTTCTAATTAAACATAAACAGAATTATTCAAAATATCCTGCTTCTCCCCCTTTGGAAAGGGGAGTAGGAACACTAGAATACACAAGCAGCAGGTTACTGCAAACAAAGTAGCTCTGATGAACTGGCACAGAAAATGTAAGTTCTATAAAGAACTGAAGTCTGTCGTTGTTCAACAATTTGCCGCACTTGCCTCGTGTTTCCCTGCTAACCCTCCCCGGTAGCAAGGCTTTTCCCCGAGTCCTCCACGCTCTTCACTTTGGGGAAGCGGACTTCATCATAGGGATATTTGGTTTTGCAACCATAGTGATAAAATATATTACTGGCAGCGGTCTTGGGATTTCTAAATAGGTATCAGTCCTTGTTTATTTCAGTAAGCCAGGAGAAAATCAGTGGTGTTTCCACACACATGACTTTCATTAGTAGTGATGTACAACTGAAAATGCATCAGGTTCATGCCTTTTTATTATTATTATTATTTACTTTTCTTTTTGCTTCTTTATATGTAAACAAGGCCTGAATTTTTGGGGGTGTTTAAAAAGCATTTCATAGAGAAATACCAATGGCTGTGGCACAGGAGAAGCCACTGATGCCAGGGCTGCCGCTGCCAATCTCTTTGGAAAAAAAAAAATTAATAATTTGCTGGGAGGTTTCTGCTCATTTCTATTCTGTTAAGCTGTTTAAGACGTGTTGCCCTGGCAGATATCCACCCAGCTCCAAGCGCTAGTAAAGAGGGTCGGGATCAAAAACTCGTTTTGGAAACGGGAAGCTGCGGCCCAGCGCCCTCGAGGCCGGGCTGGACCCATGACATTAGCGCAGGTTATTGGACACGGAGCGCAGCTCGGGGGCCTGTTTCTGTGACAGAAGGGGGATCGCCTGCAGGAGACCCACACCTGGAGAACATGGATCTGCATGTGCCCGGGGCGCTCAAGTTAGCGAGCACACTGGAACAGATAGATGATCAATGCCCAGCGGCAATGCCCGGGTGCAGGGAGCCAAGCTGAGCTCATTCGCAGGATCGTTATCCTGGACTGAATCCTCCCTGTGCTCGTTTATATTTAAAGTCAGGTCAGGCATTTATTTTCCTGAGACTTTTATGAATTCACACCTATATTTTCATCGCCCGTCATAAAGCAAAACTGCCTGGATTATGTCAGTTCTGGGCTTTTTATTTTTCTGCAGGGGTATAAAAGAAATATTATATTGTTGCAAAACTTTATGTCGTAGGAGTCATAGACATCAGCCTAAAAGCAGTCTTAGGAGAGCATCCAGTCTATCTTCTCACCCAAAGCAGCACCAGGTTTACTTCCCTTCATGACAGATGTCTGTCAAACTTCTTAAACCCATCACAGAAGGGTAGTCTGAGTCTACATTTCTCTACTAGAAGACACATGGCCTCCCTCAGTTATATCTTTTCTGACAAATACCCACAAATCTTTCAAACTTGCAGTCCAGCTCATGTGTTCTAAATCTTGGAGCTTTTATTATTATTATTATTATTAGGGATTATAACCATTTTTTTTGCATTACCTTTAAAAGAAGTCAGCAATTGAACACAAGATTCCAGCTTCAGGCTTCTGGACAGAGGATGTCTTGCATACAACAGCTTTGCTAGCACTGCAGATTGAGCATTGCTCTTTTAATGACATTGTTGCATTTTTTATTCCTGTTCCATCTACAAGCCACTAAAACTCCCTATTCTTTCCTGCTGCTAAGTCACTGCGTGTTTAGAGATCTACAGATTAGCTGACACACAATACTTTGCATTTTTGTGAACTGTGTCGTCATACTGCTAGCAGATTTTCCAGCGTATTGAGTTTGTTTGTACTAATCCTGCCTTCTGTGCCATCCTAGGCCAATATCCTCCATAAACTTTAAGCATTCACTTTCTAGTCCATCATCCAAGTCAGTAATGAAAAATATCAACTGGACCTTGTTTTAGCAGGGCATCAATGACACCTGCTCTTTCAGTGTTGGTTTGCAAAGAATGAGACCTTCTCCTCTTATTTAGGCCAGATTTCTCCAATATAGACATGAGCAGAACAAAACGGGGCAGTGTCAAAAGTCCAGCTTAAGCCAAGACGTGTCACATTTGCCACTTTCTCCTTATCCATTAAGCCAGCTTCCCTTCGAAGGAAGGAAACTACATTGGTTGGATGTGACTTGCTCTTGACAAACCTGTGTTGACTGCTTTTTATCACCTTATTATCTGCATGCTGCTTACACGCTGATTGCTTAATAATTTGTTCTAGTACCTTTCCAGGGATCAAGGTTAGACTGAGTGGTGTGTAATTCCCAAAGCCCTCTCCTTTCTCCATTTTAAAGGCAGGCACTGCAATCTGTTAAAATATAAGTGCCGAAAAAAAGACCTGGGACTTCAAGAGAAGCAGGAATGTGTGTGCATTGCATAGTTACCTTCACTAATTCAGACAAAAAACGATTAGCTGGTTTCTGGAAAACACAGGCCAAAATGGTAAGCTGAATTTATCTGCCGCATTATCTTGGGATGAGACAAAATAAGCAAAGTCTAGCATACGTGACCAGAAATGAATATTATATAAACAGAATCATTCATTGTCGCAGAAATATGATCGCTATTATGTAACATCTTCCAATCTCCTGCCAGTGGATGCTTATTTCCTACTGAGTATTTTCCACTGCTTTGTTCAACTGAGATTTGAGCAAAGCAGGGAGAAGCTTCCTCTACTTCCCTTGGGACACTGTTCCGTGCCTATATAACAGTTTGGTCCCATTGAGAATAATAATGCAGCGCTGAGACATGAAACACAGCAAAAACGGGGACAAGGATGCAGCAGGAACAATCTCCCTCCTTTCTTTCCCCCATTCAGACAACTCTCTTTTCCTCCACAGATATTCTATTTATTCTTATATCACTTCTCCTGCAAGTTCTGAATAGCTCCTATTTTTTGCATTTTCTATAAAAAACCCACAGTCCAAAAATATTCTGCAGAAGGGCAGAGCTGGGATAGACAGACAGCTTAATATAGTGCATTTCAGCCCAGGAGAGGGTCTCGTTTTGTTGGTCTGCATAGCTCCTTCCCTGTTTTTCTATATGTTCAAGTTCACATGCATATTCGTGTCTGCAGAGGCAAGTAGCAAGTCAGGAAACCCCTTGCATGTTCTCTGCACGCAGTTAAACCATATCCCAACCACATTCTTATTAATCCCTTCCACAGTTCCTCATAGAGAGGGGGATCTTCTTCAAAGCCATGATCTTGCAGTGAGAAAGTAGGAGAACAGCCCTGCGCTCACCTCCGTTATCAGGCTGCTACGGCAGAATGTTTCTCTTCTCTTTATACACGACGTTGAATTACTTAACTAGATTCTGCTTTTTAAAAAGTAAACCAGGAGAGATTTTGTGCAGACACTGACCTTTGAAGACCTTCTGAATGCACTGAAAATTTGAAATGATGCTCAAGGAGGAACTTCATGGATCTGAGGGCGGACACAGGGAAAACGTTCAGGTGCCTATTTTAAAAAGTAGAGATTAAGTAAATAGAGTCCTTAGGCATGTTAAAATGCTAAATTGTAAAAATACTGTCACAATTTTTCATTCAAATGTGAAGGAGTATAGTGCATCTTCCCTTATCATACCTGATGCACACAATACACTCATACACACACCGACAAGGAAAAAAACCCGCACACACAAGCAGCTGGACCCAGCCAGGATGAACCTAAACACTATCTAGCTGTTCCCTAGGCACTCCAGTTTACCTTTAGTAAAACACTAAAATACAGGTCATAACCTCAGTCGGTGAGTCCAACCTGTCCCTTCACTACTTTTCCCCAGTTACTAATTAAAGCTGACCGAGTTCCATTCCAGTAATTCTGGTAACCTGGCACGTGTGGAGGAGAACGGGCTCCCAGGCCAGCAAATAATCCCTGTCTACCCCTGTGCCGGCTATTTCAAACAAGCTCAGCTCGTTTTTATTTGCAACAAGCTCAGAGACTCGGAGGTTTGTGACCAGCTGAGAATGCACTAGGTTCTCATCACTGCAGTGGCTGCTCGGATTTATTTCTTTATACCAACCCTTGCATCTATGGAGGTGAAGTGGGATTTGTTTTGCTGTCACGTTGGGATACCCTGCAGCCTGCTTTGCCATGGACCTGTTGGTGGGGAGTGAAGTAGAGCTGCAGTATCATTGATAAACCCACTGCATGGATAAATGCTGTTTCCATTCTGCATGCACTTAAATCAGAGGTAGTTGACCTGTTTAGGATATAATCTATTTGGATAATAAAATCCAGCTGGCACGTAGTAAAATGTTTTAATCCATGATCCATGCATACACTTCTCTAGAAACAAAGATGGTTACAGACTGTAGCATATAAAACTTGCCCTGAGCTAGACAGCCAAAGCCCTTTAGCACAGACACATTTTTGAATTGTGAACTTTATAAAACCCAACCCATAAGTTCTGCAGATGTAGCTTGATTATTGCTGAGAAAAAAATCTAACATTAACTGCCAGTGTTAACTCATATAAGCTGGTATTTGTGAGAAGTGAGCTGTATAACTTGTATTGTATTTCTCACCTTTCCAGTACAGTAAAACCCAGATATAGTAAATTAAAGCTTTATTTTTGCTATGGATCAGATTTGGAGTTTTAATGGGGGTAAGGATGTGTTTTCTCCTCTGCGATTTCTAAAGATTGTACAAATCAAAGTATATTTTGTAAAAGAATTTTATTACCTGTTTAATAACTTTTTAAAAGGTTCTAGCATTGCATCATGGGCCCTACATACATGGCAGGTCTTTCCCTTCCCTGATAAATAAGGAACACAGCCAAGTAATGCTTAATAATATTAACGGCAGTTGCAACTCAGGAATCCCTTGCACATTATAAGCAAAGAGACCCAGAAAGGCTAGTTCAACCTGAAGCATTTTTAAAGACGTGGGGTTTGGACAGAGCCACACGAGCTGTTTAGCAACACGCCATCCAGACTCAGTTTTCTTTAACCTTACAGCTGCCTACGACTATAATTTTACATAGTTTTCTGGCCATGAGCAGAAAGGGACAGAAAACAAACCAAGCTAATGTAAAGGGTCATGCTTTAGACTGTGACCACTGACTGCTAGGTCCTTCCCCTAGCCCCAAGACAGATCACACCTCATTTCAACTAGCCAAGATAGGACTTAGCAGGATGACTTTTCCTCTTGGCATTTCATGCTTTGGGGAAGCTTCTTTGCATGCTAATAAAGATGCCAGGAAGACCAGCTGCTCCTTAACAGTTTACAGGGAAACATATAATTAATTCACAAGTTGGAAGCACATTTGACAGGGAGAATTGTTTTGTTACCCCACACAATCAAGAAGCTCCTATGTGAAATGTATGTGCAGGTACACCTGCACTCACTTAAACCCCATGCATTTATGCTATCTTCGCTGAAGACAATATAGGCAACCCTTATAGCTAGCCATGAAGATGATTTGCAGAATAATCCGAATACTGCTGTGCAAGGAGAAGTTTGATCAATAGGTCCCATAACTTAGAAGGTGTAAATTTACGTCACTTTGATGGTGTGTCGAAGAAGAGCGAGATCAATCAAAGTGTGCCCATGTTTACCATGGCCTTGGCCTTCTGTGGGTCACCACGCCATGACTTCCACCAAACTGAGCGCTCAGGACTCGCAGCCAGGAGGACAGCATTGTTTAAGCATCTTTTTTCCCCTTGCCTTTTTTTCAGCCATATTCACATACACTTGTCACCATTTGCATACATTTGAGCACTCTGCCTGACTATGAGGCATCTGCACTTTTATGTTCATTTCCCTGACATCTGGAGAACTATAAATTCAATGCTTGCCTTATTTCTTTTTCTTTTTCTCTCTCCTTCTCCTGCCAAAGTGTTGCCAGTAGCACCCGTCAACCTAGCGTCATCCACATCTGAATTCACTGCAGGTTCCCAACCGCGAGTGACTCCAACAGGACCAAAAAGCTAAAGGTTAGTGGGAAAAAACACCCATGGTGTCTCCATAGAGCAGAGCTGGTTTAGCTCCCTGTGACTTGCAGGACAACGTTTACAAGGAAGGGCAGGAGAGTTTGGGCCAACAGCTGTAACGTTCCCTCGTGGCACCTTTGCAGGAGTCACTGGGCCAGGCAGGACCAAGCTCTCACCCACCCCAGCCTCTGGCTCCTGGCAGGCAGGAATTCATCCCACGTAAAGCCACGAGCCCCCATACAACCCCCCATACAAGCCTCCCCACTGGACAGGTTGAAGATCCGCATGCCGGGGCCACCAGGGCACAGAGCTGAGCGAGGTGCTCGCTTGGTGGGAGCACCCACGAGGGCCCCATGCGAAGCACCCCGCGCAGCCCCGAGGCATTGCAACACCCAGTGCAAACGCACCAGCGAGCGCTGCAAACCTGGCCACACACCAAAGGGTTTGAAGTTGGCTGAACACTACGTTCCCTGATTCCTCTCCTGATTCTTAGCTTTCCCCATAGAGTGAAGCGCAAAGTACAGATAATACTAGGCTGCTCCTTCTTCTGTTGACCAAACACTAATATATTTTTCCTGCTCTGTTGAGACAGATGAAATAAGAGAAAGGCAAACACGGCCAGCCTGGTGTCTGCTGAGGGATCATCTCTTACCCAACCAAGAAATGGCAAAATCCTCTGAGACGTCCTTTGGGGAATATTTATTTTGTCCTGCACTTTTACTATAATTGTGATAATGCAATAGGCTGGCTAAGCACTAAGGCATTAAGCAGGGGAATGCCTGCTGGTGCTGTGCCTGCATGGGAAGAGAACTGGAAATGGAGTTTACACCAAGGTGGGACCATATGTGACAAAGAATACATTACAGGATACGTTTCCTTCATGGTAAAATATGATGAGGTAATGGGGAGCAGGGTTAAAAGCTGAGGAGCTGGTATTTATGTGTCAAGTTCAAGGGGTTGTTTCAATTTCTAGACCTAATCAATGATGACAAACTCCAGCCCTGGCCTGGCAATGCTGCTGTGATGCGCCTGTGTTTCAGCTGTTGCTTTTGCCAGAGGTGTTTCCTTCCTCCAGCTGAGCTCCCCAAAGGCAGCGATGCTCTAACAGACCCACACAGGGGAAAAAATCATCATCATCATCACCAGCAGCAGCATCTCAAGGGCTGTTGATGGGGCCGCATCCAGCCCCGCGGAGCCTCCAGGACTCAGCATTCCCATGTGCCGGAGGTACCCTGCTCTCCAGTCTAACACGGATTGGGGTTGGAAAGCGAGCACGGTGACACGGGAGCTCTGACACCTGCCCTCACCTTCCCTTGGCTTTGCCTAGGAGACCCAGGCACCTCCACGGAGAACGAGAGGTCCCTCCAGACCGACACACACAGTGGAGTTTTTAGGAGCAGGAAGAAAATTTGGGCCAGTAATTGATGTAATGCATCTTCCTCAGTGTAATGGAGGAGATAAGGCAGGGCTCAGGACTGAGATTTGCTTGAAACCACCTAACAGGATCTTCGTTCTCAGTAGGACCATCTGAAAGATGGAGGCAGTTTTAACCAATGCTGCAATAAGCAGTGTCCTGCAGAACTGTCAACACCTCCGGACACAGCCTCATCCACGTGGGATATAGGAGGTCACCGGGACGCAGCCGAGGAGCGAGCTCAGAGCTTCACGAAGGCCTCGGGAAGCCCCAGTGAATGGAAAGCCAGCAGTGTGGCTGGCATGGCTGAACAGAAAGGCCACCCTTTGCATGGCGCTTTCCCTATTATCACAAAAATAACGTTGCCAAATGCTGAGCGCGGAGTCACACACGCGGCCGCCGAGGCGCAGGGCACGCAGCATCCTGCCCCACCGCCCCTGCCACGGCGCAGAGCTCCAGACCAGCTCCAATTGCTTTAACAATGATCTTGGAAGTAAAAAATTTCCCTCAACACCACAAATCTTCATAAGTACCGAAATAAACACCACAACATGCCTTCTTCCAACAGCTGGAAAATTATGGTCTGGCTCCAATGACATCACCCTTTTTTCCTATGGAATATTAGTGCTGTGAGAGTGCTCTGCAGCAGCTGGAGGTGGTGGGGCAGACCGTGTGGCAATGAAGCGGGCACCGAAAGAAAGGTGCAACTCTCCGAGGCAGCCTTTACTGAAAAAATTAATGTTTACAAAGAAAATGGGGGAAAAAAAGCCTTAGAAACAGATCAGAGAGGCCACTCTGTGGCTCAGGACCATTCCCTGGTTCCCGCTCTCAGCAGCCCCCTGTCCTGTCCCCTTTGCCCACCGTCATGCAGAGAGGAAAAACAAAACAAAAATTCCAAGCTTTACTCCTTTTCCCCTTCATTTGCTTTCCAATTCCTTCCCATGCCAGAGCCCCAGCACGCAGGAAACAGCCACATCTACCTGCTTTGCACGGCTAGAGCCAGCAGGCCACAGTATCCGTGAGGATTTGGCCAGCCTCAGAGGCAGTTTCTTAAGCACGATGCTCACTCGGTGCAGGCTGGTGCTCCATGGATGCATCCAGAACCACTGAAACCAGGCAGGAATTCCGAATCGCCACGAGCAATCGCTGCTTTGCTGTAAACAACAAAGAAAATCAGAAATGAAAAGGAGCAAGAGAAGGTGGCAAATACAAAATGCAGCTTCAGTGAGATTCCTCTTCCACCCTAGCTCCTACAGAAGAGCTTGGAAAATCCCCCAGCGCTCTGCGGCAACACAAACCCTGGTTTCTATAAACTTCCTCCACAAACTTTTGCTTTTTTTGTTGAATATTTGCATAAATAACCCAGGTCAACATAACTAAAAAGTCAAGGTGCACGTTAAAACTTGCCCAGACCAGGAATAACAAACACCCATCCGGCACAGTTTTCCTACAATTTTTTTTTTTTTTTTTTTTTGTCATTGCAAAGGAATTAACATCATATATTTGGACCTGAAATTCCTTATCTCATTTAACTTAGTTTCCTGTTACTTTTAAGAAGTGCTTCTACCAAATTATTAACTTTCGCTCCCTCAAACTATTTAGCAGAGTCCACAGAAAAGGCAATGGAAGCTTATCTTCAAGAGTTCCCAGTAAGGGACAAAAGTGATGTGCATATCACTTTAATATATCCAGCTTTATATACACACATAATTTTGTGTGATTTATATCCCTAATTAGATTCCCATGGCAACATTCTTCAGCTAACAATGTGTGTCATAATCACCTTTTCTTCATACAAATGATTTCCTTAACTTTGCATGCATAACTTAGCAGCTTTTATTTTTAAAACTCGTGTTAACAGCTTCTCTCTTGTTACCAGTAGGGGTGCTGTGATAAGAAACTAATTTGCTGTAAAAATTACTCATTTGTCAAATAAGCATTAAAATAATTGTTCCCCTTTTGACTGTTACCCTGCTGTTTCCAGTCATTTTCAAAAACTAAATTATTTACTCATTTGAAAGTTCAGCTGTGCATATTTTAATTGATATTCCCTCATAGGACTCATATTGTTAATGACAATAATTAACCCGAAATGGCTGCTAAATAATTATGCTGAAAAGATACGAAGTATTTGTGCAGAAAGTAAAATCAGCATTTGAGAAACCATCAAAATGTACAACTTTGGTTTTTTATGGCAAAGCAGAGTAATAGTTCATAATCAAATTAAGGATGAAAAGGAAGGATGTAGATTACCCGCTCTGATGCAGAATACTTTATGTTTCCAATATAAAGGTACTCTAGCTAACAATGAGTACTCTGTCATTTTAATAAATCCCCAGGATTGCTGTTCCGGATAGTAATATAAAGTATTCTCCTGAAGTCGCTACAGTTAGGAATGCGGTAAACTAGCCATTAATAATATTTCTGTGTCATCTATCTCTTGCGTTTCCTTCCAAGGAATCAGAATCCTGTAATAATTTATGGCTTATGGAATGAATGCTGAAGGCTTCATTCTGGCAAGCAGTGCTGACTTCAGTGATGAGAGCTCAGAGCTATTCGGAAGCGGCTCTTTTCTCGGGACGCAGCACAGGTCAGGCCAGGCGCGTAACTGCTTGTGCAATTAGCCTCTTGGGGCAAAAACAGCATCATTTTTGATTTAGCCCCTTTAGTGGCCAATGGCGCAAGCTAAGGGTGAAGCAAGCTCCGTATATACTGAGAAATAAAGGGACAGATTAGCTTTGTCTGCCTAGGAAACAACCCAGGGTATCTGAGGATGTGATTTTAATGTGCGTTTTTATATAGAGCTATATTAAGCTCATGTGGACTCAGTCATTCAGAATTAAAATAGCCCTAATTCACTTAATTGCCAATGACCACAGAGGGGTTTAAAGTTGTGTCATCTGCTTAAGCAGCTCATTTGAGTCCTCATGTCCGACTATCCCCCCAGACAACCACCCAGACAAACAAAAACCCCTTGAAACAGTAGGGAGGTTAAGGGTAGATTGGCAGAAAGGTTGAATTTACTGCTTTTCCCTGGAAACTTTGGGTTGGAACTAAATACTCTTTTCACAGATGGTGGTGGTACTGAGCACCCCTGAATTTCACCAGAAAACTAAATTCCCTAATTCCCTTTCCAAAGCCATGTGCTGCGCTCCTGAGCTGAGCACTGCACGATTAAAAAAAAATGTCATGCTGTCAAAGAAGCCGTCGAATATTGAAGTTTTGAATGTTTTCTGTTAGGAAAAAAAAAATGCCTAATTGCAGTGATTTCAGTTCTCCTGGTGAGAGACCGTTAATACGAGTGCATCTGCGCTACTGGAACTGCCTCCGCCCTGCACTCCAGCACCCCGAGCAGCACCCGCTTCACGGAGCACACTGCAAATCCACCTCTCCACAGCAGCTAAGTCCATTTCCAGTTCTGAAATTACTCGATACAAGGAGCCAGCAGACAAAGAGCATATTTATGAAAAAAAAAATAAATAAAAGTTCTTTTAATTGCTCAACCTATTTCTGCCTGCAAAATAAGCGCAAACGATTCCTGGCACCAGATGACTCCCTGTCTTCACGGGCCAGCTAAGCTGCATCTGCAAGTTCAGTGACATCAGTAAACAGGGAAGGTTAAGTAACTGGTTACTAATATTTTCCTTGAGCTACGAAATTTTTAAACAAACAACAACAACGCCTGTGATCACAGTAACCTTCCAGAGGTTAACAGCATGCAGGTGGTCAATTGGAATTAAATGCAAAACAGACGGCGGCAGCACTATAAACTGAAGATCTCAGTTCAGTGTGCTTCAGGAACTGGGTCTTCTTTCTCAAAATCCACAGTGAAACAACACATAAATGTCAAAATGACAAAAAATAAGGAAGTATGTCATAGACTAAGCATTTTAATGCCCTTTCTGGCTCACTTTTGCAGGCTGAACTGTCTGTGTTGACCACATTTGATGGCATTAGTACTTAGAGGGGCGGCATGGATGATGTTTTAATAGCTGAAATAAATGGAGATGGCCCATCAAGTACTTTTTGATCACTAACCAAACTGCTGTGGGCTCATATTTTAAACCACCGGTATGATCCTTTTTACAGTTCGTTTATGATGCCACTTTGCTGACCTTGTGAGATAGCTCTGAGCATTGGTAATACGATATTGAACTGGAAACAGGTTCAAATCCAGCGCTGGTGTGAGTAGTGCTGAGGAAGGATTATTCACATCCTTCCAGTGACCTTTCCCAAGTCAAGTGGTGCTCCCTCAACCCATTCCCAAGCAGAGTAGCGTGCCCAGTGCCACTGGTGACCAACAAGGAACCTCTGTGAGAGCCACCAAACAAGCATGGAGCAAAGATAGGGGATGGCATCTCTCTCATCAGGGAGATAAGTTTTCTCTAGTATCATCAAGAGGCCTTGATGACACTATAGGTACCAGGCTAATCCTATAAGGAAACTAAACAGAAGTCCCTGGACTGATCCCTAGCAGGTCTTGCAGGTGCTCCGTTTCAAACATAGTGCAAGAAAATGCAGAAAAGTTGTTGCTGGAACAGCAAGAAAACATGGAAGAGAAAAACTGAAATACCCTCAACCTTGGGGCAGGCTCGGGGTGCTCTGGAGCACTCTGCGTTCGTGGTGGGAACTTGCAGGAATCTCCGCTCACTCCCAACGTGGGGATTCGCAGTCAAGCTGAGTGGCCGACAATAAACAAACACAAATCTGTTGCCAGGGTGTTTCCCAACAATTCGCTTCCTTAAGCAGTAACGGCATCCTGGGATGAAGCAATGCACCTCTAGGTACGACTACTTCCCGGTGCCACCTCCCCACGCCCACTGTATGAAGATTCACACATTCAGTGGGAAAAACCATAATTTTTCTTTGGTCTGCTGCTTAAGAATGACCCGTTTCCCCCGCAGGGATCCCCTCCACGTGTCCCCTGCTCAAATGTGCTATTAGCAAACGTGAGGGCTGCTGCTTTACTACAAACTTCAGGTCAACTGAGTACAACAGACTGAAAATTCCAAACCTTTCTGGGTGCAGTGAATTCCCAGCTCCATCCCCTCCTTTTGCAGGACAACCTCCTGTTTTCCTTGTCATTTATTTTCCTGCTGTGCCTCTCATTTTGGGTGGAAAGAACAGGGAGGTGCAATACTCCTCCAGAAACCAGCGGGGTTCCTATCCCTAAGGAACCGCAGAGAAATTCGGCATCTCACCTAAAGCAAAGGAGTCTTGATTATTCATTAACACAATGATTCTCTTACTGACTTTGGCCTCAGCTCCATGGCAAGAACACACAGCTCTGGCCTACCCGGCAAAAAGGAGTATTTTTCAGCCTCCAGCCGCATTACCTGTGAGTGATACACTACAGAAGTGAGTGCCAGAAAAGTGCATTTTAGAATAAAAAGTATAGTGTTTCATAATTTGATTTAAATCAATTATACCATCTCTCACTGGAACGCTCACGAGCTTCAGAAATAAAACATATAAATGGAACCAGCTGCTCTGCATATTCTTTCCCTGGGATAGATTTCACTTGAACTCCCTCAGCTTTCTTTTGCAACACTTTATTGTCATGAAGCATCAGAGTGGAGAGCATGCAGTGCCATATGAGTATGGTAACCAGCTAGAGTTATTTTTTGTTTTTTAAAGAGCAAAAAAATTCCCAAGATTGGAATTCTTTTTTTTTTTGCACTGATTTGCTAAACCCTGAGGAGTTCATTAATTCCTTTGGGGCTGACAGTGAAACTGAGGTAGTTACGGTCATCCCAACAAAAATTCATTAATCTAGAGCTATTTACTGCCTTGCATAATCTTTCTGATTTGCCCCAGCCTGGAGCCCTTCTGTGCCCACCAGCGTGGAGGGCTGCAGCACTGGAGCAAGAGGAATTACAGCAGGAGAAGCCCATGCAACCAAAGCTCATGTTCTCTAATCTCCAAGTATAATGCACAGGCAGATTTTGGCATCACTCCATTAAAACGCCTGTTTGTAACTAAACACCATGTCTCAGTGCTTAGATACCACAATGACTGATCATTTCATAAATTAGAATAAATATATAGGGTAAAATCCTGGCCTGACTGAACCAAGTGGGAGCGCTGCCAGGCGCTGCGAGGGAGCCAGGCTTTCACGCAGAAGGGTTTCAGCCACGCATCCTGTCCAGCGCTTTGGCTGTTTTGCACTATTTTCAGTTCCTTTCCTCATCGAGTCCTCTTTTCCCATCCATCATCTCCAAAAGGCTTGTGCTGAGATGCAACTGCAGGCTGAATGCCCCACCAAAGTGCATTGCTATGGAAATACCCCTGCTGCAATGAAGACTGTGACTGAAAAAGACCTTCAAGACCTTCCCGTGTAGACCTAAATACACGACTTCCCTCCCAAGTAAGCAAATTCCTCATTTTGTAGCAGCAGTAACAAGGCAGAGAGAGCCAAAGAATCTCCTTGAAGATATGGTGGCCCCCATAGTTGAAAACAACCCGATTTTCACTGCTACCGGGTAATTAACCGCCACTCACTCAGATAGTTTCTAATGCAAAGGTAGAGCCATCAGCCCTTTCAGAGCCAAGCAACACGGTGACTTGCTCCCTGCAAGGCTGCATCCTCCGTTTGCATTAACGCACTGAAGGACCTTCCCAAGCCATCAACACCACAGAGGTGTTTGCAGAGCATTACCAATGTCAAACGCCCGAGTGCAACCAGACAGAAGCTTAAATCACTTGACGATAACCAGTTGCAAAGATGACATAAATGAGAATGTCTGGTGACTGCAGGAAAAAAGAGGGAGAATGGAAAAAAGATGGAAGGAAAGAAAGAAAAATGAGCTAACTGTCTCTCTGTTGGGGCAAACAAGGTTGCTATTCTTTTATCATGAAAAAGCTTGAAAATGTAGATACTATTGCTGAAGTATTTGAGGTAATCAATACTAAACAAACTTATTTTGGATAAGAATAGATTATAGCTACAAATCCTGGCAGATAAGCATACGTTTTTTTAAAGACTTACAAAATCTTTGAAGAACTGGAGAGTAACTGTAAATAGGTGAAAGCTTAGCAGAAGGCTGCTCACCCGTAAGCAGACTCCTGGATGCATTAAAGCTTTTTTAGCACGTTCGCCTGATGCTGCACGGCCTTTCAGAGATGAAGTTGCACAAGGCACAGTGACCTCAGCAAACCTCTTTTCTTGTCTTTCCCATTCAAAATTTCACAAAAGAGCATAAGACAAAGTAGGAAAGAGTGGCACAGGTATTGCAGGATATTTGAAGCAACACTATCTTCAGCAAAAAGCATCAGTGTGAGATTAGCCCCCAACCCACGCTACAAATGTCACAACATCACAGGTTGAGAAGTTCTTAAATTCTGAGGACACCTCTCTGGAAGGCAACACCTGGCCCGGCTGCCCTGCGAAGAAGGCAGAGCTCAGCTGAACGTAGAAAAGAATCAAGAAACAAGACTCAAGCTCTGAGTTTCAGTGAATGGAGATAAAAACATGCCCTGGAAAATGCCTTAAATTCAACAGCATGGACCTACGAACTTGCTTCCCTTCTCACAATACTTGACACAAGCAAAGGCATTTAGAAAGCCTGTGGATGGATGTGCGCTCCCTTGAACCTCTTCTCCAATCTCCCATCCTTTTCTGCGTTTCAGCACTGGACATTCTGTCTCTCACAGCATCTCAGTTGACCACTGGCCCGAGTGAGCAGTGGGTTTTTCAGAAGTCACCCTTGTTTTCAACAAGCCAAAGGAGTTGATACTCAAGGACCACTCGGCAGTGGGTGATGTCCAATGAAAATAACCATATTTCTCTAGAAAATCCCACAGAGGACCTAGAAATATGGTCAAGAGCCAAGTTACAAAGGGATAACCACTCCTAAAAACACCACTTGTGTTTTATAACCCTTCAGATTCCCCAAGTCAACTATCAGCTCTGATCCTCCAGGAACCTCTATTTCTTACGGTTTGCAAAATAATGGAATTTAAGCTTTCACCTATTTTGCTAAATAAAGTAAAATTGATCATCTGACTGGAAAGGGAAGTTCCTCATAAGCCAGAAGAACAAGAAATCAGATCAAAACTGCTTTCTGAGAGCCTCTTAAAAACATATTGCGGAAGTATTAGGTGAAAGTGAGCCATGGCTTTATAACTAAAGTCAGACTGATGGGACCACTCTCGTGTCTTATCAAGCACAAAGTCAGGACACACAGGGGAGCGCCAGCACCCACAGTCTGGGAGGGACGTGGGTTTGGGCTGACTTAGCCTCCAGGACACTGATGGGCAGGGAGGCTCCTCCGAACCCACACTTGGTGCCTGGGGCATTGAGGAGAGAGGCACAAAACACTCCCCGTGCCCTCAGGAAGCCGGTGAAATCTGAGAGAGAAAAAACACGGAACTTTATTGAGGTCGGCGCAAGCCCAGAGACCTGCAAGTTACGTGTCGCTCCTAATCAAAGTGACTGCGCCAACGCGATTAGAGTCCCCGCACAGCCAAGGCAACCAAGCAGCTAACCGGGGGCGACCACGGTGCAGCCGCCGGCCCCGCCGGAGCTGTACGCTGTCTCGGAAGATCAGCGCTGCCATCGCTGCAGCTCCTGCGCCGGCCGGGGATCGCACTGACGCACTGCTATTGTGTTGCCGCTCACACACGCCTGCTCCGAGGCTCCAGAGCGCCACATGTGCACAACAATGTGCCGCGCTCCACAGAATATCTCTGCGGTGAACAAGGCACCAGAAATATTCGCACAATAGCGGAAGGCCAGCGGAGCGCCAGGCTGCATTAGGACAACTCGTTGGGTGCCGTGCCAAAGCACCATCTGCAATGGCCCCGGGAAGTAGCTTAAAAAATAAAATAAAAAATAATAAAACAAGAGGTTTTTCTGAAAGATCACAGCTTTTAACATTCTAAGGAAAATTTCAAGGAGAAATTACCATGTGACTCACCTCTCCAAGGTCTGCCCCATCGCTTCATTATCGGTCAAGCAGGATCCATTGCTGTCTAGTGGCCCAAAGCAGCCCAGCTGTCCATGTGCCCTGCTCGGGGCCACGCGAGGTTTTGTGGATAGACATCTTCATTCCAAAGCGGGAGGAGGAAGGATGCCGTTTAAAAACAAAAGCAGCCACCCTCTTGTCTCTGCACAACAAGCCCGTGCGGTTCAGAAAGGTCTAGGCAAGAAGATGGTCACTTCTTCGAAGTTCTCAAAACCTTCCTGAGAGAATCCCAGCTCTGCATGTTCTGGTTTAGCAAAGCCCTGATGGAAAGCTGCCTGTTTTGGGGTTTTGTGACTTCCACTCTCTGCGGACACCCCTGTCCCCAGCAGGACAACTGCTTGCCGTGACAAGTAACCCAAAAGTCAGCCTAAAGCTGGGCACGCACGTGCAGAATCACACTCTCTATCCCATGTGTTTAAAATAATTAAATGACCAAAGCGACAGACGTAGCAGAGTAGGATCCAGAGAATCTCTGTGGTCTCCCAGAGACCCATCCCCGTGGCATCCTGCCCACAGCGCTCCAAAACCCTCTTGAATTTATAAAGCGAAAGTGAACTCTGCAAGCCCGAAAGCAGAACTCAGGCTTTCCCGGTGAGGCGCACTGGGCTGCACAGAACAGGAGGCACAACCCTTCCGCGGGGGCTCCAGAACTCCTTTCAGCTGCACACACTGCAGCACAGCCCTGCTGAAGCAATATTAATCTTCTTGTTTACAGTTACACCCATGAAAGAAAGGGAATTCACATTTCAAGATCAAACAGATACACTGAAGGAAGCTATTTAACATCACTAAGGAGAGCACCCTGTAATTACTGTATCTGAGAGGGCAGCTCTTTCAACACAGGTTTTGCTTAAGGAAAAAAGTAAAAGAAATAGGGAACCTCCTTGGCCTCCTCTTTCTGCCTTTACCTCCTATCTTTTGTTTCAGGTCAAATCTAAACAGTAACAGCAGGTACCAGTTTACTAAGCATCCTTGCAGGAGCTCAGATGATCTGAAAACTGCATAAAAGAGGCCACATGGTACAAGCAAAGGCATCAGAAATACAGAAGCAAACGCAGCTGCACACTCAAATATAAATGTTTCTACCTTTGCACCTGCAGAGTGTGACTGTTTTCAAGGACATGTTGAAAAGGGAAAGGATTCCTCAGGGATTGTCTCGAAGGCTCATCTCCTGGATGCAGGTGAAGTGATGCTGCTTTGCACCTTAGCTGCGTAATGCACACAGCCAAACTGCAAACACCCCAAATTTAGGGCCGTTTTACCTCTCGAATAGAAAGTCACGCTCGGTGCTTCCCTTCTCGATCACTCTAGGTCCTGCACAGGTCCAGACTCGTGTCAAGCCCCTACAGCAAGAAGAAAAGCTTGAACTCTGACAACACAGGAAAATTCCCACTGCAATTTGCACTTAATTAGTTGCTTTAGTAGGAGCCACCACGAGGACTGAGACACATTTACAGCGAGTCTCCTGAAAGCCTTCAGCACCCGCAATCCAAACGCAACCTCATAGAGCACCAGCTTGGAGACTGCCGCATCTTGATCACCTCTGCAGGGAGCACACAAATCCAAGGAAAGCTGCTAGGAAAACCGAGGGCTTTTCACCGGCAGCTTCATCATAACAACCTGTGTTGCACAAAAATCCAAACGACGCAACTCTGTGCCCTGGAGAAACCCCGTTCCCTTGTAGGAGTTGAAGCATTTAAGACCTACAACAAAAACCAACTGGCTTCTGAGTGCAGGTTGCTTCATTTTAAAACTTTACTGCTCTTTGATGTTTATCTGGTAAAAGTGTATTGCAGCTAATTCACAGCAGGAGTGCCCTGTGGCATCCTCAAAAATTGTATTAAAAATATAAAAGATAAGAAAACATAATAATTATATAATTTAATTTTTATGACTACAAAACAAAAATTAAAACCTATTTTTGTAATGTGTATGCATAGAACTATTTCTGACATATCTGAAAGTATGAAGCTATCACAGACTTTTTATTGGAAAGTCTAACAAAGTGAAGCAGCAAGAGGCCCAATACCATATTAGTTAAGTTTCAATTTTATTTAGAAAATGAGCTGCAAGGATAAGCCAGAAACATATGGAAGGAAGGTTGTTACCACTAACAGAGTCAGTATGTAAATGGCATTTTTTTGATTTACTAGAAATAATCCTATAGCAACCGCTGCAGCCATTCTCCCCAAACACTTGCATTCAATTCATGCACTTTTGGTAATTGCAGCTTGTTTCCTGTCCTCGTGCCATCTGACGGGCACCAGCTGCAAGTGCACAGCCAGGCCCCGAGGTGGCAGCGGGCTCTACCCCGCTTCCCTCCTAGGAAAACTCGGGATGCTGTTGCAAGCACCACGCCGGCGCACATCCCCGATTGCTCAGTGCATTACCTGGGAATCTATGTAGAAGCAAAACACGCTGTTAAGCACTGGAAGGGGCATTTGGCTGAAGCCCGAGGTGACGTTACGCGTAACGCAGCGCCAGCTCCAGAGCCAAGCAGTGCCCTGGGAGGCAGCTGCTTGCAGGCTGCAGCTGAGCGCTGTCCTCAGCTTTGAGCTGGGCCCAGCTTCGGTGCAGACCCGTGGTGAGCAAGAGAGCTGGGATTTGCACCAAGGAGAAGGTAACGGGTGGCACAACATGGGAGACAGCCGCTGGAAAAGGAAACATGTTCCTGGAGCAGTGCCCTGCTAGCCAGGCAGGGAGCTGGGCTCCACCATCTAGCACCGCGACCAGGATCAAAGTTTGTGAAATCGCTTTGCAAAGATGAATGACTGCAAAGGAAACCTCAGCAGCACATCTGCCACCACGCAGCCCCCTGAGAACCGGAGGCCTTCTGAGATACGCTGGCACCTTCCAGAAGCCCAGGGATTAGACACATTTTTCCTAAATCTTTCGGGGTTGATGTCTTCATGGCAAATCCCTGTTCACTCCCTATAGGACAGGAAGATCTGGGGATCTTCTGGGAGAAGAGATTTAAGAACGTTGCTGTCCCAGAAGGGTGGCTGGGAGGAAAGGCTAATGCCAGCAGATGAATCAGACAGCACAGGCGGGTGCTCACCAAAGCAGGGCAGTGGCCCTCAACACCGCCAACTCCATTGAAATACATTCACCAGGAGCCAAGTTCTTTGGAAACAAGGAGAAAAATGACCTCAATCTAAACAGCCTGAACAGCAGAGCACACCTGGAGCAAAATAAGACAGCCTAAACGCCATCTACAATGAGCTTGAGCTGGCTGCCTGCAGCTCTAACGGCACATTTGCCTGAGACCTGCCAAAATGAGGCACCCTCCCTGCAGCCCGGGTCTGCAGAGGCAACCCCATCCCCATTCCAGCCTTGCAGCTGCGTGTGGAGGTCCTTCGTGTGCCTCTGTCACCATCTGGGTAATACCACATATACACGGGCTTCGATAGCTAGAGCTGCATCTGCACTGTGCTGCTGCTGACTGGAAATTCTGCAGAAAACGAGAATTAGGGAATTTACACACATGCCCCGTTTACACATCCACATTTCTTTTCTCTACTAAAAGCCAACTGGGCTCAAAAAGGGAAGCGAGTAAAGTTGCAGGTCTGTTATACGCACTAGCGTCTCTTTAAGCAAGGGGAAAAAATGAACTTCTGCATTTCCCATTTTTATGCAGCCTCTATTTCACTACCAACACTAAGGTACTCCTCACACACAAGAGGGGGCGGAGGAGAGAGGAAAGAAAAGATTTAATAAATAACAGAGAGAAAAATCCTGCTGACGTTAATCTCGACCGCAGCAAGACAATAGTTTGAGCGCGCGCCAGGTCCCCCGCCACAGTTTCAGGCTGAAGCTCAGCATCAAGTTCATTAAAGCAAATAAAATACAACGGTGAACGAAAAAGAAAAATAATAAGAAAGATTGCATAAATAATAGAGAGAACCAGAGCACCAGTCCAAGCAAGTGATGTCAACCGGTATTTCATTTTTGCTTTGCTCTCTCTGAGAAAACACCAGAGAGCAGGGGAGGGGGAAGAGGAGAGCGCGCGACGAGCAGAACAACGCAAGCGTGTCTCAGAGGCTCCTTGATAACATAATCAGTACAATAATATATATATTTTAAAAGCCTCTCAACATTATTAATTCTTTTCCAAAGACAACACAAGGGAGAGTCGGCTGGAAGAAAAAAATAACGCTCAGAATTGCAGGAACATTTGCATTAAGCTGGCACAGGGCCTCTCTGTCCCAAACACACCTTGAGTCAGCGATGGCACTCGGCCCAAGCTGGATATTTGCTTATGCAGTCATTAGCTCCAATTAAATCTATTCCTGACTAAAGAAACACAAGAGGAAGAAACACTGGCTTGGAGAGGGCTCGTACAGACCCTACGGGGATCTTGGTCTGTCACAGGAGAAGGAGACAGCCGCTCCCCAGGGCTCAGGTGACACCGCTCTGCCGGCTGCTGGCACTGAGTCTTCACTGCATTCTTGCATTAATCAGAGTGTGAGTAAAATACTTCAGATTCTCAGGATCTCAGTGGCTCAGGAAGTTATGTAAATTACACTGCCTTAATAATCAGTCATTATTCTTAAATTTAAACCTAAAAGAAAACAAAAGAGCCTGATGATTGCTCTTATCTTCAAGAGTGCCAGATTTTCATGTCCAGACGTGCAAGGGTCATGACAAACTCCAAACTTCTCGGTTTTACCAGGCGTAGATTCAGTTCTGAGTGTTGAGCGAAATCTCAGTCACCTTCAATATCGTCCTGTGAATTATGACAAGTAAGGACTTTCATGCTGATTAAGGACAATTCTTGCAGAGTAGTATGGAGCACAGCACGTGGGGGGAACCTGCCCATAAATATTCATTGAAATGCAGGAACGCAATTTTTTTGGCTGCCTTCACTGCCATTTTGTGGTTTGATTTGACTGACTTTTTGGTATTTATCCATCCTCAGTGAAATTCCCAAATGAGAACTTGCTTTTAGTGCCCCTCTAGACATGCAAACTTTGTTCTTCAGACATGGATGGCACAAGCTTTTAACTGTTGAAAGCATTAAATTTTAAGTAAAAAATGTTACCACATCTACTTCCATCTAGAAGCTAGAATTCAAATATTCACAAGTAGTTATGTTTTATTGTTTGGGATAATTGATTGATCAGGGACCAGGATAACAAAACTAACAAAGACAAAACATGAACTGCAGATCATGCCTGAGAATGCCTGAGAAACAAGTATTTATGAACAATCTTCAAAGAATGTATTATTAATTGAAGAACTTTGTGTGTAACTTCACATAGCAAATAAATCAGAGGTTTCTGCAATCTGTGCAAACAATGTATTAAATAAATTATTCAGTGTGAATCAACTAGTCACTCAGATCTGGATCTTCCACTTTAGGTTTCGCTTTTGGTTAATCATTACGAAGATTGCAGGCTGCCTGATTTTATTGCCACAGTGTAAATTAAAATGAATCAGTAACTATAGTTTTATTAGAACTTGTCAAGCACAGGACAGGAAGAGATTGAGGTCATTTAAACCATAATCCGATCTAAATTGTTCTACCATAAAGTGAAATTTGGGGTTCTTTAGCAGAAAAGTGTTATGCAAGATGGGTTTCACATAACTACAATTATCTGTTTGCCTTAGAAAATCTCCTGTAACTTTGTACATTTACAATACTTGCTCACGGAAAACCAAAGCATCACAGGCTTGGGAGAAAAATCAGCTTCTTATTCTCTTTCAAAGCAGGAATAAGGAACCTGTTTTGCTTACAGGCACCACAACCTCTTTTCTCTGCACTCTGATCAACAGGAATTCATGAGACTGCCACTTTCTGAGGGCACTCGCAGGCAGATAACACCTTACAAACAAGCACGACAGCAAAACTCCTCCGAGCTTCTGGTATAAAGGAACATTTTTCTTTTCCTGCCCTGAAGAATACTTGCTTATGAGCATCCTCCCAGAAAACGAGTGCAGTTCTGCACAGCTGAAAACACCAGTAAAACACCCTAAAGAGAATCCACTTAAAATGCTGGTGCAGGAGGAGGACAGGACACTCAGAAGCTCTGAGCAGGGGCAGGCAGATATTGCAGCCGCTCTGTGCAGTGTTAGAAGTCTATGGTGAGCCACCCCGCGCCCAACTCTGCTTAAAATTTGGAGACTACATATCTGAAGGAAGTATTCTCTTATTCGGCAAATCCAATGGCTAGACCCCCTGTCAGCACCACACATGGCTGGTGAAATTTAACACTTTTTTCTCCCAGGTATAGCAAAGTTCATGCAACAAATATCACTGGGAATAGAGCTCTCCAGAACCCAAACCAACACAGAAATTTGGTGGCACATCTTTTACCTCCACCATTTCTTTTCTCTCATTTTTCTGCTACTCTCATCCCTTCCACTGTCTACCTTCTGCAGCAAGATGTAGGAATCAGGGCACAAAGTAATTTCCTTTCTATTTTCGTATTATTTTGGCAATCAGAGGAAGGACTTTAATTATGTTGATTATAATTTATTATTTATTTAACAGCAACAACATGCTCAGCTGTGTACAAAACAGAGCATGAGCTTACAGTGTCAACGAGACGGGTCATGCTGCTTAGACACACAACACCTAATCCTATTAACATTTAATACATTAACACTTAAATAAATAACATACGAATAACAAAAATGAAGTTGGGCAAAGCCATTCCATTCGGGAGCAAAGCCAGCAGCGTGCCCCTCTCCTGAAGCCCTGCGTGGGCTGGCAGAGCCCATCTCTGTTGCAAAGCTCTGGAGGAAGTGGGAGGGAGGAACGGGAAGCTCCCCTGGGTCATTCCCATCCTCCCTGGTGCTCCCACAGGACCGTGCGCCGCTGTCCGGAGCCTGCGCTCATCCCCTTTGCATCCCACAGGATCGGCTCCCAGTGCCTGAGTTATCCCTAAAAACACACATCAAAAGAGGAGGAGGAGGCTCAGAATGACGACTCATGGAAATCCTAAAACTTCTTGGTCAGGTAGCAAACCATGAGAAGTCTCCAACATACTTTATTTCCTAACTTGACTATAATTAAAAATATACATATATATACATATATTTTAGATTTTTGAATACCTGTGGTTAAGCAAAACAGTTCCCAATCAACTCTAGTCCAACGAGGACAGAAGTCTACTTTCCACTAACACTTTCTGCACCCACCTAGACAAATGATATAGAAAGCCTTATTTATCCAAATTAGCTTAAAATATCAAAGGACAAACTGCAAAAGGAAATTATAAGCATAGTCGGGTAACAAAAACTAGAGAGTAGAGTTATCTATATTGCAGCTATATTTTGTCCCTAGAACACATTAGTCAGTCACTTATGGGTTTTAAGTAAGGCTTTTAAAAGTAACGTGGGTACTAGATCATATTCTGGTCTTGCTACAGGTTTTCTCAGAATGAAAACTGGCAGAATTCTGGATTTGTATCAGAGCAACAGTAGTCAGAAGTCGGCTCACCAACTCTTAGGGTTTTGTTTTGGCTTAAATAGTAGCGCACGAACATATTCATTTGTCATCACGCAAGAACGAGCTTGCCTAAGGGTCTTCCAAGAGGGACTACACATTATTTCTGCGATCTAAACTGGGGAAATGTATTTTGAACCATATATAAGAATACTTCCTGCATGGATTAAAGACTTTGCAGGCTTCGGGTGCTCTGAGTGTGCAAGAGCCCTCAGGAGGGAGCTGCTTCTCTCCGCACAGCACCACTGTATGTGCCTCTTACTCTGCCTGTCCTCTCTAACTAGCCATAATCTCACAGTCCTTCTACAAATACACTCAGGTGAACATCCTCTTGGTTACAGCTTCCCATTGTAGTCGCTTGGGAATGCAATGGGAATTTCCATGGGAATTCAAAAGCAGGGAACTAGGCTTGGAACGCTAAAAAGCTTCCTTCTATCTAGATTTAATTTCTGGTTGTTTCATCACATGGGTTAGTCTGCCATAAAACTTCAACCACTGCTAATACCAAATTCCAGCGCACACCCATTCCCTATAGAATTTTATTTCCCCTAATATAATAAAATGCAGCTTAACCATCACTACTACTTTCAGAATTAACTGCTACAAACCTGACTAAATGGCCTTTTTCATCCTGTGCACATTATCTGATTGTTATTAGTCTGAGCCTGTGTTCTTACTCCAGAGAAGAGCCCAACCTGGGGTTCAGCAGCAGCTTTGGAGCAAATGGCCTTCAGGCCTGGCTACAGACGATACTTCAGCATTAAAAACCTCTGGGGAAGGATGGCTGGTGCATTCCTGCAAGAGAAGTGCTGCAAAACCCACCATAGCTGCAATGCAAAAGAGCTCCCCAAATTCTTGTTAAGCAGAGATTACTCTCAACTTCACGTGGTTGATGCAGTTAACTTTGCTAACAAGCAGCTTCGCATTATAAAAGACTAACATAAGAGTCAATGTTAGAAACTAGACCCCTGTGATAAGAGACTACACACAATTTTCAGCACTGATGGCACTTTAGAAAGAGATGCTCAGCACTAGCCCACAAATAAGTGTTCTGAACGTCAGGACAGACATAGCGACACAGCTACAAACCTTCTCCCACTTTCCCATAATGCTGCACTTATTTTTGCAGCAAAAAAGTAAACATGCTATCCATTTTCTTCCTTTTTTTATAAGCACATAAAAAGGAACAAGACAGTATTTGAAAAGAGAATATCTGAAAATATTTGAAAAGATAAGGGGTCTTGGAGATGGTCTGGGCTGCCTTGGGACTTGCTTTTTTGGGCTTCCCACACTAAAACACCTCCGGCGCCCTCGGCCTCACCGAGGGAGACCTCGCTCTTGCCCTTTTAATCCGGGAAACACCCCCAAGTTTTCGGGAGCAGCCCCCCGGCAGCTCCCTTTTGTTCTCCCATTCCCTGGCGCCGCTCAGTAAGGCCAGCTTTTGGCATATTAAAGCTTAATTTGTTTAAGAACAACCAGTCGGGGGCCCGCATCTCACGGATGAGAATGACAGATCACACGAGGAGAGCGGCGGCTGCAAGGGCTGCCGAGTTGGCAGGTTGCTGTCCCCGCGGAGCCCGCGGCTCCTTGTCACGATTCCAAAGGCATTGCGCCGAGCTCCAAGGTGGAGCTGTTTACCAATACCCTGATCTCTCCCCAGATGCAGTTGCTACTGCAGCTAATTAAGAGAACAATTAAGACTAAGGCAATCAGTCAAGTACACAGATCCGAATCATTTTCTCCACTCTCCGATGCTGCGCTGGCTCCCAGAGGGCTAAACCTTATTCACTCATTCAGAAAATGACAGGAAGAAGCTATTAAATATCTGAAAACCATAAAAATGCAATCATACTGTTCCTGAGCTAAGCCACTCACCAGAGACCAATGCCAGGCAACTTAAGAAACTTGCTGGCCCCCAGAATTCACATACTTACAAATAAGAAAATTAATCAAAAGCAGCTCGGATCAAAATTTAATTAAAAAGAAAAGGATTGCAGAAGACTTCCTGAGATTTCTATGTTTTATGTTTATGACTGATCAATATTATGTGTTATCAGCTCAGTGTATGACAAATTCCACTGGGCATCTTTAAAGAGGAAGTAACAGATTAAATATTGAGCTAAACAATTTAATCTCTGCTTTAAAAGGTTTTCAGATATTTGTAAAGGTAAATCCTATTAGGGTATAAATGTCTCCATGCCCTGCTGCTGTAGGCTCATCGCAGAGGAATTTGTAAACACCAGGAGACAGGCCGTCATTAAATATAAATTTCCTTCTTTTGTACAGCTATTCACAAAAAAGGAGAAAGCATTTATGTCTGCAGCAGAGGAAAACAAAGGTCTTGGGAGTGAGATTTAAACAGACCTATAGATGCACATAAATATGTACCATGCTTCGGGCTATACTGACCAGCTCCTTGAACTCACTTAAACAAAACCCAAACCTGCTGGATCCTTCAGACTTCACAGCTACGGAGAGGGAGACAGTCCAAGTCCTCTGCTGGAAATAAAAGCATGGCAAATGGCTGCTTGTTCAAGCCAAGCACACATGCGAACACAGAGCCTACGCGTGGTAAAGAAATTAAGGAACAGGTTAATCAGAAGCACACTGTAAGTATACATACTTCTATGTATAAGTTATGTGAGCATATTTCTACCCAAGCCAGATAAAGCGGGACAGGAAGAGGAGAGGAAATATTTTGAATTTGACACGTTATATAAAGCTGGATAACCAAAGAGGCAAAAACACAAAACTGATAGAAACAAATGCATTGCATATAGTGTCACTATGACAAATAAGAACGTTACAAAAACACCCTTCCACCCAATGAGAACAAAATTACAAGAGTTAGGCACCTACAGCTGCTCAATCAAAACTAACTAAACTTCACGGGCCAACAGTCAGAATAAAGTGTGCTTTAACTTGCAAGAGGCTTCCTTACTACAAACGCATGTCAGCAATGCACAGCTACTATTGATCCCTTCAAATCGGCGCCCTAGTGAAGCTTTCCAAAATAATAGCTCTGTTTGAGAACAAGTCTACCTACAAATGGTATAAATGTTCAGGCTCTATCTCTCAACCACTGTCCTGCTGACGTGTAAAGCCTTGGGAAGAGAGGAAATTTCCTTACAAAGGCCAGTGAGAAGGCAGGACGAAGCCGAGCTCAGTATGTGCTGCGGGATAAACCCTGCAGCCCGTCTTTCCACCCAAGTTTCACAGAGCTTTGCCTTGACAGGAAGGTGGATGGGAGTTGCCAGGAACACACTGGGACCAAGCATCTCTGTCAGGATTAAAGCAAGGTTGACTTAGGACCATTATGTTAAAACCCTTAAAGTGTACATATGGACTGCCTGTCCTTATATATCTATCTCGGTAAGCAGCTTAAGAAAATATTTAATGTTTAAGCAATGCTAGAGGCACGCACAGCCACCTGATTGACACGACTTTTATGCCACTTCATGGTGGGGGAAAACATAAAGGCAGAAAAACGCAGGACAGAAAGAAGCCAACTCCCCATGTTGGTGTCTATTCCTACCGCCGCACAGCTGGAATTCTGTAGGAATTCTGCTTCCTAACCGCTGTGCAGAGGTGGCTGTGCGGCAGCTTTCCTCCAACGCCCCCAAGGACAGCTGCAAAAAATGAGCACGACCTCCTGGAGCTACCCACTGACCGCTCCAAAGTTCATGGAATTCGAGGGGAAAATTCCCACTGACTTCAATGGGTTTTGGATCAGCCCCCTGCAGAGGAACACTTTCTAAAACAAACATTAGGGAAGAAAAAAGCCATTAGAACTAGAAAGCCTTTCATATTATCTACTGGGTACGTTTTAAAGCAAGAGGGTGGGAATGTGCTCTTTTCTCCATATGAATGTGGAACTCCCGTTAATGTCAGCGAGAAGTCCGGCAGTTACAGGGCTGAAAAGGCTGAAAGAGAGAAAAAGTTGAAACAGAGAAAAAGAGAAAGAAAAAGAGAGAAATATGATCTCGTACTTACAAAACCAACCCATCTAAATTTGTATTTTATCAAGAAGTTTTAAAGGATAGGGGTTAGCCATACAAAATTATAAAAAAAAAGTCTTTAAAGAAATAATAATAAAAAGCCCACCTATGTTGGTAAAGCACTTTGCCAGTAACATGTAACTGTCTAAAATAAAACGGATAAAAGGGAAAAGAATATTATAATAAAGAAAACAGATTCTACATGAATATTAGATGTACACAGAATATTCTGCAGGGTTAGCAGATGATTAACAGAAACAGCCAGGTTACCACAGTGCTGTCTGAAATTCAAGGTTTGCAAGCAGTTTCAACAACCCAAAAAATGAATTAGTGTTTCTCCTTTGGGATAATTTAGACTAATCTTGCCTCAAAAATAACATAATTCTACCTGTAACAGCAAGAAAGAAATCAAGATGCTCTGGTCTGAAGTTTCTCCACGGGATCTTTGAGTTGCCTGTGTCTGTGTTTGTGCTCTCACCTATGCTCTGAGTTAGGGAATTCAGACAAAAACCTTTCAGCTTTCTGACTTTCGACAATTTGTGACAAACAGCAATATTTAAGGGTAGGAATTTTTTTTTACATTAGTACTTAATGACAGTAGTGAGAGGATCAAAGAAGTTCCAAAATTTTGCTGGAAATTCATTCCAATAGAGACAAAAAGATAATTGAGCTAAGGGGTTCTGTTTTAGTGCTTTCCCCTCAGTTATACCTCAGAGATCGGCTCACAGCCCACAGTTTCAAAACCATAGTTCTGGTGAATAGTACTATATAACCATAAAATTACACTTGAGATAAGATTTAATTATCATTTTCACCTTTCCAACACCATGGAAGAAGTAATCCTTAAAAGCCTTGCAAGAAAGAATATGACAATTAAAACGCTAACAGGCAACAACGATATTAAAAGAAAGACAAACTGCTATGCAGGTTTTACAGGAGCTTAAGTTCAACAGTTTTATACAAAAATAGTACAAGTGGTACTGCCTGATGGATTTTAGATATTCACTTCAGGCCAGAGGATGTTACAGCAAAATAAAATAACCTGACAGGACCCCCTATGAGATCTTTCCATTTGCTCAAGACACGAACACAGTCACTTCTGTCACTGCAGCTGGGGGACAGTCACAGCATAATGAGTCCCCGGGTGTTTTGCTGGTGGAGCACAGGGTGGACGGCAGCTTCATCAAGAAGGGAAGGGCAGGAGAAAATCTGATGGATCTTACCTGGCCTTTCTGGAAATAGCAATTTGCCATTGAGAGGGGTCTCTGGAAGCCACATCCAAGTTGCTCAATAGCTGCCTCCAGTTTTGTGCTGGGATCTTCAACTGAATTCACCGACATCCTTGAGTCCAGCAGACCTTCCCGCCTGTCCTGAGGGCCACTGCAGGAGACACCATGGGGCACCTTGTGGGGAGCCCTTTGGAGAAGCTTGTCCTGCCCCAGGAGAGAGGAGCAGGGGCAGCTGGAAGAAGGAAGAGGAGCCTTAGTGCAAATATCCTCACCAGCTAAAAGAGAGCGGGCAACAGGGCAGGTTTCCTGGCTACCAACATACCTGCCAATGAGATACCAACCAGTACAGTCACCAGCAGCTCCGGACAGAGCAAACTGATGACCATGACAGAAATGCTCCAGCTCCCAGAGACAGACTGGGGAAAGAAGCCTGGAGGGAATGAGCAGGTCCAGCTGTTCCCATCTCCTGTCCTTGCTTGCAGACAGGACCTCTCAGGTAACAAAGATGTATGGGAAAAGCAGAAGGAAAAAGCCAGGAGAACACGGGAAAACATTCAAGACTTTGCTTTCTGAAGTCATTTCACACTTGCCTTACAAAATACCAGATATTTAGGAAATCAAATTGTCGAACGCAACAAAATCAATTCCAGAATGTTAGCACTGGTAAAATATGTTCCTCAACATGTTCCTCCTGTTTTGTGTAGCTAGATTACCACTAATCATGCATTACAGAGGAACCTGATGGGTGAAGATAACACTCCAACCTTCAGCCTTTAAAGCAGGAAAGTGGCAATTGCTCTCACCTGTTTCCTAGACCACACATGGAAGGGAAGGGGCATCTTCCAAGCGCATGAGCAATATGGGGAACACCAGTAACTGTGCTTCACTCCATACTGCCAATGGATCCATCAGGCCTGAGGAAATCCAGATTTCTTCCTCTCTTCCTGGAACAAACTATAAACAAAACACTACACTTTTAACATGCTTCTAAATAAAAACTTTCCTTCCATTTTTTTTTCCCCTCAGACCCAAATCCTGCTAGTACTACTTTTAACTCACGTAAAGAAGGTGAGAATAATTGCTGAATTCAAGTGAAATCACTGGAAAGAAAATATTTTACATAAAAGCCACCCACTGTATCCTTCTGCAGGATGTGAGTGCCTTCAAGGTAAGCTGCAAAACGTAAATCTCGGGAAACCACGAACACCCCACAAGACCCTGGGACTAGCACTGAAGTGAAGCAGGGTTTAGGGTCCAGGAAAGACAGTGTCTATGGTCTAGGAAAGACAGAAGGAAAGAGTTCATTGCACTGGGAATGCTACGTGATCCCTATCGGACCTATGGGCACCATTCTGGGGAGAACTGGAATGGACACAAGGACACGGGAGGTGTCAAGAAGGGAAAGGCCCCACAGTTTATACAAGTGTTCCTGGTGTTAGGTTATCAGCTGACAGTGTTCAAGTTTGCATCGCTCAGGGGAGAAGCGAGAGAGAAGCAGTGCCCAATACCTTCACCTGAGAAACCTGAAGAAGCCCTAAATTCTCCTGTTGATTGCAATGACAATAAAGCTGAATTTCACTAAGCAGCCATTGCATGAGGAGCCACCTGCACAACTCCTTGCTTGCTGGGAGTACAAGCTACTTACCAGGCTTCTAGTTTAAACGCACTAGACAAGCACCGGGCAGACAGATGTGCTGGGGGTAATAACTCGGCTCGCACACAAGGTTTGGGAAATCCTTTGGTTTCAAAGTCCTGGTGGGCTGGGATGGGAGTATCACACACACTTATCTTCTCTAAACGTCCACATACAGCTACTGTTGGCCACGGGATACCACATGTGTTGAACCCTTGGTCTGAAGGAAGACACTGTTCTCATTCTATCCCAGTTCCGACTGGCGCTGCTGAGTTTAAGCATGAAAATACAGAGGGAGAAAACAGAAGATAATAGATGGTGAGCAACACCCAATAAAAAGGAGCAGAGGACATTAACATTTAATAGGTAGCCATTACAGGTAAGTAATTTAATTGAAAAGATAGTGAGGGTCCCCGAAGTAATCTTAATGTGTGCTAAGCACTGCTGAGGTTAACAGGAATTGCAGATACTCACATAGCACCTTTGGCCCCTAGCCTATTCTCATCACTGAGCGTCTAGCACTGGGTCCACGGCAATCAGAATTTAGGTCTTTGGTCAGCAAGGCTGCTACCGAGAAGCTTCCAAGCTCCTCAATCTACAGATCTAATTAATTACAGATCATATTTTCACGCACCCACAATCAACCACTCTGTGTAAAAGTGCTGTTTGTCAAAAAGAAATACGTGGGGATTAACTAGGTTTTGGGGAACAGATGCAACAGGGCTATTAGGAAAATGATGCTCTGGGACAAGCACATCTATGCCAGCTAGGTAATTTTTATGACCCATGCAGCTTCAGAAACAGAGTTTAGAGGTTTTATCTTTAGGCACACATTCCTCGAGTTACGCGTATGAAAATGTAGCATAGGGTCTATCTGACTAAGACATTCATCCCTGCCATCAAACTTTGAACCAAGGATTACTTCCCACCCCACTACAGAAGTAACTGAGTGGCCAGAAAACAAATCTGGCAGGCGCTCGCTTCCCAGCTGATCTTAAAAAGTTCAATTTCCTCGATTAAACACATGCAGTTCTGCAGAATTTAGTAAATGCCCGAATGGAGCATGGGACGAGCTGCCGGCAGTGTATTTATTTCTATTGCCCCTATGCGCCCATTTTCCCCTCTTCCTGGTGCTGTTTTGCGCCCTTCCCAGGACCCGGATCTTTGCTGGGTACCCGCAGCCCTTCGGCCGAGGCTGTGCGAGGTGCACAGCGACTGCTCAGGAGCTGGGTCTTGTCGCTCACATCTTCTTAGGAAACCTCAGGAAATTTCTGGGAGTACCTCTGAAGTCCAGAGAGGTCTAAAGCACTAGCATCGAACGAGGACAGGAGGGAGGTGGAGGGGAAGGAAAACTCTTAACAAATTCCACATCGCCTTCCAATGGGAAGGAGTAAAACCACCAGTAAAGGAGGGAAGCTTTCACGCGAGGCTCCATGGACAACAGGATCTATAAAGCAACGTACATCAGTTGCTAAGAGGAGGGATATATCGTTTGACAGCCCAGTATTTCAAGGAGGGGAAGCTCGTGGAGGAGCCCTGAGGGCAATACAGACCATCAATCCAGACACCACCTGCCCAGAAAGGCTGTAATAACCGGGCTGTTCAGTGCAAGGAAGAAAGGACAAGCTGACAAAGAGGCCACAGTCATGAAGTGCGTCCGAGTCTATGGAGTCTCCAGCACTGGGTGCCCCTGGGACCAGGCTGGACAAACCCATGGCCCAGGAAGCAGCTGCTCTTCCTCAGCTGCCACTGGCTCCAGACACGCAGGAGCAGCCCCTTCCAGCCTGTTTATTGATGGATTCTGTGTCCAGTGATGGAATAAACTGAATTAAAGGAGACTTCCTTGCCCTCAAATCTGACTAACACTTTGCCCTCTTTTAGGTCATTCTCAGCTTCACACTCAGGAGACCTTCTAGGCTGAAAGGATCTCCAGAAGAAGATCTCCCTTCTGCTGGTCTGAGCAACCAAGTTAAATGATTTTCTGTAGATGAGAACAAAGATACAGACCATCCCATCCAAAACCAACAATAAGGATTGGTTCAGCACTAGGCAACTGAGCAGTAAAACGTTAGGAAGTGCAAGACAATGTAGATAAAACTAGCCTGACAGGAGGCACATAGCAATGAACCTTAAATTAGCTGTTATCTCATCTCATACACTTTGTGGCTAGTTCTTTGCAAGGGGCAGTTCAGCCATCAGGGCTGAACAGAAAAGTAGGTTGAACGTTAAGAATATCTGGTAAAAAATGATAGCAACAAAACCTTCAGGGCTGCTAAGGGGCCGCAGGAGGCAAATACAAGAGACATTCGCTGTTCTCACCACAGAACCCCAGAGCACCCAAAGACATGAGGCAGAAGGAAAGAGCAACCACAGGAGTTTAACTCAACTGAAGAAGTCCCTGCAAAAGGGTGTTAGAAAGATGAGAGAGTAGGTGGGGAGGAACAAACATCCGATAACAAAAAGAATCTGTTAGAGATTATTCAACATGACAGTGTTGGTGTAAAATGCAAGGTCAGACTCGGCACTATGCCGAGTTCCTGGGCACTGCAGGGCACTTGGCAGGGGGAATCACCAACATCCCAGGTGTTGGCCCAGCCAAGGGGCTCCCAAAAACACCAAGAGGAAGGGCAGGAGGACACGATCACCTCTGACAGCAAAGCCTACTGCAGGCAGCCCGAAAGGATAATGCTGCTGTCCAGCCTCCCCAGGAGACTCTTCAGGGGAGGGAAGGGAAAACTGCTGGGAACACGTAGGAGAAATACGACCTGAAAGCCCTAAGCGAGGAGAACAGATGGGAGCAGAGCAAAGTGCTCACAAACCGAACTGGAGTGACGGCCCCTCAATAAAACCTCTGCGAATATGAACGGTTCCTAGACACCTGCAATTAAATCCCCACTGTATTTTAAAGGCAGTGGGGCCAGGCTACTAATCGTGCTATCGACAGGCCAGAAGGACAGAGCCGGAGAAGCAGGAATGAAAAGCAGCAGAATGCAGAGCTAACACCCGGTGCGATGGGCCTGTTTTTTCCACCTCTGTCTGCACATAATTAAGATCCTCAGGCAGGTTTTATCCATCAGTGCTGGAGGGGGTGAGAACTTGGGCAGTTGTGACTCATCCTGGCTTCCTACACGCTCACAAGAATGAAGATAGGTAAAATATCAGCACTTCGGTATTATGGAAACCTTGCAATTAATAATTGAGAATCTTTTTTTATCTCTCTCTCTTTTTTTCTTTCAGAACTAGAGTGCTCTCTTCAGCTTGTTAAGCTTAGTTCACTCCCACTGATAATTCACTAGAGATCATAATTTATGGACAATTGAAGCTGCAGAAACATCTCTTAGAAGGAACAGAGCAGATCCATAGCAACAATTCTTCAGGGGAATATTAATCCCCAGCTTTATGTAGTGCTAAGTGTACAATAGTAATCAGAACTTGAGTAGAAGCTGCTAATCATTGAGGGAAAAGGCTGTATAAAGAATTCATAATGGAATTAGCCTGCGGCAAACAAAGAAAGACAAAATTAAATCAGCCATCAAATCGCACCAAGGAATTTTAATTTACAGGTTAATGTAGGATTATGTAACTAATCACAGCTAACATTTTCAATGAACAACCAATAAAATTCAGCTTTTTTTTTTTATTCTTGTTAATGGTATTCCAATAACACACTTTTATCACCATATAATGTGTTAGGAATGATTTTCAGAAATCCTAAAAATCTTCCAAAAAGCGCTATGAGGGAACAATCAATGCAAAATGCTGGCTTTAAGTTAATTAGCATAAATATACATCTAGATGATCTACTGTTCAGTTCAACCCAATACAATAAAGTTCCTTGGAGTCTGCATAGGACAGATTTACATAACCAAATGTGCATAACTGTAGCTTTAAAATACATGCATGACTTCCAAAGCGATATGAAAAGCATCCAAATTAAATAAGTCAAACAACTTCTGAGTGCTAAAGTGCATCAGCTAATTCTAAATAAAGCCCTTATTATAGATTTTTATATCAATACAGCCTATATATCCTATGAGATACACACAAAGGATTGCTCTAACAGAGTTTGTGCTGTTTATAATATCAACGTCATAAAAAAGAATAAGGTTTCTGGGATAAAAAAGTTGATTTTCTTCCCCTTGGGAAAAAAGGGAGCGATCTCACATTTGACCCAGGTATATTTGAAATAGGCCGAAAGAAAGAAAAAAAGAAAGAAAAAAAGAAAGAAGAAAGAAAGAAAACCTATGTTCTAAAAAAGTATTTACAGACCACTAGTTAATACATGTAAATATATAGAAGAAACTCACATAACTCTTTGCACATTTGGAAAGGGAAACTCCAAAATTACACTGTATGCTTCAAAACACATCAGCTTAATCAAAAAGATCTTTTTTTGCAACATATGGCAGCATAAAAAATTTTATAAATGGAGTAAAAAGCATTTTCATAAGCTTTACTTCACTTGAGAGGAATGCCGGGAAGAAAGGCAACAGCATTCTTCCTGCATATGTTTTTCTTGTTCAGAACAATGTGGGAAAACCTCATTTTACTTTAATCTAACAGTTCATTTTATGGAAGCAGCAACATTCTGCCCATTTATTAGCACACAGGGTTTGGGGTTGCGGGCTGCTTTTTTTCCCCCCTTCCTTTCCCTTTATAAAGTCTAATTTTAAGATGCACACTTCCAAAAAACATTATGGTGTCAATTGCACTACCCTTCAGCAATCCTGTAATAACTTTATTCAACCATTTCTAATTATAATTATATTTTCAATTCCTTTTAGCTATAGAATCTCTTTATCAATCAGAGCACAAGACAGAAAATTACTTTATTACAGCTACAGCTCGTTAGTCTGAGTGCTCTTAATGAAGCAGCCTCATAATCAGATGAAAATCATGCTGAAGAAAACTTGCATCATTAGTCTGGGCCTTAATTACCAAGAAATATAGTCACTAACAATGATACTCCATTTCATGATACGGTGCATGCACCTTCTACAGTACTTGCAATTAATAATTCCGCAGACTGCTACAGAATCTTTCTATTTATTCATAACAATGGAGGGGAAAAATTTCTAAATTTAATTGAGCAGCTCAGAATGCGGTCTCCTGCTCCCTCCTGCTCAGATTAAAATGTCAAAAGGCTAATATTCTATCTTACAATAATTCATCATTTTAATTACATATTTTATGTATGTGAAACGTCCTTTTTTTTCTTTTCCATCCCTCTCTCGTGCATTTAGGGAGACGTTTTGGGGTGGGTGTAGGGGAAACCATCGCTGGCCCTTTCTGGGCGGCGGGGAGCAGGGATACGGGTTGGTTTTCCCCGTTGGGGAACAGGGTCCATGCCGGAGAAGCTCCAGACCGGGCTCAAGACGCTCGTTTGAGGGAAGGCTGGCCTCGCCTGGCACTTGTCGGGAAAGGCGGAGAGATTCCTGCAAGAGGAATACGCTGATCCCTCAAATCCTGCCGGACTGTGGCTCGGCCACGACGCACACGTACCTATAGATACACCTATAGGCAGGCGCATGGACACACACGTGTGTACTTATTTACACACGCGAGCGCGCGGCCCCGGCGCTCGAGGCTGCCTGGGGGGCCGGCGCCCTCTGCCGGCCGCCGCGGGCCGCGCGGCCGCGGGTTCGAGCCCCGGCCCCGCCGTCCGGCCCTTGCGGAGCACTTCGTTAATCGGCCCCGGCTTA